>JANZXR010000009.1:4924573-4940125 GCA_027575705.1 Erythroxylum echinodendron
TCTATTATCTTAGGTTATGTGTCGGAATGACCTACGGGCGTCCCGATGCGTATCCCAGGGTGATGGGGTGTTACAGTTCTCTTCTCGATTGTTTAGAGTTATTCAAATTTTAGTGGCGTACGCAACTTGGTGTTCACATTATGCGGTCACTTTGGATCTAATTCAATTACATCTTTTATTGCTCTTGGCGTGAGGATTGCTTAGTTCTGCAAGCGAGCTTAGGTATGGGCAAACGACGTAAATCACCACATAAGGGGCATGGGGAGGTGGTGCCTGGCTTGTAGAGCCTGTGTTTACATGGAAACCTTTCTTCTGAGCTTGTGTATAAGCTGCTTCGGGTCAAGCATCCTAGACGACCCAGGATGCCCTTTATCTGGATGAACTATATCCCTCCTAAGTTCTCCTTTATCATTTGGCTTGGGTTTCATAATAGATTGCCAACTACAGATAACTTGATGCTTCTTGACATTGATCGTACTTGTAGCTTATGTGGTGTTGAGTAGGAGTCTATTGATCACTTGTTTTTCAGATGTTCTTTTTCAGATGATGTTTGGGTTGCTATTCGAGATTGGTTGGGCTTAGCGCGGGCTATATCTACTCTACCTAGTGTTATTAAGTGGATTAGGAGAGCTTACACTGGAGCAAGCCTGAGAAGCAAAGCCGCACGCTTGACGTTCTGTTGTACTATCTACACATTATGGAAAACAAGAAATGTTGTTCATTTTGACTCTGCTTCTTTTACGTGCTGTGACGATTTTATAAAATTAAGAGTTTGATTTATAAGATCTTGTATAGGATTTATCCTGATAAATTGATTACTTTTTGATGGTTTTGCTTATTTAGATGATCTTGATGTTTTTTATTCTAGATTTTTATTGGGGTATGCCCCAATGACCATGTACACACACTTTTTGGGTTAATATATTTTACCATTCATCCAAAAAAAAAGATAGAGTTTATTCCAAATCTTCTTCAATTGCCCATAACAGGCAGGAATCCTCTGGTCGTTCTACACACATTGTGCTAGATCCGACCTCAATTGTTGAATTCAATAGCCATTCCTAATAGAAAAGCTCTGGCACAGATCATCCCAAAGCTCCTTTACTGCCTCATAATAGGTGACAATAGAGCAAAGAGATGGTTCAATTAATTGGATCACCCACACCACAACCATGGAATTAACACTCAACCAATCCTTAAGTTCAGCAGCAACATCATCTAGTTTCGTCATGATTCCATCCAAGAAGCCTAGTTTGCATTTTGCATGAAAGGCATTACACATACTCTTTTCCCATTCTTGATATTAATCGCCCTTTCAAGATAACTGGACATATATTTATGCCAGGGTGATTCGAGGGGTGTAAGTAATATAACGAAGTCGAATCAAGTGCAACCAACCTTTTGTTCTTCTTTCTGACCATAGTGTGAATATTACACCGATAGAAAAATCAAGCTAGGTTTTTAGATTAACCTGACTCTGATACCATAAAGAATTATGTGGCAGAATTTCTCTGTCTTTCTTATCTACGTAAAAGAGGAATATATACATAGCTATGGACTAACTCGCCTAAGAAGAAGGAGCTGAATAAGTAATAAAATAATTATAGCTAATTATGAACAAGATAAGGAACAAAATAATTATAGCTAATTACGAATAAGATAATTATAGCCAATTACACAAAAATATCCTAATAGAAGATCTCATAAAAAAGAAGTTTTTTAAAAGGGTTAATCTTTAACCCCTTACAATATATCATATTATAAATCTTTTCCCAATTTATTTATTTTGCATTTATTGTTATATGCTTATTTATTGAAATTGAAAATAGTTTGAAGTTAATATACAAATAAACATATATTTAATATATGTTTAATTTGGATTTGATTTCACAATGTATTTATTTATAAAAATATATATTGTATTTTATTGTTGGTATTTATATTTAGAATAACTTATATTTTATTTGATTTACTGATTATTTATTTATGTAGAAAATAGATGAGTTATTTTTACGAAGATGTGCTACGATAACTCTAATAGTATGAGTCAAGATTCTGTCTAATATTACTCTGCCTAATTGAAATACGTCGTAGTTTCTACTTAAATTTTAAGCGACCAGTCACTTATAATTGTCATAGGCATGACTTTTTATTTTTACTTTTTTATCATTTTAAATTTAATTATACTACTATTAGTTTAATAAAAATTAAATTGAATTGAATTTTAATTTTAATTTTAATTATGCTACTATTAATTTTATGAAAAATTAAATTAAAATAATAAAAACAAAACAATAAAAATGAATTGTGTCTATGACATATTTTTATATTATTTTAATTTTAATTCTTTAAATAAAATTTATACAATAAAAAAATTTAAAATTTAAAAATTGATTAATTTATTAAAATTGTTTAATTATTTTATAATTAAAGAAAAATAATAATTTAAACTTTAAAATTTCATTAATTTTATTATTATTATAATATTAGCCCGTATGCATATTAATGTGATATTAAACATCTTGTATGATAAAGTTCTTTTTATAAAAAATACTTGTGAAATGTAAATAAATTATACAATATATTATATATGTGGAATAATTTATTTTGATTTCAACAACTGATTAATTTACTAAAATTATTTAATTATTTTATAAATTATATAATAAGCACTAAATAGATAATTTTATCAAACATTTGTTTATTTGATTTACCAAACAACTTCGTCAAATTCGCTGATATAATTAGTTATTAGTCAATCGCTGATAGAATTAATTATGAGCCAATGTAATCAACTGATTACTAAATAGGTTTTATTTAAATCCTGCTCATTTTAAAATTTATTTAAAATATTTAACAAAATAATAAAAAGATGTTTACTTTTAGTTTTATTTTTTAAAAATATATTTAAAATTATTTAAAAAATGTGTCACAGGCATGATGCCTGACACATTTTCCTTTTTCTTATTATTTTAATTAAAACAAAAAATAAAATATGTCACGAATGTGACTTAAGTGTAACACATATGATACATTTTGTTTTTTTTTATTATTTTAGTTTTAAATTTTTTAAATAAAATTTTTATTTAAGAAATTAAATTTAAAAATTATTTTTATTTGTGGCATATGCGTAGCACTTAGTTACACATGTGACATATATATTTTGATTTTTTATTATTTTAATTTTATTTTTAAATAAAAATTTTAAGATAAAAAATAAAAAATATATTAATTTATTAAAAAATTTTAATTATTTATGAATTATATAAAAAATTAAATTAAATTTAAAAATTGATTAATTTTATGATAATAATAATAATTATATTAACTGCTGCCTTGGAAGTAAAAAGAAAGTAAAACGACAACGTCTTTACACAGAGTGTCAGAGATCTCAATATTACAACGCACCGTGTGTTTTTTAAAGTAACTTGCTCGGCAGTCATCGTACCCAAAATATCCGTGCCTGTCTGGGGTGCTCGTAAAAGATAAAAAGAGCGATAAAATCCTGTCTAAAACCTCAACCTCTGCGAACCTCAAGCCTTTGTCTAAATGCAGACTTCGCTATCCTTGTTCCCATCCTCCAAACTCCCACGGATTGTGCCATTTCGCCACCCATCAATTCCATCAATTACTCACCTCCAATGCCCTCTTGAGACGCAAAACCATCATAATCTCTTAAGTTGGGGTCCACAACCCAAAGCAACCTCTGGTGGCTATCTTTCCACCATTAGTCGAGCAATTGAGGAAGAAGAAGAGTACAGAAAAGCCCGTTCCGCAGTCTCTCGTAAATGGGTTGATTTGGAAGGCTATTCAATCGAGGGACTGTCGGTTGGTGGACATGAAACATGTGTCATAATACCCGAGTTGAAGTGTGCTTTTGATATCGGGAGATGTCCTTCAAGAGCTATCCACCAGAACTTTGTCTTCATCACCCATGCTCATCTCGATCATATTGTCAGTTTTCTTCTTTTATTTGGTCTTCTTATTGCATATCTGATTGCTTGTTAACATGAGACTTTCTTGTTGTCCCATATTATTTGGTCACTTTCTATTAAAATTTTCTTCTTGAAATTGGTTAGTTGGTATCGGTGAGGATTGCAACCCCAGATGTGCACCAGCATTTTGTTGGATCTTTGAAATTGAGTGAAAAAGTTACTCGAACTGTTTTAGAAGCCTAGTGATCTGATTGTTACAAGTGTAAGTTCAGTAATTGACTTGACAGGCATCCCTAAATTTAGTGATTCAGAATGAAGTATACCTTCAAGATAAGGGTAGAGTGCTACTAGTGAATGGGAATGATGTAACTGGTTTATTACCCGTGACATCTTTTAATCAAAAGCAGTTCTTGCTGATGAACTGAAGATTTCCATATTCAATGCATTTTAAGCCGTTATTTTAACTCTTAATGAATTTCACCTGTTTATATGTATTAATAAAATATAGTCGTCTTACTACAGTTGAAGATAATTTTTAAAATTTAATGAGGAGAATTGCAATAACAATTTAAAAATCACATTAAAAACCTAACTCAATTAATTAAATACAATACTAAATGTAATCGCAATTAAAATTTCACATAAAAATTTTAGGACTAGAGGATTTTCTTAAAATGAAAATATTAAAAGGTCTTTTGAAATTAAAATACTAAGTAATTATCATTGCTTTTAAAAAATTTAATCGCTTTCATAATTTTCACTACCTTTAAAAAACTTAATTTAACTAATCAAAAATACATCAGATAGAATGTCATAATAGTTAAAATTCTGTATTGAAAATATAACATGAAGATATTCCTCTAAAATTAACATTAAAAGTCTTTTGAAGTAAATATGAGTAATTATAATTGTACTTAAATATTTCAATTGTTTCCAAAATTCTACCAATAAACTTAAGATTTAGTATTAAATGAATTTTTAAATTTAAAATATAACATATTAATTAGTTTTGAGGAATATGATTGATAGAAAATTATTATCTTCTTTATAAAGTAATAAAATTTATTTAGTTCCATAACTTGTGAAATTTTAAAATTATATAAAAAATTATGATTCACTTTATTTTGAAGCAAGTTGTTGTCATACAAACTTTTGTTTCTGTCTTTTTATATCAGTATGGAACTATACTATATAATGTATTAATAAATATTTTTTACATAATAATAACTTTTTTTATTCTTCTCCTAATACATGCATAGTTAATTATTGTTCAAATCACCTTTGAATTTTATATTTGTCGAAATATGAAAAATAATGACATCTTATAAAATCTTTTAAATGTAGTTTCTGTTCTAATAATCATGTTTTTCTATCAGAACTCATATAACCAACTCTTCATACATCATTTATTTTTTTACAATTAAAAAAAACCTTGATTTTTCCCTTGTATAATTCTAGTGTAGTTATAACATTGGTTTGTTGTTGGACATTTGGTCTAAAATGGTGTCATATATATCTAACTCAGGGTGGGTTGCCAATGTATGTAGCCAGTCGTGGCTTGTACAACTTGAAGCCTCCCACAGTATTTGTCCCTCCTTGCATTAAAGAGGATGTTGAAAAGTTGTTCGAGGTTCACAGGACCATGGGCCAAGTGGAATTGAATCTTGACTTAGTTGCCTTGGATGTCGGTAGGTCCTTATAGCTTTGTTGATTTTGTTTTCATAAGTTTTAGTACTGATCCTTTTAAGCTCAAATTCAGGTGAAACATATGAATTGCGGAACGATATCGTTGTCAGACCATTTAGGACTCACCATGTTATTCCAAGCCAGGTTTGTTTTTGAACATTTTTACTTTCAAAAAGTAATAAGAAAAACGAATATGTAATTAGTACTAGTGAATAGCACTGTGATGCAAAAGAGTTTAGAGTTTGTAAACAAAATAAAAGAGGACAAATTACTCAATCACAAGCTTTAATTTTGTGAAATGAAGAATGAGAATTGTAAGTGACAGCAAGGGCAACGAGGACTGAAAATTGGCTGAAAGTTTATGCTAAGTTTTCTTATTAGATAGGGAATAATATAAGTTATATATATTGTCCTAATTTGTTTAGGAATTTTGCTTATTTAACAATAAAGAATCCTTTTTAGAATAGGATTCAATTTGTTAGGAACCCTTTCCTACTAGAATAAGGGTTCTAAATGTTTCTATAAATATTTGTTTACTTAACCCTTCAAGAATAAGATATCCTGAATTTTTTATTTATAACTTGAGTTTTCAATTAGAGGGTGTGATGCTTTCTTCTAATAGTGATTCTTAGACCTCAAGAATGATTCCTCATTCCTGCCTTCCTTTACTTATTTATCTCACTAAATTCCAACAATCTTAACCCAAATTTCGGCAACTAAAATCCTAAATTCCAGCCATATGAAACTTTAAAAATCCAGCTAATCTAGACCTGAAATATCAACAACTTAAGCTAAAATCCGGATCTGAAATCTGAAACTCCAGAAGCCTAACAATTCTCAACAGTCCATATTTCCCAATTTTTGTGAGTTTTAGTTACTGGTTGATATTTCTTCTATTTTTCCTATATCAATTTGGTATTAGAGCTTTGGTTCATAATGGTGACATGTAGCAGAAGGGTGTATAGAAGAATACTCGATGACCAAGGGCGAAATGAAATACGTTTGAGAATTATCGGACCTTAATGGCCCTCAATCACAAGGCGCTTCAAGAACAATCCTAAATACAACACTATATGACAGACTACACTTGATGTTAACAAGAAGAAGAGGCTGACATTAATCAATGGTGAGTAGGGTTAGGAAACCAACACCTACCAAGAGATCGAAGGCAATGAAACCAACTAGGAGCACTTGGAGAGTGCATGGGAGATTTTAGAGGCCATGATAGAGTTGAAACACATTAGGTAATCAAGAACATTACCAAGAAAGTTCATGTTGAAGCCCCTAATTTTGTAAGAAAGATTGATCTACACTTGTTTTTGGGCTGGACGGTAGTAATGGAGGACTTCTTTGGCTGGTACAACATGTCAGAAGATCAAAAAGTCTAATTTAGAAAGATGAAGCTAGTTGGATATGCTAAAATTTGGTGGAGATTGATAGAGGATAAGACTTTTAAAAATAGGCTAACTACCAGTTGTTGATTAAGAAGAGATAAAGCTAAATTTATTATAAAAATATTTGCCATTTCATTATCAAGATCAACTCACAATACTTAGACAAGGGATTATGTCTGTAACAGAGTATACAGAAATATTTGATTAACTCTCTATCCAATGTGAACGAATAGAGTCGGAACAACAGCTTAAAGGGCAGAAATTCAGAAGGAGTTGACAATGCATAGGATTTATAGCCTTAAAGATGCATATAACTTGGCTTTAAGAGCAAAACAATAACTAGGATAGCAAGTAATTAAAAAGTTTCAAAGTCAAGCCTGGAAGTTCAATATGAAGAGAACTATGAGTGCAAAATTTTAGGCCAACACCTAATACTTAAAAATTTGCATCAAAAGACAACTTTAAAACTTCTCAAGGAGCTAAGCTTAAAGGTAAAGCTTTGGCTGAGATTGGGACAAAGGGAGGTATTAGTGACAAGAATGTTTCCAATGCAATGGGAGGGACCATTTTGCTTATGAATGCACTAACAAAGGTTTGCACATGATGGAATAAGAGGAGGAAGAGTATGATGAATATGTTTGTGAACATGAAGCTGGAGAGGAGTTAGAAGGAGGCTCCAGTGATGACCAAGTTGGTCCCACAAATCTTAATATAGTGAGACGCATACTTACGACCCCTAAGGCAAAAGAACAAAAAGAATAGATTATCTTTACTCAAGTTAGATGTCGAGATAAAGCATGTAAGCTTATCATTGATGGAAAAAGTAGTATGATTGTGGTGTTGGAGACCACGGTGAAGTGATTAAATTTACTTTCAGAGAAACATTCACATCCTTACAAAGTTGCTTGGGTGGATGACAGCATTATGCTAATTGCTCGAAGGTGTTTGTTGTCTTTCAAATTAGGAATATATGAAGACTTTATTTGGTATGATTTTATTCCTATGAAAGTATTTTACATTTTATTCGGTCGACCTTAGCTTTATGATTATGATGTGTAGCATTTTGGAAAAGCTAATACCTATCAATTTATGTTTCATAGAAAGAAGATAATTTTGAAGTCTACGAAGGTTGACAAGGTTGAAGAACAAAGAGAAAGTAACAGGGAACTTATAGATTCCAAGAAAAAGTCTGTTAAAATCATGAAGGAGAGAGAATTTGAAGCTGTTAGCAAGGAAAAAGAAATGTGTTTTCAATGATAGTGAAGGAAGTAACAAAAACAACTAAAGCACCCCGGACTTTACTAAAGAACTGGGTGATTTGTTGACGAATTTTTCAGACCTTATAATAGATGATTTATTAGATGAGTTACCTCCTTTATGAGATGTTCAACGTGTTATCGACTTGAACCTTGTTTTTGCTGTACCAAATCTTCCAGCCTATCGCTTAAATCCTATTGATAATGAAGATTTGTAAGAGGCAAGCAAAGTTGTTGAAAAAAATGATTCATTCAAGAAAGTCGTACATAGTTCTAGCATTATCAACCCCTAAAAAATGGTGAAAGTTGGTGAATGTGCATTGATTGTTGGGCGATAAACAAGATTATAATAAGATATGAAGAAAGAACAATTTAATTGGTCAAAGGAAGCAATTAATTTGAAGAAATCAAGATGACCAAATCTCCTATTTTACAGCAACTCAATTTTTCTAAGGTATTTGAAGTTACCTGTGAGGCATCTTATGTGGGAATTAGAGGCATACTCAGCCAAGAATGATAATTGCTTACTTCAGTGAGAAGTTGAGTGAAAAGGAATCATTATATTCAACCTATGACAAGAAATTTTATGCAGCGGTACATTCTCTTTAAAATTAGCATCTTTGTCTCTCATATAAGGATTTTGTTCTACATTTCGATCATAAATCTCTTAAACACTTCAATTCCCAAAAGAACTTGATAAAAGGCTTGCCTTATGGAGTGAATTATTGGAGCGTTTTAACTTTGTTATTAAACATCGAGCAAGCGTTTTAACTTTGCTCAAGGATTGTGTGAACTACTCTGGCTAAAGATGATTCTAGATGATTTGAGAGTCAAATCGGGTGGCCTTATGAAACTCTATTGTGACAATAAGTCAGCCATCAATATTGTTCATAATCCTATATAACACGTTAGGACAAAGCATATTGAGATTGATAGACATTTCATTAAAGAAAAATTGGAAGAAGGGTTAGTGTGTATGCCCTATGTTCCATCAGAACATGAAGTAGCTGATGTTTTAATAAAGAGGCTGAGTAGTTCAATTTTTCATGATCTCGTATACAAGTTAGGAATGAAAGACATCTATTCCTCAACTTGAGCGAGAGTGTTGAGATACTAAATAGCTGTAAATAAATTATACTAAGATATAGATAGGCTGTAAATAGATAAGATAAAATAAGTTTGAAATTCCTTAAATTAAGGGATTATATTAGATAGCTTTAGATAACTTTCCAGATTTAAATTCCTACTTGTAATGTTATATATGGCTGTATACTTTCTATTCAATATATGAGAATATAGGAAAATTCTCTCTCATAGATAGACGTATATATTTTGTCTTGGAAATTCGTAACTCTATGAGAGATTATGATCCCACTTTTGTGGTGGTGGATAGGTTTTCAAAGATGAATCATTTCATTTCATGTTCCAAGACTTATAATGCTGTCCATATTGCTAAACTCTTCGTTAAAGAGGTTGTGTACATCTCCATGGATTAGCTTTAACTATCATTTTTAATTATGATGTGAGTTTTTTTTTTTTTTTTGGAGAACTCTATGGAACACATTAAACACTAAGCCTAATCAATGGACACTAAGCCTTAATTTTCAAGACTATGTGACTAATTGGGACCTAATTCTTCCTATGGTAGAATTTGTATACAACAGTAGGTTAACTGGTAAGAGTTCTTTTGAGATAGTATCGCAGTTCAACCGAGAAAACCTATTTATTTAGTTCCTTTACCACAAATAACACGAGTTAGTATTGAAGCTGGAAGTTTTGCACAACACAGGAGGGATATCTTTGATGAGATGAAAGATAACAACTAGCAACTTGACTTATAAAGAAAATGCTGATCAGTATCGTCAATTACTGGTGATGGTAAGGTTTTGTCCAAAGCATTTTCCAAAAAGGAAATACAAGAAATTTCATTTACTAAGTGCTGGATTTTATAAGTCTTCAAGAAGATAACTGCTAATGCTTATGTTTTGGAATTACCAATGGACATGAGAATTGGTCTTATCTGTAATGTTGCAGACTTAATTATTTATTATAGACATAATGTTATGCAATCTGCTATTGTTGCTATAAGAATTCTAACCATTCTTCATCTTAAATAGAAGATAAGAGGATAATCTTGATGAACATGTTGTAGCAACAAGAACTGGTGGGTATCAATGGTTTCCTATCAAGTACAAAGGAAGATCAATTTCTGATAACATGTGTGGATTTTAAAAACTAAATTTCATAAGTTGAATCTAGACTTATATGAGCAGTATTTGTCACATTCTACGTTAAGAACGACGTCAAACAAGTCGAAGATAATTTATGCAAAAGAGGTTAGAGTTTATAAACAAAATAAAAGATGACATATTAGTCAACCATAAACTTTAATTTGGTAGAATGAAGAACATGAATTGAAAATTGGCTGAAATGAAGTTCAGGAATTGAAGTGACAAGGCAATAAGGCTTGAAAATTGTCTAAAAGTTACTTTGTGCTAAGTTTTCCTTATTAGTAATATGTTAGATATGTTTTTCTAATTTTTTAGGACTTAAGCTTAGTTAAAATTGAAGAATCCTTATTAGAATGAGACTTGATTTTGATATCTTAATTAGAAACTCTTCCTAATTAGAAACTCTTCCTATTAGAATAAAGATTCTAAGAACTTCTATAACTATGTGTGTACTCAACCCTTCAAGAATAAAATATCTTGAATCTTTTTCTATAACTTGTTTTCAATTAGAAGGTGTGATGCTTTCTTTTAAGAGTGATTCTTAGACCTTAGGAATAATTCTTAGTTCCTACCCTATATTACTGGTTTACCTCACTTAATTTCAGCAGATTTTTCGACAACCAAAATCCTAAATTCTAGTCATATCAAATTCTAAAATCCCAGCTAATCTAAACTTGAATTCCAACAACTTAACAACCCATATCTGAAATTTCAACATCCTGACAATACTCAACAGCCCATATTTCCTAGTTTACGTGAGTTTTTGCTACTAGTTAACATTTCTTCTATTTGTCCTGCATCACACTAATATTTCCATTCTTATATAGCTTTTTACATGTAGGCATAGATGTTTTGCATGTGCTAAAATGTTTGGCCATTTTAGGACTTGTAAATAACTTTCTTTTTGTCCTGTGACTCTCATAATCAGACAAAGAATATCATGTCTTTCTCCAGGGTTATGTTATTTACTCTGTTAGGAAAAAGTTGAAGAAAAAATACATTCATCTCAAAGGGAAACAGATTGAGAAACTGAAGAAATCTGGTGTTGAGGTTGGTTTTCATAAACAGTTCCATTTTAATTTATTGTTAGTAAATAGTCATTCCTTTTTCTTTTTTCTTTTTAGATTACAGACGTAATACTGTCTCCAGAGGTTGCATTTACTGGAGATACGACAGCAGATTACATGCTTGACCCACGGAATGCAGATGCTCTGAGGGCCAAGATTCTTATAACAGAGGTATAAATAACAGAGTGATAGATCATGGGCTCTAAAATGTGACATGTTTTTCTTTGCGCCACCAGTTTTGAAATTCTCAAATATGTATTAGTTTCAAAATTTTGTCAAAATGCAAGATGTGAAGCTGTGGTCCTTTTTACAGGCAACTTTTCTGGATGAAGGATTTACCATTGAGCATGCACGGCAGCATGGGCATTCCCATATGTTTGAGGTATGGAAGACACTCATTTTTCCCAATGAATGTTACGATGAGAGAAGTTATATAATTGAAGTGTGGATATTGTTTCTGTTTCATTCTTACTTTCTGAAGCCGGATTCTTGTCAAATTGCAGATAATGCAAAATGCTGAATGGATTAGAAACAAAGCAGTCCTATTGACTCATTTCTCCTCCCGTTACACTTTGGAGGTAACTATTCAGTTTAACATTTGACGTTTTGCACCTTAATTAGGCAATGACATGGGTATTGTGCATTAAGATTTAAAATAAAAATAAATAAACTGTGAATGTATGGCGTTCGTCCTCTACTTCAGTATGGTAGGAAGCCATGGTTTCTATTTAATCCGAAGTTGGCAACTTAATAATGTAATTCTTTTAAGAAAGAAAAAGGGACTTATCATGTGGTCCAAAACTTCTCGGGGTACTTAAAATGCCGTAACCTGTAGTGTATGGGGAGGAGAATATTTTCACAGTACTAAATAAGTTGTTTCTTTTTATGAAAATCGCAACACGAGCCGTATGTTCCTTTTTCCTTTGCTACCAGGAGACTCGTTGATAAACCTTATTCCTTCTTAGCACTGACGAATCATTTGCAAATTGCAGGACATACGTCAAGCTACTCTGAAGTTGCAAGGCAAGGTTTCAGCAAAAGTAGTTCCTTTAACAGAAGGTTTCAAATCAATGTACTCTTGAAGAATTCTAGGATCTACTTGCTTGGTTATGTAGGTGTTGGTATGCACATATTTTTAATTTACATGCGAGTGGTTTTCTTCATGATTAACTCCGTCTTATGTGATCTTATGATCTCTAGAGCAGAACTTTGGTAGTTAAAGGTGAGCAGAAAGGCTGATACTACAAGAATATCAATCAATTGTACTGGTGTATCTGTCCAGTTTTAATGAAGTGCAAAACTGGATAAAGATCTACAAATTTGTATTTACATGTGGGGATTTAGATATGATCTATGAAAATGGGTTTTACATAAAGCATTGGCATCGTTTTAACCGGTCAAATTTCTAAAACGGTTTATTACTGCAGGCTGCAGTCCCGATAAATCAACTGAGAGATCCTATGGTGTGAAATCCATTTTGCAATGGTTTTTATCTTATGGTTGCCCCTTTAATTATCAATCTAACTGTATCACTGGAAGAATTTTTTCAATTATTCCTCTAAGTTTTTTACCAGAGCTATGTTATAAAATAACATTTATTAAAGAATAACCTGCATTAACCTTTTCAGTGTAAATGTCCGCCTCAGATAATAGGGACCTGACATTTCCACCCCTCACTGCTTCCTCATCCACAGAGATAAACATCTCCCAGCTTTTAGTAGCATTCCTCTGGCAACAACAGATAGTACTGCACTCCCTGCAACACAGGAAATAAGAAGATTGTTGTTCCGGATATTGAAGTATTAAAACAAAGTGCAGAAGCATGGAACACTACTGTTGTTGGTTTTCTTTCGCAGACCCTCTTATCATGCAATCCACAAATGGCCGCTCTCAACTTGGAAAGAAAGAAAACTGCACGAGGTCTTAATCTCTGAAAACAAACAAATCCTATTTACTTCTGAAAATGCCAATGAAGCCAAGTTTGTTGTTGAATATGATCTATGACACATGTTAAACTTGCCATTGTTCCCATAAGTTTAGAGACCTGGAATTAAGCTAGATAGAGTTAGATAGGAGAATATCACACTATGGATTAAAATCCACAATATTTCTTTAGAACATTAGACTAAAAAGGACTCAGTTCATTGGCTAATTATAGTAGCAAATTATTTTGTATGGACGAAACTATAGCAAAAAGGAAATGCATTGGAGTTTCCATGGTATATATAAGTGTGAAGTTAGATTAGGAGCTCCTAGAAGTCATCCCAAGAATGAGGCACTTCTCTAAAACACCACGGAAAGACCTGGAAGCCAACTGGAAGGTTGTTTATTAGAGGTGACCATGAGGAATTGGTTAACTTTAAAGAAATCTCTATGTACCTTCCTACCTAACTTCTAATCCTACACACATTGCAAAACCTAAACCCAATTAGGTTGAGCAGGAGGCAATGCCAATTCTTAGTAAGGAATAGGAAACAGCCATTTATATCCCATTACAATCTTCAACTATCACTTCATATAAGGAACAACATGAAGTTAAGGTTTAGGGATTATGCTCCATTGTTGGAAAAAATCCATTAAAGACTAAACCATTAGGCCAATAAAGACTTGTCTTATGTAGGGAGGTTAGTGCTGATTAATTTTGTTCTTAACTCTCTTCACATTTGCTGGCTGGCTCACTTAGGCCTCCCTGAAGGGGTAGAGGGGAAGGAAAAGTTCTAACAAAGGTTAAATGGGATGAATCTAACAAAGGTTAAATGGGATGAAGTGTGTAGGCCCAAGGAAGAAGGTGGACTAGGGATAATTATGACATGCCCTATATGGTGAATTGGCTAACAAATTATAACACCAGTTCAATTGAAGAGAGGGAGACTATTATTGCATACTAGGGTATACAAACATGTATAAATTATGGTTGGAAAGAAATCATAGATGCTTTTAAAACAAGGAAAAATCTAGAGAGGAGTTATTAATAGAACAAACAGTGGAAAACAACCCAAATCATCTGATTGTTTTCACTAGACACATGTGAGGTAGCCTAATCTCTTGGGTTAATTTTTGGTCCTGCTTATGTACTCATGTATTATTCTTATGCTAATCCAAATCCCATTTAATTTTCCAAAAAAGCTACCTTGAAGAATAACTAAATCAAACTACATTGATAAAACTTTCCAAATAAGGACTTGCATTGTAATCAGACACCATTCATTTAGGAATTATATCTTCATGCTAATTCTTGTAGCACACGATTTTAAGAGGATAAAATTCAATTTGAACATAAATCTTAGAAATTTGGTTCGTTATATAGGTGATCTCACCTAATCTTATTCAATATCGCAATCAAGTTACGCTGAAACTCAAATCTCTATCTATATAAAGAGAACGCAAACATAGAGGTAATCCTATTAAATTATACATACTAAGAAGCTTTCTATATATTATAACATCCTTCGATTTTATTATTTAAGGCGTCAATCTCAATGCTAGAGAAAGTTTTGAAGCTTTAACGATTTTGTCTTACAGACTTAAAGATCCAAAACATTTCAGTAGCTTATGTAAACTTCAATAAACATCATTTAGTATGATATATGGGAAACAAAGTTCTCAATTGTCCCCATTTAAATAGTCATTTTCCTACTTTGAGTACTTGGAATACACTCCACAAACTAGTTTGCAGCAATCGAATATATGCTATAATAAGAAATTAATGACAAAAGATACAAATTGCCCCCTAATATTTCCTAAAAAATTTAAGATAGTTACTACCCTTATAACTACAAGAAAATAGTGAATTTGAGACGGAAATTACTGACGGAAAGTTTGTCTACCGTCGGTAAAATTACCGACAGAAAAGGTAAACCGTCGGTAAAATCAACGAAAAAGTTACCGACCGTCAGATATATTCCATCGCTAAATTTACCGACCGGTAGCTTACCCGTATGTAAATTTAGCATCGGAATGTTTCTAATACAGTCGGTAAACTT
>JANZXR010000009.1:4949955-4962500 GCA_027575705.1 Erythroxylum echinodendron
CATCTAACTCTCATCTTTACAATCCAACTATTTCCAAATCTTCATTTGATTTCTTCTCCTCTTTTTCCTATTTTCCACAATATTTTATAAATTACAAAAATAAATCTTAAGTTTACCAAAATTCATAAATCTCATAATTCTACTATCCAATAATATTTTCAATGCAGAAATATTCAAAATTCTCAAAAATTTACAATTCAGTCCAATTATACCCGGAATTATTCATGAATGCATGTACAGTTATTTTCATGTGCATAGCCTTCACTAATCACGCATATTTGTATGCCATATTATACATGAGCATGAAAAATGCATTTCTTGCCTCTTACTGAACAATACTATTTACCAATCACCTTCCCATAGGTAATGGGATGTTACACAGTATCAATTAGTGAGAGAGAAAAAATAATAGCAAAAAAGTACACAACAATTTACGTGATTTGGCTATAAAGTCTACGTCCATGGCTAAACGATCAAAGGAATGTGACTATGTGAATCAAGAAGATTACAATAGTGTTACTTAAATTACCTCACTAACTAATATCCCAATACACCCAAAACTCACTCTTACTTAAGGATTAATTTATTACCTTAAGAGAACTCTCTACCTCACTTGTTGTTTTCTCTCAAATGAGAAATCTCTATTTATGGGAGAAACTATGGACAAATTTGTGGCAATAAATTTGCCATGTGCCATTCAATCTTGTCCACTCAAAGTGGTAAACAAATAGCCACTTACGTGGTACCACTCATTCAAGCAAATAATGGTGAGTAAGTTGGCTAACAATTCATGATGGTAGACAAATTGATTTCTTTTGTACCTACCATTTATCATTTAAGCCACTAACTCAACATTTATCTTGCTCTAATCATCAATATTACGTTGACATGGCTCTAATACTTTATTAGCTACATCTATACCAAACTCTGGTGGAAGTGGAGTGTTAAGAACATACAATGTCTTTTCTCACCTAAAAACACTTCTCAAGCTTCGAAACCATTTCGTTAAATTGCATCCAGTAAGCTTATTAGCATTTAAGATGCTTATCAGGGATAGATCAGTATTCATCTTCTTCTGACAACTAAAAGATATAACAAAGAAAGTGTTAGTTTATTCCATAAAGTCGAATAAAATAAGGACTTTAATAAATATTTTATTAATCCAATTATTTTATTTTTAAAAAATAATTGATCTTGAGTTTACCAAAAATTAGGTATATAACAACTTTATCAATCATATCTTATATGATCTTTGATTCAGTAGGTGACAAAACTTTGCCAAATTATATCTTATATATTATTCCTAAGCTTGCCTTTAAATTCATATGATTATGAGTTTGCTCATCCAAATCATATAAATTTAGTTAACTAGGATCAATTCATTTATGATAAAACATATTCAGGTGAATCATACCTTGAATTTCTTAACAAGCATTAAAATAAATATAACCTTGGTTTTATTCTTAAATAAGGGAAGGCAATAACATTTTCTTAAAATGTAAATATTTAATTGAGGGATTTACAATTTCAAAAATTTTGGTATCATAAAAAATCTCATTATATTAATTTCTAACATAATCAAATTATGAAAGAAATCCTTTAAAATCTTTTGCTTGATTCTAATTATTGATTTGTATAATTCAATACTTTGAAAATTAAATCAAATTCCAAAAATATTCCTAATAAAAATAATCCTTTGAGATTTTTTTCAAACATTTAGTAAAACATTTCTTAATTTTTTTGGAACTTAGATCAATTAAATCAATTTGAATAAAATTAAGGCTTAAAATAAATAAAAATTAAAATAAAAAAGGTGTAGGGACTGTTTGGTGCATGAATTGCACGCACTAGAGAATATGTGACAACTGTCCTTTAAACACTGGCGCCATAAAAAGTGCATGTCTTACACGTGTCCCGTTGTTTTTGTTTTTGCATATTAGGGTTTCATCCATTGTTATCGCCTTCTCCTTCTAATTCACATGGTCTCCACCTCTTGGTTTTATGTCATTGTAGCCAAAGGTTTCTGATAACTCCTTTCCCATTTATGTTGCTTCTTTCCCAGCCATGGTTTCCCTATTAACCATTGTGCCTTTATTGTTTCTTCTCCAATGATTCTGAGGCCATCAACCAGTAGTAATAGTTGCTACTGGTGACAAAAAACTCTTCACTGACACCTACTAGTGACGCTGTTGTTGACTTAATGGCATTAGGGACATTTCATACGTTCCTAATGCTTACTTTCAACCCATCATCAATCAAATAACATATTCAAGATAATCATTTAACCACACAAACATAGAACTTGAATTAAACATAAACAATTCCTATTTCATTTTAGAGTGGCATGCAAAATCATTTTCCAAAACATAATTAACTAGAAGCTGAAAGAAAAGGGGAGTAAGGACATGCAAATTTGTTTTCCAAAAACAAAGAGATAAGAGGGAGATGTGATATTATTCATCAATATTATAATAGTTATTATAAACGCATAATACAAGCAAAGGAGGCACGATATAAACATTTCTAGAAAACATATTTGGGAATTAATTAAATCATAAACCCTAATTCATTAAAACATGGTTTTAACCCTTGATTTTTATCAAAACAACAACAATTAGGCAATTAATTCAAATTAAACAATTAAAGGAGGCTTTGATACCACTATTGGAAACCAACCAAGATCAAATCACAGGATGTAATAAAAAATAAAATTTTACAGTTTCTGATTAAATCACAATAAATGAATAACTTAAAAAATATGAACCATAAAATAAAGGAACATTACCTAGTTTTAAGTTCCTATTGAAACCTTTTCAATGTGTTAACCACGAGCTATTCACACATCCATCCTCCAATGATTTCTACAGAGTAATAAAAAGACACTAAGTGTAACATCCAGTTTTCTATACTAAGGGGTAGGACATGGAATCCTAGACCATGGTACAAAAGAAATAGCATCGAGAAATTTATGAACTACATTGCATTCACATACATATCAATAGCATAAACACGTGAATATTGAATATACACATTGTAAAAATAATATATGCACTCATTTGACTTTTTTGGGGTATGAATGATTTAAAATGGTTACGATGTGAATTGTGAATTTTTATGTCTTGAAATTTGGTTGATGGATTATAATTAGTGATTTAGAATTTATTTGTTATAATTGGGAGATTTATGAAATTATGTGTATTTTTAGACTAGGACAAATGCCAAGTGACAAGACAAATTGATAGACGGTATTAGAAATAGTTGATAAATGGTAGTAGAAACAAATGACACATAATATTAGGGTTTATTGACATATGACATAGAAAATTGGGTGACAAATGACTTGGAAATTTAAAGACAAATGGACTGATTATTAAGATTCATATGATAGCTTAAGTAAAAGACATTTTACTTGGTCCTTAAATTGACAAGTGTTATGACTCACTAAGCATTTACCCACCATATGTTTAAACCATCTCACGACACTCACACTTGAAAGACCATCTCTTTTTACTTTTGATAAATTCTCTCATCTTCTTCATTTTCTTCTCTCCATCTCACAACATTCACAACCCGTACTCAACTTCTTGAGTTTTGTTAATATCCTACACAAGCCAATACAAAGAAATTTTGTTGTCTTCTTCATGTTGATGAAAACCTAAGCTTTTTCCACCTTGATTGTTGATGAACGTGTGAGCTTGGAGGGGCTAGGTTAACCAACGATTTGAAGAACTTTGGAGTAAACATGTAAGTAAGATATTATTCTTCATGGCTTATATAAATAGAAGCATTTATGATGATAGTTTAGGGTTATATTGATGGTGATAATGGTGTTAATAAAGTGAGCTGAAAAGTTGATGATGAATATATATATTGATATTCTATTTTCGTGTAGATGATAAGCCATAGCTTAAGAGATATAGTATAGATGATTTTAAGATGGAAATTGAGGTGATTTTGATGAGGAAATGAAGTAGAAATGATGAACTGTGTATAAGATGTGTTGGATATAGTATGTAGAGGTTTAAATCTGAAAAATTGGAAGGAGATGAGTGATGAAATTTTTATATTACATGACCCACAATCGTAGGACATGCAAGTAAATGGTTGGAATTTTTTAGATTAGCTTAACACATGTTCATGGGAAGGGCTCCATGATCATAGGAAAGGCCTTTAACGTGAATACTTCTCTTATATGTGATAGATGAACCAACTAATGATAAGTTATCTTTCTATGGTGTATTTAGATTTGAATGAGGCTTGAAATAAACCTAGTTTGATGCTTGAAAAGTTGATAAAGTGTTATGTGATCTAAAGGATTTGAGTAAGGTATATTAGGTATGAATGAATGAAAATTTTGATATTGAGTGATGATTATAATGTTAAAAAAGGGATTGATGAATTTATAATTGAAGAGTTTAGAATAATCAAGTTTCTTTTAGGTGTGGACCTAAGTGAAAACTAGACATATATAAGTTATAATGTTTTGAATGATTGAGATTTATGATTAAGGACACATAGCCGAGAAAGTCATTGAGTATGCATTGGTTGAATACTTATGCGATTGAGCAACTTAGTAATGTGTACAAATATGTGTATTACATGATTTAAATTCTCAAGTCAAATGCCAACATCTAGACATTGCTGGTTCGTCGAGGCAATAACTATCTGGAGTTTACTGTGAGTCAACCTAGATATTTCTCACTAGAATAGATTTTTTTCTGTATAAAATGCAACTATTAACCTATATCTGATGTGATTGTGATGATGATGTTGTTGTGATAATTCTAGACATTAATGGTCTGAGGAGTTTGATAATTGAGATTGCATTGGAAGTGATCATAATTGAATGTGAATAAGAAAGAAATAAGTATACTCAACTAAGTGTTGAATGTCAGACTGAGATCTGATGAAAATGTGAAAGTGACTGTACATGATGAATGAAAGTGATTGATTGCATATAATGTGAATTAATGCATATCATTACATTGAAATGCATGATCAAAGACTAGAGTGGCCAGTGAAAAGAAGAGCTTAAAGCTCATAAATGTGTATAAAAAGCCACAGGCTTAGTATTAAAATGATCCCGGTATCCACAACAGATATGAGACAGTTATAAATGAGCTTGGTATCCATAATAGATAGTGACATTTAAAAAGGTGCTTAATCATAACAAAGTAACAATGAAAGTAAGTCACATGTGCATTACATATACAAATTGATATGTATTATATGAATGTTTGAAATAAACTATTTGAACTGTTCTGAATTAGAAATATGAAATAATGTACGCAATTGTCTTTGACAAAATTTGAGGATATATGAAGTGATATTCATTATATGATGATATGATTTGCCTGTGAATTTCGAATGTGAACTATCTTTGTGTTTGATATGAGTGAGCACATCGATGATGGTTTACTCATCGAGTTCGTAAAACTCATTAAATTGTAAATGTTAATTTTTGGGTATGAGGGAGACATAGTTCCTAAGGTAAAACTTTCAGAAGTCTAGTTCTATCCATTTTGGAAGTAAAGAATAGCTCAAAGGTCGATCAGCTAATACTGAGGAGTTTAAATAGAATATTTTTGTATAGCTCATCATTAATGTAAAATGTTGTAAAAGAGTAGTAAACTCTTCTATGCTTTTGATATTGTATATATGGATTTTGCAGTGTAATGCTACAATGTAAACTATGTTTTCTGAATGAAATGAGGAATTGAGCTTTTGAATATTGTTTTCTATGTATGATTCCATATACGTGGATGAGACTACTTTAATATGCCGCTTTTATACAGTCTATTCTCAAACATCCTCAGGATGTTCGGGATTATGCTCCATAAAGGTGGTGTGTTACAAGGTTTTTGGTATTAGAGCATGGTTTGGCTTCCATGGGGATATATATAAGCATATAGACATGATATATAGTGAGAGATTCTAATAGTGACCACGATTATTCTTTATTATGGGTCATCCGCTTTAAGAGATCAATTCGCATAATCAACTGGCCTAGAGCCTGTAGGAGCCAATAGAGAGTCTCCAGTACTTCGATCTGATCAAATCCCTTAGAGAATCCCTGGGAGAGGAGAAAGGAGGTATGATAAACTTAGAAAGCAAGGGGTTTTGGACTTCTACGGAAGTGCAGACCTTGCTGAGGCAGAAGGATAGTTAGAGAGAATTGAAAAGGTATTCGATCAAATGGATTGTGAGTCAAATGAAAGGTTTGACTATGCAGTTTTGTTATTGCAAGGTCCAGCGTATCAGTGGCGGAAGACTGTTCCTGACAGTACCAACAGGACTTGTAGTTTAAAGTGGGAAGACTTTTTAAATGTCTTTAAGGAGAATTACATACTGATGATCTACCTGGATAGAAAGATAAAAGAGTTCCTAGATCTGAAGTAAGGAAGTATTACTGTAGATGAATATGAGATAAGATTCAATGAGTTAATGGGATATGGAACTGCACTGATTCCAACTAAGGAAGACAAGTGTAAAAGGTTTGAAGACAGATTGAATATGGAGATTAGGACGAGGTTGACTATCACTAATCTGAGTAGTTTTACGAAACTACGAGCCACCTCGATCCGAATAGAATAATTATTGAAAGATAGACAAGGAGAATACAGACAGGAGTTTAGAATGAAGAGATAGGGTGAGTCTTAAGTCGATTTTGGCAGAAGATACATTAAATGCCAAAATATATCATTTCGACGATCGACTAGATCGAGATAGTTGAAGTTTAGACCGAGGGGTAGTTTTGTACAATCTGGTAGTGGTAGAGGTCTAGTATCTGGGTAGATGTAACGAATGCCTAATTCTGTACATTGTGGAAAGTAGCATAATGGAGAATGATGGAAGTTATCAGGGCTTGTTTTCATTGTGGCTTTTTTGGGCATTAAATTAAAGACTGTCCTGTAAGTTTTGGAGCATAATCTAGAATGAGAGGAGGAGTGGTGACTGAAATGGCTATCCAACAAATCAGAGCAAGTGGATTAGAATAGAGAGACAGAGGTAGAGGCAGAGTGAGTTAAGCTGGTCCTACTATTAGAACTAAGGTATGGAGTAATCAGTCGTAGTCTCAGGCCAGAATATATACTATCACTAGACAAGAGCTTCAGAACTCCCCAGATGTTGTAGTAGGTATGATAAATGTCTTTAATTTTAAATAATTTGCTTTGCTAGATCCATGATCTACACATTCTTTTAACACATCGATCTGGCATCTAAACTGCATTGTGAGAGAGAGATGTTGAATTGTGGATTAAAAGTGAGTACACTGATAGGTAGTACTATAGTGATTGGAGAAGTGTGTAAGGGATGCATGATTCGAGTTGATCAGCAGTTGGAAGCTAATATGATAGTATTATAGTTGAATGAGATAGACATCATCTTGGGTATGGATTGACGTACTGCTCATAGGGCTGTGATGAACTGCTATACTAAGGAGGTGATCCTTGAATCTCCTAATCAGTCGAGAGTAATCTTTCAAGGTGTTAGTCATGCAGTGCCAGCCAGATTGATATCATCAATGAGTGCTTTGAGATTAATATGAGGAGGATGTGAGGCTTATTTACCCTATATAGTTGATACCCATACTAAGCAAACAGTGCAGGATATTCCTATTATTATAGATTTTCTAGATGCATTTCCCATTGAATTATCTATAGTTTACCCCTAGATAGGGAGATGGAGTTTGCTATTGAACTAGTTCCAGGTACTGCTCCTATGTCTATTCTTCCATATAGGATGATACCTGTAGAACTTAAAGAACTTAAGGCTCAGATATAGGAGTTGTTGGATAAGGGTTTTATCCAGTGTGCCACCTTGGGGAGTTTTGATTTTATTTGTGAAGAAGGAAGATGGGACTTTGAGGTTATGTATTGACTATAGGCAGTTGAATCAGGTAACAGTTAAGAATAAGCATCTGTTGGCTAGGATAGATGATTTACTGGATCAATTACAGGGAGCTCGGGTGTTTATTAAACTAGATTTGAGATCAAGGTACTATTAGTTGAAGATAGCAGAAGTTGATGTACCGAAGAGTGCATTCAGAATGAGATATGAGCACTTTGAGTTTTTGGTGATGCCTTTTAGGTTAACAAATGCCCCAACATTTTTTATGACATTGATAAATAAGGTATTCCAATCTTTTTTAGAATATTTTATGATTGGGTTTATAGATTAAAGTTTGGTGTATTCTAAAAGTAGAGAGGAACATTCTAAGCATTTGAGGTTAGTTATACAAATAATGAGAGAGAAGCAATTATATGGCAAGTCCAGTAAGTGTAAATTTTTGCTTGATCAAGTAGAATTTTTGGGTCATACAGTATCTAGACGGGTCATATAGTATGTAGACAAGGCATACAGGTAGACCCAAAGAAAGTTGAAGCAGTAATGAAGTGAGAAGCTCCTAGAAATGGTCTGAGATTTGGGGTTTTCTTAGACTAGTAAGATACTATAGCAGGTTTGTCGAGGGGTATTCATTGATCGCAGTCCCTTTGACAAAGCTTCTAAGAAATAATGTACCTTTCAGATGGAATGAAAAATGTCAAAGGAGTTTTAAGGAACCTAAGCATCGGTTAACTATGAAATTAGTGTTAACTATTCTAGCTAGATCTGGAGGTTATGTTGTGTATAGTGACGTTTCACACCAAGGGTTAGGATGTGTTCTAATGCAGCATGGCAAAGTGATTGCATATGCATCGAGATAGTTGAGGTCTCATAAGTTTAATTATCTAGTGTATGATTTAGAGCTTGTTACAGTGGTGTTTTCTTTGAAAATTTAGAGACATTATCTGTGTGGCGAGAAATTTCAGATATATACTGATCATAAAAGTTTGAGATATTTGTTAAGTAAGAAAGAGTTGAATATGAGACAACAACGAGGGATGGAATTGCTTAAAGACTATGATTGCATAATTGAGTATCATCTTGGTAAAGCTAATATTGTAGCTGATGCATTAAGCAAGAAATCTAATAGGAGTGTGGCATAAATGTAGACATCGAGGTTACCAAACTTAGTCCAATTGAGAGCATTAAATGATGAGCTGAGATTGGGGCAGAATGAAGTATTGAAAACTACGTTGAAGTTTAGGCTTGTGTTACATGAAAGGATCCGAAAAACCCAAAGTAAGGATCCAGAATTTCTGAATCTTATTGAGAAATTGAAAGTGAATCGAAGTTCTGAATTTGAATTGAGAAATGATACATTATGGTTGAAGCAGAGATTAGGTGTACCTGATGTGGACAATTTGAGAAAAGAGATTCTGGAGGAAGCATATATAGTAGCTTATGTTATGCATCCTAGTACTACCAAGATATACAATATGCTGAAACAACATTTTGGGTGGCTAGAGATGAAGAAGCAAGTAGCTAAATATGTAGCTAAGAGTTTAATATGACAACAGATAAAGGTAGAGCATCAGGCTCCGGTTGGGAAGTTACAGTCATTACCTATTTCGGAGTGGAAATGAGAGAGAATCACTATGGATTTTATCATGGGTTTGCTGAGGACTTCAAGGCAACATGATGCCATATGGTTCATCATTGATAGATTGATGAAGTCAGATCATTTCTTAGCAGTGAGAGAGACTAATACACTCGATTAGTTAGCCTAGAGGTATGTGAATAAAATAGTGAGGTTATATAGGGTCCTAGTGTCTATTGTATCAAACCGAGACCCCAAATTTACTTTAAATTTTAGGGAAGTTTACAGACAACATTGGGTATGAAGTTGAGCTTTAGAACAATATTTCATCCTCAGACAGATAGACAGAGTGAGAGAACTATTAAGATGGTTGAGGATATGCTCAGAGCTTGTGTTTTGAAGTTCCAAGAAGTATGGGATCAATATATAAATCTGATTGAATTTGCTTATAATAATCATTATCACAGTAGTATCGGTATGGCACCATATGAGGCGTTATATGGTAGAAAGTATCGTTTGTCTTTGTATTGGGATTAAGAAAGGCCACGGATTGTTGAAGGCCTAGAATTGATTCAAGACACTGTTGATAAATAAAAGCATTTATGATGGTAGTTTAGGGGTAGATTGATGGTGATAATGGTATTAATAAAGTGTACAAAAACATTGATGAATATATATATTGATGTTCTGTTTTTGTGTTGATGATAAACCATAGCTTATGAGTTGTAGTATAGATGATTTTGAGATGGAAATTGAGGTGATTTTGATGAGGAAATGAAGCAGAAATGATGAACTATGCATAAGATGTGTTGGATATAGTATGTAGAGGTTTGAATCTAGAAAATTGGAAAGAGATGAGTGATGAAATTTTCAGATTACATAACCCATAATAGTGGGAATGCCTCCACGATCATGGAAAACGTAAGGAAATGGTTGGAAATTTTCAGATAGCTTAACCCACGATTGTGGGAAGGGCTCCACGATCGTGGGAAAGGCCTTTAACATGAATACTTCTCTTATATGTAATAGATGAACCAACTAATGATAAGCTATCTTTCTATAAAGTATTTAGATTTAATTGAGGCTTGAAATAAACTTAGTTTGATGCTTGAAAAGTTGACAAAGTGTTTGATATGTTTGGGTTGATTATTGATGTTTTAACTTAGGAATGGATTGATGACATTAATGTATCAAAATATAGAAATTTATGAATGATATAGAAATGAAAGTGTTCCTATGATTGTAAATGTGATCTAAAGGATTTGGGTAAGGTATATTGGGTATGAATGAATGAAAATTTCGATATAGAGTGATGATTATAATGTTAGAAAAGGGATTGGTGAATGTATAATTGAAGAGTTTAGAATAATCAAGTTTCTTTGAGGTGTGGACCTAAGTGAAGACTAGACACATACAAGTTATAATGGTTTGAATGATCAAGACTTATGATTAAGGACACATACCTGGGAAAGTCATTGAGCATGCATTGAACATAATACATATATATAAATGTATGATTGAATACTTATATGGTTGAGCAACTTAGTAATGTGTACAAATATGTGTATTACATGATTTAGATGCTTAAGTCGAACTCCAACATCTATACATTGCTGGTTCATCGAGGCAATAGCTATTTAGAGCTTACTGTGAGTTAACCTAGATGTTTCTCACTTGGATTGATTTGTTTCTGTATAAAAATGCAATGATTGAATTGTATCTGATGTGATTGTGATAATCTGGACATTGATGGTCTGAGGAGTTTGATAATTGAGATTGCATTGTAAGTGATCATAATTGAATATGAATTTGAAAGAAATAAATGTACTCAACTAAGTGTTGAATGCTAGATTGAGATCCGATGAAAATGTGAAAGTGACTATGCATAATAAATCAAAGTGACTGATTACATATAATGTAAATTGATGCATCTCATTACATTGAAATGCATGATCAGATAAAGGAAGTTGTGACTAGAGTGGCCAGTGAAAAAAAGAACTTAAAGCTTAGAAATGTGTATAGAGAGCCATATGCTCAGTATTAAAATGAGCCCGGTATCCACGAATATAGGAAAATTATAAATGAGCCCGATTTATACAATAGAAAAGGGACAGTTAAAAAGACGCTCGGTTACAACAAAGTAACAATGAAAGTAAGTTAAATATGTATTGCATATAAAAATTGATATATATGTTGGATTGAAAACTTAAGTATGCAATATTTGGCTAAAACAGTAGATTTCAAAATATTTTTTTAGAAATCAAATTTCAGCGGAAGCAATATAACCTAATCAATATGCCAAGCCATACATGATACAATATAAGGAAAAATATTTAACATAAGAACAAGATGGTAGAATTATACCAACTCCTTTTCTACAACTTTAACTCCTCGCTATGCTATCCTATCCTCGACAATGTATCCTTTCCTGGGTGATGTATCCTCTTCTCATTATTGTATCCTTGACCAATCTAATATACCATTTGTTCTCGTTGGATAACTTGGTTAACAAGATCCTTTAGTGGGAAAGGAGAAGAAAACTTGAAGAGATTTTGCCTTAGAAAAAGAAGCCAAAGATGCGACTCATGTAAATTTCGGCTATCTCATATAAGATAAGAGAGAGAGAGATAAAAATTCAACAACCCCTTGTATTATCTCTCTTAAGCCTCAAAGAAAGAAGTGAAGTGCATCCAATGCATCACATGCTTCCTTAATTAATCAGAAAGAAGCCAATAAATGAGACTCTTCTCATTTGTTTTAAGATGTCAACATGAAAAGACCAATAACCTAAAATGATACATCTCATTTTCGGTTTTGTCATGAAAGAAGGAAGAGGGTCCATCAAATGCACCTCTTTCTTCTTTAATCTAATGAATGCTAAATGGTTACATGCTATCTTTAAAAGACAACCATTAAACCATTTAATGATAAGGTTATAACTCCATTTAATGATGATAATGCACGTTAAAAACCATCTTAAATGTAGCAAATCAATGCTAAATGTGCAGCTGCACATTTAGCCCATTAAAACCAAAAATCCATCTCCTTTTATCTTTAATAACTTTGATTTAATTTAATTAATCTAATTAATCAAATTAAACCAAAGTCTAGCCCATTTCTA
>JANZXR010000009.1:4962600-4976285 GCA_027575705.1 Erythroxylum echinodendron
TAAGTTTTATTTAATTTATAATTATTATTAGTAATAAAAATATTTATTATTATTTTAAAAACTTTGAAAAAAGGGGGAAGGAGAGGTAGGAGGGAGGGAGAGAGGGAAATTTGAAAATTTTACAAAAAGTCCCTCAATTTTTTAAAAATTTCAGTACTGACCAGTATTTTGAATATCAGTCGGTACGGACCGATATATCCAAAATGGGCTAGTATCGACCAGTATTGAAATCCGGTACGACCGACCCTTATACCATACTAGTTTTGGTCCGATACGGTATGTACCAACCAATCCGATATTCAGAACCCTGATTGATGTGCTAATTGGTATGGGTAAAGCGGTCGACACCTATAGCGATTGTTGTGTGAGACCACAATCTATCCTGTAGTCCCTCTTTACCTTGGAAGAAGAATGCAAATAGGTTTCTCTTTGCCCAAAAAGAATGTACAAAGATTATTGTTTGTTTAAAAGAAGCATTAAGTGGAATTCTAAGAAGAGTCTTACAAATGAACAAGGAGCAGAGTCATTTGTTGAACCACTATAAATCAATTTACATTCTTTCCTCCCTATCATTTTTTAACTATTGTTTAACTATTTGATTAATTTATATTGAGCAAATTCCTTACCTTTATTTATATTAATTGTTGTTAGTTAAGTATACTAGTTAGAAAAATCCTTGAATTTTATAAATACCTAACTCACCCTCCTGTTGGTGCCATCAAAGACAAACAAATGGTATTAGAACCTATCTATTAGGTTAAAATTTCCAATGAAATTCTATAGTAAAAATCATAATAGAATATTTAAGAGCATCTTCATCATCATATAACTAAGAGGGATAAAACATTAGTAGAGTAACTTTCTTTGTTGGCAATGACTACATTAATTAGAAAACTATGATGAGATTCCTTTCAATGGCCGACGAAAGTGTAAAATTATGAGAAATAGTTTTAAATGGTCCATTTATACTTACGAATATTATAGATAACAAAAGGGTTCCCAAACTAAAAGAAGAATGAGAACCATAAGATAAGAGATTAATTTCCCAAGATAGTAGGCTTGTTCACATCTTATTTTATGCCTTAGAAATAAATGAATTCAATAGGGTCTCTATGTGTGAAATAACCTATGACATGTGGCATACAATAAAGTCACAACTTCCTGAACTCAAAGAAAAATGAGAAGTATTAGACAAACAATAAGAAGGACAAGAAGAAAGCACTTAGAGCGTCTATTTATGATGTAATAAGTGAATTTGAAAATGAGCATTCAAAAGAAGAGATGCCTTATATACGCTGTACCATCATAGACAATGATAAGGTAATATCCAACCCTAATTTGTATGATAGTGATAGTCATTTTACATATGATGAATTAATCAAAATTTAAAAATTAAGAGTAAAAAAAGGAAGACATTATCATCCAAATATGAAGAAGTTCAAAAATAGTTAGATGCATGCAAGAATGAGAACTAATGATTAAATGTGAATTGTCCAGCACTTAAACATCAAAAATCAGTGATCATTGATGACGGTCATACATTAGATACATTAAACCATGATAATGAATAATTGAATAAGGAGGTTGATGCCCTAAAGGGTTCATTGTCCAAGTTTACAAAGGGAAATAAGAAACTCGAAAACATGTTAGGAGATCAAAAATTCCAATAATAGGCATTAAGTTAGATATAATTATAGGAAATGGGCACGAAGCATCTAAATCAAATCATGAATATGCATATGACACATCCATTTGGGCTTACTCTAAGTGTAAATCTTATGTTTTCGTATATGGCATAAAATCTAGATATAGAGTTCAATATTCTCAAGAGAAGAATAAGCATTTGATAACATGCAAATTCACTCGCATCCTTTTAGGCCCTAAAGAAGTACACATCTGGCCTTCATTTGTATTAGGTATTATACATATAATCATGGTAGCTCATCTCACTATCCTAATTTGTAAGTGTTTTTCAATCATTTGATCACCATTGTCATATATTTATATGAGCCTCTTTAAAACAATCAAGTGATAATTTTAGGTATATTAAGTTGTAATATTATATTATTGTACTTAGACGGTGACTAGTAACCAATATGCCATCTTTTTAGTAATTGCTTTCTTAATTCATTTCTTTGATTGTTTTGTTCTATATAAAAAAATCCTGTAAACTTGGATATGACTTAGAAATATGGTTTAACATTGAGAATTTACAACCTTTATTTCTTGTACAAAAGTGTAGGAAATCAGTGGAACATTATTTCAAACTTCAAAAATTTTATGTTACAGTTTTCTAGCAGCAATGAAGAGATGTTATTCTCATGTTTTTCTTAATAATAATATTATAAACTTATTATTGGTTTTTGAATAGCATTAATCTAACCCTAAAAGCTAAAATGAACTAAAAATTAATAATCCCCTACTTCAAATTAAACAAGTATTCTTTTTTTCAGACTGATTTGGGTTACGAGAAATGGACTTAATGCCAATGTCTTATTGTTAAAGTCTTTAATTATAAATAAACTTAACAGGACCAAAACCTCAATTAGAGTGTTGGAGTTACTAAGGAAATTGTTACCCCAATACTTAGGTTAAATAATGAGAAAGATTAAGAATTTTTTTTCCAAATAGATAAAACTGATAATTGATAAAGAAATATTAAGGAAAGAGGAACTAATATTTTGAAATAACAACTAATACTAATTATACCCTGAAAGAGTAGTAGGGGAAGAAGATTAAAATTTTTTTCAATAATTAGGAACATATCACATGTGTGCCAAATATAATTTTAAAGAACCACATGACTTCTGTCTCGATGTTAACTTCCTTATTTTATGTGGAAGAGTTATGCTTAACTATTTTATATGCAAATTACTTTAGTAAACATAATTTTAATTATTTTAGTCCTACTAATAAGAGATAAAGGACATTGAAAGATGTGTCAAAGGGTTCCTTTGGTCTATTAAATTAGAGAATTTCAAAGGAGCCAATGTCACATGGGATGAATTATCCATTCCTAAGAAAGAGGGGCAGCCTTAGAATTGTTACCATGGCTCTTATACAAAAAGTTATATTAAATAAGAGCATATGGAGATTGATCATGGATAAGGAAACACTTTGGGCTAAATGGATTAATGAATTATACCTTACGGAATTGATTCTCTAGTAGCTAGAAATGAGTAGAGACCAATCCTAGAGCTTTGTTCAATTGCATAAGTTAAAGAATCAAATATACCTTTGGATTAAACATAGATTGAGATAGGAAAAAATCCTAGTTTTGGTTTGACAACTAGAATGATCACTATCCTCTAATAATAGGAATGAGCTGGTTGATCTCACATTTAGAATTCTGTTGAATGATAAAGTTAATTGAATCATACATGATGGTGCCTGGTGCTGCAATTTCAAAGGCTCCGCTTAATTTATGAGTTACCTACCTCGGTTTAATCAATCGAATAGGGAGGATAAAATTTTATGGCTAGCTAATAACTCTAGATCATATACCAACTCCTTATATGTGATATCTTCAAACCTTTCTTGGAGGAAGCATCTTGGTATGAGCTAATCTATAATAAAACTATCAACCTAAATGCATTAATGATCAGTTGGCTGGCGATCAAAAGTAGACTGGGAACAAATGATAGGTGTTTGAAATTATGATCCCAAATGTGCTCTTTGCAATGAGGCTGTATAGAATAGAAGTCATCTATTCTTCTAATGTAGCTAGTCGAGAGTTACCTAGACTAGAATGCAACACACTATGATGACGTATCTTCTCTTTAATGAATGGACAAGTCTCCTACTATGGGCAATCAATTAAACTAAATCCCTTAAGCAGAACAGAATTGTGCTTAACACTTCGTTTCTTCGATATATTCAATATGTAGAGAAAGAAAAAGTAGACTATATAAAGGTTTAATTGTTAAGAGAAAAAGTAGACTATATAAAGGTTTAATTGTTAAGAGATACAGTTTGCCAAATAACACATTAAATTTGATCATGGAATTACCATTCGCTAGAGACATTCTTACTAGAATTACTATAGGCATGAGAAACAAATGACAACTTTAAGACCTTGCTACATAGCATCTTTTAGTTGACAAATGATCTTAGATTATGTAAAGCACTTGCCCATTGTCATGTTGTATGAGCTTAGCATGCATTAATAAAATTCTTTATTTACTTAAAAATAATTTTAATTATTATATTAGATTTAATTATAGTCGAATTATTATATATTAATAAATATTAATTTTCAATTTTAGTAAAATATTTTATTATATATTTTCTATATTTTCTTTTTATTTTACTTCATATTTACTATATACGAGTTTTATAATGATTTAATACCAACCCTTAAATCTTAAACCTCTCCTCTTAATCTGTAAACCTTAAACCTCTCCTCTTTCCGTTTGATGTCTATTCTGATTTTTAAAACATTCACAGAAATGGCAAATGCAAACATCAATCAACATCCATTCAGTGACTTGTAACCCTTAAATTAATATGGTAGGTCTTCTCCCGACTTCTATTCCCTATTGCATGAAGTTTAGTGTTACAAATGGCATACTAATTATATATATCTTATAAGAGTACCTAAAGTGATTTTAAAACATAAATTGTTGCTATGTTGTTCTTGTTCAACTATATATAAATATATGGGAAATTTGATTAAAAATCTAAATAAAAGTTCCATATAATTAATTCTGATATTTATTTTATGATAGCATAGTAATCTGAATGATCTATAACTATTTAAAGTTATATATAATTATATTTTATATGCCCTAGAAAAGTTCTATTAAACATTAATGTATTAAAATTATATATTATGTCATTCTACGTTTGAATATAATCTACATTCTATTAAAAATTAAATAAAAGATATTAGGAACTATGGCAATTATTTTGTAATAGAACAAAATTTCAATATCATGTCCTAGGCAATTTGTTGGTTTTTGTTTGTTCTTCCTGATTCTTTGAAACTAATTCGATTCAAGTTACCTCAGTTTGAAATTGATACACTATCATGTGTAATTCAGGTTATAATTATTTTTAAAATTACAATACTTTTTATAAATAAATAACATATTAAATGAAATTACTCTTAAATAAAGTTTTCATTGTACGTGGAATATGATCAATTGCAATTAAATTACTTTTAACTCTTATTATATAGTAGAGCATTGATGATTGAATAATTACAAGTTTTCAACATAAATTAGAATAACATTAATATTTAATTGTCATATAATATAATTAGTAATTGTGAAAAAATTAAAAAAATCTAATTGATCAAACGGAAAACGTAGTGGTAGCAGTATAGTAATAAAAAAGGACCCCACCTTTGTATAATAATGTGAGGATAAGATTCATCGAAAAATGGAGAAGTCAAAATATGTACACGTTGATTTGGATATTATTAAATATAAAACAAATATTTTTCCATGGCTCTCCAGTATTCTAGAGATGCTAAGTGTGCTTTTGCAATCATATCTTGTAAGATGGTCTAAATAACAAGTTGTCGTATCTACCGAAAAATGAGAAACAAGTTGTCGTCTAAATAACACGTTGTCGTACCTCTTCCCGGAAAAAAAAAAAAAAAAGCCGTTGTCGTGAACTCGTGAATGGACTGCTACAAAAGTCAGAAGTCAGAGTCTGAACAGTCCAACGCCCAACGACCCGTGGGTCACTCGATCCTTAAATTTATGATAAGATTTCTCCCTCTCTCCCTCTCTGTCTCCCTCGACCGACTTGAAAAACATGTCGAACCTTATTATGGAATTTTATTCACACATTTCAGTATTCTCCCTCAAAATTAGATTATTACATTTCAATTCAATAGTTGATCTTTTAGTTCATCTAGAACTTGTATTTGTTAGTAGGAGTGTTCCAGGCTCTATCTGTTAAGTTGCTTCTTCATTTGTTAGTATAAATTATTCCTCTCCAACTCTGCTTTGCCTGACCTTTCTTTGTTGAACATGCATATCTGGTTAACTAAAATTTTTTAATTTGTTATCTTTATTTTAAAAATATATATTTATTAATGATTTTATTTTTATTAATATTAAAATTTTAATAATTAAGCAATATAGGGAGAGTAGTAAGGAGCCTTCATAGGCCAAGTAATTTAAGGAATAAATTGAACCAATTGGATATTAAAAATATCTTTAATTTCAAAAAAATTAAGAGAAAAATATAAGATCTAATAAAAACAAATTTAAGGAAAGGACAAATCAAATTACAAGATTAAGGATCACTTAATAACAAAATTTTGAAAAGTCATGTAAATTTTTCTCAAGGTGAGTTGGGTGAAAATTTATGGCTCTCTCTTAGGTTATCTGGTTTAGGTCTCACGCTCATTCTTTTCTCCTATGTTTGCCCTCTAATTAATGGCTTATCTCTGGTTTTTCTTTAGTTCTTGCATTGCTTCTCCCTTAGCTACATATCATTGCCCATTTCTTGATTCTAATTCTTAGTTATTTCCTTTTCTTTCTTCATTCCATCCTTCTCAATTCTCTCTATATGGTCAAGTGTAATTTTGGGGATTCTAATTTTTATTCTCCTTACTCCTAAACTTACTATTTAGAGAATGACTTTTTGAAACTTTCTCTTCAACATTTGTGCATGTTTCTTATTTCATTCTTTGTAGCTGACACCAATGATTATTAATAGGTTCTTAGCTCCATCTCACTTCATGAAGTGTCACTTTTACGATTTTACCCTCTTCTTTTCCCCTTTATTGAGCTCCTCTGTACCTCCCCATTGGTTCAATTTACTAGTTCCTATTCTACTCCCAGCCTATCTTCTCAACATGATCTAGTTCATTAGACTTAATAACTCGATACCTCTTTCTCTTCCCATCTATTGGTTATTCCCTAGCCTTGTGTTTCTTGTATCACCCCTAAACCTTAAGGCAATCCACAAGCCTTTGAATTAGAAGTTGGATCTTGGAGACTCATCCTCAACTTTCTTCAATATCTCCCCCAAACTGTTAAAGTGGGCTTCTTGTTTGTATCACCTCTATTGGAGGTCATGAAGGAGGGGGTTAATGCTTGGGTCTTTACCACTGCTGAGTTCTTAATGGGAAAGAGATTATCCTTCTCCCTCCTCAAGGTTTGGGCTATGAAGCTATGAAAGCTATAGAAGCGTAGAGGATTGGTTGAAATGATATTAAATGCAGATCAATTAATCCTATTCAAGTTTGCTTCTAAGGAGAAAACTTTACAGATCATTGAAGAAGGTCCTCGATACTTTAATATTTTGCCTATATTCTTGAAAATATGGAAACCATAAATCAAGTTAGGAGATATAACGTAGAAGATAATCCCTTTGTGGGTGAAATTTTACCAAATTCCTTTAGAGTTTATTAAGGGATTAAGCTTGTCAGTATGTTTTCTTGGCAATATAATCTGTATGGATGAAGCCACTTCCACTAGGAAATGAGTTAGTTATTGTAAGGCCCTAATATATACCCTAGAAGCTTTATATTATTTCTAAGGTGTATTAATTAATGAATATAAAGAATTAAGTGTATCTAAGCGTAGTAAAGGACATAATGGTAATTAATTAAAAGATAGGGGTAAATTGGTAATTTATTCATTTATGCATGGACATGAATAATTATATGTGAGTTATGGAGTAGAACAAAATCAATTGATGAATTATATGCCAATGTGGGAATTAAAGGACGAAGAAGGATCAAATGTGCAAATTTGCCAAAAATCAACATATGGACCAATGGGATTGAAATATGTGTGTAAGACAAGAAACTTCTGGAAGTGGGGAGAGGGACATGTATAGAGTGTTTAAACTCCAGAATATTCTCTTTTCTTCTCCTTTCCATTCCATCTCCTTAATCACATCATTTTACATAAGGAATCAAGTTAATCCTAGGTGAAAATCAAGGTAAAAGTTTGTGGCTTTTCTTCTCATCTTCATCTTATGAAAAGCTAGGCTTATAAGGTTAGATATAGGATTGAGATATGAATTTGTGGTGTTATAGTTGGTGAATCAAACAAAGGCGATAGGGAAGAGAAGGAAGAGTACTAAAAGAAGAGCTAATTGGCAAATTTCAAGGTTTGGGACTCCACTTAGTTAATTATTATATTTGTGTTAGAATATTTACAAAGATTGATTTGGGCATGAAATGGTTGTTGGAATGGTGATTTGGTGTTACTTTGCATGAATTGGTTAAATATGAAAAGAGAGAGTTACATTTAGTGAAATTCTATTTTAGGTTCTTGGTTCACTTGAACTAGTCCTATTTTTTTAGCTATAACTTAGCCTATGGACCTCCAAATTGGGTTATTTAAATTGGAAATGGAATTTAATGCATAGAAATAAAATTCTCTGGAAGAGAACTGAACTTAATTCTGGTTGTAAAATATTGGAAATTGAGATCGAAAATGATGACCTGATGTTGCCTCTATATTAGAGCAGCTTGTGATGTTTGGTGCTTATCTCATATTAGGTCTCAGACTCATTCTTTTCTCCTATGTTTTCCCTCTAATGGCTCATCTCTGAATTTTCCTTAGTTCTTGCATTACTTCTACTTTAGCTACATATCGTTGCCCATTTCTTGATTCTAATTCTTAGTTATTTCCTTTTCTTTCTTCATTCCATCCTTCCCATTCTCTCTATATGGTCAAGTGTAATTTGGGGATTCTAATTTTTTTTATTCTTCTCACTCCTGAACTTACAATTTGGAGAATGAATTTTTGAAACTTTCATTTTAACATTTGTGCATGTTTTTTATTTCATTCCTTATAACTGACACCCACGATTTTTAATAGGTTCTTAGCTCCTTCTCACTTCATAAAGTCTCGTTTTTACCCTCTTCTCTTCCCCTCTTGTTGAGCTCCTTTATACCTCCCCTTTGGTTTAGTTTACTAGTTCTTATTCCACTCCCAACCTATTTTCTCAACATGATCAATTTCATTAGACTCAATAACTCAATACCTCTTTCTCCACCCATCCATTAATTATTCCCTAACTTTGTGTTTCTGGTGTCACCTCTAAACCATATGGCAATCCACAAACCTTTGAACTAAAAGTTTGTTCTTAAAGACTCATCCTCAACTCTCTTCAATATCTCCCCCAAATTGCTAAAGAGGGCTTCTCGTTTGTATCATGTCTATTAAAGATCTTGAAGGAGGGGATTGAAGCTTAGGTCTTTACCATTATTGAGTTCTTTATGGGAAAGAGAATATCCTTCCCCCTCCTCAAGGTTTGGGCTATAAAGCTATGGAAGCTATAAAAGTGTAGAAGGCTGGTTGAAGTGATACTAAATGTAGATCAATTATTCCTATTTAAGTTTACTTTTAAAGAGAAAACTTTACAAATTCTTGAAGAAGGTCCCTGGAATTTTAATATTTTTCCTATATTCTTGAAAATATGGAAACCATAGATTAAGTTAGGAGATATAAAGTAGAAGATAATCCCTTTATGGGTGAAATTTCACCAAATTCCTTTAGATTGTTGGTCTATTAAAGGATTAAGCTTGTCGGTAAGTTTTCATGGCTATATAATTTATATGGATGAAGCCACTTCCGTTAGGAAATGAGTTGGTTATGCTAGGTTAGACATAAGTGTGTATTTAAACAACATACTTCTAGTGGAATTCCTATCCTTAAATTGGGAGAAAAAGACAGTTTGATCCATGATAATGTAAAAGTTTCATACTGATGGCATCCATTGTTGCTTCATATGGGAAAACTTAAGTCCCCATAAGCAAGAAGTTCAAAACTAGATTTTGAGAAGATTTAATGAACCATAGTAGCTTAGCTAGTTCTACCCTACATGAATTAATGAATCAAAGTGTTAAAGTTATAAACATTTTTAACATTACAAATAAGATAACCATGTCCAGTAACTAATACTAAACAATGTGAAACAAAAGTAAAAAGATTGATCTTAACCATAAACATACATGAAGAAGTAGCTTCTTTAAGCTTCTCATCTTTTAAATTAGAAAGATTTACAATCCCTCTTCCAGTGTCCATGTCTTCGCAAAGCAAATATATGCCCTTATCATTGTCCTTATTCTTAACACCACCTTTTGGCTTTGTTATTTAGAAAAGCCTTCTATTTCTTATTCTTATTCTTCTTAGAGCTCTTTTCATTACATTTCAGAGAATCATCAAAAAGAACATAATTGAATTCCTCCTTATGGGATCCCTATTTAGTATTTAGCATATCTAATAGTGAGTAATTCATAATTAAATGTGAAAAGCTTAGAGTACTATACGAAAACACTAAATCAATGCTTAACCCTTAATTTATAACATAACCAAAATGGTTGAATTTTTCAATATAGTCAATAATCTTTAATACATGTAATTCAAATGAAAATCCTTCTACCATCTTGCATTGATATAATGCTCTAGAAGTCTCATATCATTCCACTTCACTTTGTGTACCAAAAAACTCCTTGAGATGCATTATTATAATTGGAGCATTTATGTTCTTATGCTCCTTCTAAAACTTGAAAGATAAGCTAGCTAATATCACATATTTATTATTGTGATTATGCTCGAAATAATGCCTATACCTAGTATGTAGCATCCCACTCCCGCAAGACCCGAACCTGACATCATTGGGTGATGTCCGAGCTCGTGCCCCACGAAGGTGGCATGTTAGAGAAATCAATCACTCATATTTCAGTATGAATCTTCTTTTTAGTTTTGAAAACTAGAAACATAAAATACATAAATCGATACCCAAATCGGGCCCTACTTTATTTCATAGCTATTTTCAATCAACACAATACTATCACCAATATCTACAATAACCATTTAGGCCCTTTCACATTTATAAAACACCTTAGTTGCTTTGAAATACACTTTTTTTATACAAAAAGTGGTGGAATAACGGGATATTCTTCCAATCCTAAAAAATGGTTGCAAATTTTGGGTGAGTTTTGCGAACTCAATGAGATAACCATCATCGATGGTTCACTCAATTCATACATCACATTATTTCACATAACATATAATCACATTGGATCACATACACTTAGTCAATCATGTCACATTGTACATTTAACACTTTATAATCATTCAGATCTTACATTAGCAATGCACATGAGACTCACTTTCTTTCTTATTGTTGTGACCGAGTGCCTCTCATAGACTTATACAAATATTGGCCCGCAGGGCTCAATCAGACAGAATCACAGAGCTTAGCTCTACGTGCCAGATCAGAAAAATCATGGAGCAAAGCTCTACATGGAAGCGCTTCATAATGGCACTCAAGTCACAACACCTTTATCTGAACATGCATTTTATGAAATGCAATAATTTCTGCATACCTTGTATATCATAATCTTATACGAATGTTCAGATAAAATTTCAGAGTCATCGAACCTAAGCCCAGCATTCAACTTTCGTTGAGAATCAAATAAAAATTTCATATCAAATGCACATTTATTTCGTCTCATTCACATACAAGTAGCACTTCAATATCTCACTCCAATATCACAGTCATCGGACCCCCATGTCCGGAATAAACATTCAAGACACATTCACTCAGACATTTTCAACAGAATTCAAACAACCAGAAATTAAGTGAGACCATCTTGGTTACTCACAAATTGCTCCCAAATCTAATACCTGGAAGTTCTGGCAATATCCAGAGGTTGACGTTCCAATTGCTCCTCTATGTCAAACAGTATACATATAAATATCACAATTTGCAAAATTATGAGTGTTTACTAATGCACATGTATGAAATGAATTATGTACAATGCATGTACATGACAACCCTGGGTATCTTCTCATCAATTTCATTCACAAAATCATCTTCATATCAACTCTCATTTAAGTACAATTTATACTTAGGTTTATACCTCACCAAGACCATCAGAATCTCAATTCATTTTTTATTGACTCACTTCAGATTTTTTTTCCAAGTCACACTTTCAGATCTATTGTTCACAATCAATTTGGAAGCAAAAATGATGTAATTTGGTCATACTATCTTCTAAAAAATTGTTCCTCTATATGTCATCTTTCCAGTGATACCAAAATCACTCAATGTGTTTCAGAAATTTGGAAGATATACCTTCAACATTATCTGGTTGTTCACAATCAAAAATAGTGTACTACATACAACTTCCATCTAGAAATTCAATATCTTAGAGAAAGAATAAAAATTATACTTCTTAAGAAAATTTGTAAGCCTATATCTCTAGTTTACTCCAAATTAGAAAGTGTCTCATTTGGATTCTTATAGATCTAGATATAATCAAAATACCGAAGGGTGTTTAGGAAGAAAATCCTATTTCACTGTTCTAACAGATTCCACACTTTGATTTCGTCAATATTTCTTAATTCGATTTGGAATGCTACAAACGTTTATGGAAGGATAGAACAATGTGTTAGGAATCTATTGGTTTAAGAATCAGATCATTTGGAGATCTAGAGAAGAAGTTATGGTCATATAAGTGAAAAGTAGACGAAGCAGAAAGTAGACAAAGCATAAGATAGACTCATAAAATAGATGCAGAAAATAGACGCAGAAAGATAGACGAAGAAATATAGACGCAGAAACATAGACACGAAAACATAAATGCAGAAAGATAGATGTAGAAACATAGACGGAGAAATATAGACGCAGAAACATAGATGCAGAAACGTAGACGAAGAAACATAGACGCAGAAACATGGACGCAGAAAAATAGACGCAGAAAGATAGACACAGAAACATAGACGTAGAAATATAGACACAGAAATATAGACACAGAAAGATAGACGCAGAAAGATAGATGCAAAAACATAGAGGCAGAAACATAGACGCAGAAAGATAGATGCAGAAAGATAGACTAAACAGAAGATAGACTCAGAAGGTAGACTAAATAGAAGATAGACTCAGAAGTAGACTAAACAGAAGATAGACTCAGCCTGAGTCAACTTAAGACGAAGCAAGGTCAACTAAAGAAGATATGACGTCATCATAGATGATGTGACATCATCATAGACGATACTATCTATACTCCTCAACTCAAAAACCATTTTCTTGAACATCTTTAAGTCTTCATCAACTCTCGTATAAAAACCTATATACTCATACATGCTCAGTGAAGAAACAGAGCATATCACCTTTCTATATCTAACTCTTTACACTAATGCTATACATCATTTTATCTCTATTTCAACTCCAAAAGCCATTCCACAATACCTGATCACTAATAATCCATCAAAACCCAAATAACACTATATCTCCAAATTTTCACCCCTTTATCACAGTGTCCAAGTATATAATGATATACAAATGACATGTTCATGCAGATGATAGTAACTCATCAGATTATTTCAAAATCTCCAATACTAAAGAATTTATTCACTACCTTCTTGTTGAAAAACTCCAAGATCTTTAACTACCCACAAAGCCTTAATTTTATGCAAAATTACGTACTCCTTTGTGCACACTAATCCACTTCTGGTTTTTCTTAAGACAGAAGAAACACTTTAGGAGTAAAGGAAATGGTAAGGGATATGAATAATTAGAGTTAACTTTCAGAAGGAGTTTGATGGAAAACTCAGTGTATGGAAAGAATTTCGGAGAAGATGATAATAGGGATAAGAACTTTGGAAAAGTATCAATCCCTTTTTTAACTCTCAGATTACTCAAACTTGCTTCTGACACATAATAAAAGCAACTTTACACATGTCACTTTCCTAAAG
>JANZXR010000009.1:4976385-4990558 GCA_027575705.1 Erythroxylum echinodendron
AGCACACGACGGTGGCGAGGAGACGGCGGCGAGCGAGAGAGAGAGAGGAGTAGACGGCGGCAAGCGAGAGAGAGAGAGGGGAGAGTGACAGAGTGAGAGTCAGGGGGGGTCGGGTAATTAGGATAAAAGTTCCGAAAATTACAAATTAGTCCTTGCAATTTTCGGAACTTACGGTACCGGCCGGAATTAATGATTCCAGCCTGTACCTACCAGAATACGCTGGTACCGGCCAGTTTTTGCGGACGGTACTGACGTTTAGAATTTCGTACCGGTTTCCGGCCGGTACGATACCTTCCGGCCGGTACCGGCCGGAACAGTACGAAATTCTGAACCTTGGTTTCTATTGATTCTTTGGGACAATTTAATATTCCATAAGGGATTTTGGGCCTCAGCTCTTAAAAGCTTTGTTAAAAATATCTTAACTTCTCAATATCTAGTAAAAAACTTACCTTTGGAGACATTATACCTCTTATTGACTTAATTAAGAGGATAATAGGATATTGGAAAAACAAATTCCTCTTTTTTCTTTTATATATATAAGTAAACTTTAATTGATTTCTATTATGCTAGAAATTTTACACATTCACAGGACCTCCTACATGTTTTTACCAGTTAATATAATGAAAGAGGTGGAGAATTTGTTGAGAAACTTTTTATGGTCAAGTCTTACAAGGGAACAACGCTAAATTAAATTGGAAAAAAGCATGTTCTCCAAGAATGAGAAAGGGTTGGTTATTAAATCAATTAAAGCTACTAGAAAGATGCTTATGGAAAAGATAATATGGAATTTATTCAAAAATTCTAACTTAATATAGGTAAAGTGGGCGTATCCTAACATAATTAAGGATGAGAGCTTGTGGATCATTAAGGAGAATGCAACTTATTACTGCACTTTAAATCAAATATTTAGGATGAGGCACTTTGATCTAGGAAATCAAAGTTAAAATAATAAATGGAAGGAGAAAATGATTTTGTTTTAATTATAATTGGGCTAATCTTGGTCATCTTTACAAGTTTCAGGGATTAGAAAACCTCAAACTTCTTATTCCACGCCTTGCCAAGGTTAAAGAAATCATTAAGGAGAGAGATTAACATTACATATCTAGATGTTTCAATTTGATTATGATTATTGTCCATATTACAAACCGAGAACAAATTAGGAAGATAAGGTTTTGTGTATAGGAATTAGGTCAAGATGTTTCCTAAAAAAATCATACATTAAATTATTTAAGGCCCTTTTTGAAAGAGTAACCTATAACAACCTTATGGTGTTTAAGAATAACTTCCATAATGCTTCTTTCCTACTTTAGATAGCTATATTTATTACAAAATACGGATAGAATAAGGGGTAATTTATTGATTAACGTAACATATAAGCTTTACCTCTAAACCTATAGAATTATGAGCATCTTCTACTAAAATTAAACTTCAATCATGTTATGGTGCCAAGCTTGGAGAACGTGCAAAATTCATTGTATTTCTCAAAGTTGATTCAATTAATTAATTGGGATGAACATATATATTATATATATATAAAGTGACCTAACCACTTTCAATTTGATGCTTAATTGTGGAGTTTATGTCATTTAGGAGAGTAAGAAGAGTATAAATTTTCAAAATCTACATAGGAACATCCATAACTTTATACTGTGAACCTTTAAATGGATAAGAGATCTGATTATTTCTAAAGAGATCTTTAAGGACATGACTAATGAATTGGCTTCCTTTTGGAGGGTAATCTCAAGTTTAACTCTAACGTTCTTATGTTAAAAATTTTTGTAAACCTCTTCTAGTTGGAAATGAAAGGTAATAAAAGAGACATTAAGGTAATTAATTTTGAAAAGCAATATAAATTTTTAGTTTGAAAGTGATACTATTTTTAGAGTAAAAGATAGAGTTTTGTATTGGTTTCCTGCTACATCTAGTTCTTCCAATTATGTTGATTCAAGTTTTTATTTGATTGCAAAAGTAAGCAAAGTGAGTTTAACTTTAGGTAAGATTCCCTAAGATCTAGCAAGTTTACTAATTATCGGAAAGTCTTAGATATTCCTTCAGAAGCCTCTTACATACTATTGAGGCATTTCTAAGTGTATCCATTTTCACATTTCTTGAAAAATTATATTAATCATCAAAGATCTTAATTTAAGAGTAAAAGTGTTGGTTTATGCTCTATAGCAAATTAATCCATTGCCAACATATTTGGGACCTAATGGATCACACACAAAACACAGGTTGAAGAGAGAAAGGGTCTTTTAATTAAGTTGGATGTGAATGTAAAGTTTGGGGAACTTAATGAAAAATATGACATATTTTTAAAGAATTAATATAAGATATTAGATCTTATTTGGGCATAAATGGTATTTAATTATAATTAGTTTAAATTATAATTAAAGTTTAATTGATTAGGACACTTATAAGACTACAATGGTTGTTGAGCTAATTTTAGAAGTCGTTGGAATGAAACAACAAGAAAAGGATTAAGCTTCACAATAAGTTACAAATTAAGATTGAAGGTACAAATTAAGATTCATGTTTTATTATATTTAACGTGTTAATCATGCTGTATATTTAGTGATCTTAGCTTTTGTAAAATCACATGAGAAGGTTTCACTATTATTCTATTATGTATAAGATTAGTTATAACCCCAATTTCCCAGAACTAGTATCAAAGCCATCTTGAATTATGTAACTTGATTAAAAATATTTAACAGATATTGATTTGAAATTTGTAATTAAAATAAATACCTTAATCTAACATTAAATTATATTCAATTTGAATTTAAAAAGTTAAGATGAAAGCCCATAAATTCCTAAAATACTTGAAATCTGAGAAGTTCAATTTATGCATGTTTTACAACCCAGTTACATGTTGACTCGTGATATGTAAAAGTTCTAAAACAAAACTGTTTGGTGTTAAAATTGGTCCAATGTTGGTTTTTAAACATAACTTATGAGGACATATTTTTTTTCAAGTTTAAACCCTTTAAAACTCTAACCCTAACTATAAATACTTGTATTAGAATTAACTTAGGAGACCTTTAGCATACTTTTAGAAGACTTCTTAATTTCTTTGCATATTTTTGTTCTTTTTTAGTATTGAAGGAAGATTTGGAGCAAGGATTAGAACATTTTATGTCATTGTATCTACTTCTTTTCTTCTATATTGAGAATTATCTGTTTATAATTGGTTTTATATTTAGTGGCTAGAAATCCTAGTTATGGTTAAGGATGTATCTTAAAGATTATTTAATTATTTCTACATATTTTGATTATTTGATTAGTCGAATTTATTCTCTTTATTTGTTAATGTTGAACTGTGATTGGCCACCATATATTTAATCTTAGGAATTTTATAAAGGATTAATAGGTGAAATAGAACTTGCATAGTAGGAAAATAAACACGTTACATCTAGAGAATAACAATATATTAGAATTTAGTGATAGCCATATATATATTAATTATGTTGAATGAGATTAATTTTTTAGAATTATATATTGATAAATGGTAGTTACCTAATTAGATATACTAGCGTTCCTTAATGGAGGGCATATATACTTTAGGTTAACTATATTTCAATATAGATAATCAATGGTGCATGGTAATTAGAAATCCCTATAAGTGAACTCCAAATCCTTAATCTTTGCCTTTGTTTTTTAAAAATTGAAGTAATTTTCATTGACTATAGTTAAACTATTTACAACATCAGAATGAGATCACCCTTTAGGAAATCAACAAAAACTATGTTACAATGGTTAGCTCAACAAGTTAAAATGCATACAGTTCAGAACAAAAACCAAGTTACAAGTTCCATCTTAACTTCATTCTTATTTACGAGTAATGTTTCGCTTACTTTGCTATTGCAAGAGCTCTGATTTCATTAATAATGTTTGCCTATTTACCTTTCTTTGTTACTTTATTGTTTTCCTTTAATTTAGTAATTGGATTCTCTCCAATAAACTCTTTACTTTATTTATTTTTATTTCTTTAACTAAGATTAATATATTTAGTGACTAGTTTTATATGAGATCGACACTTTAGAATCTCTCTAATTTAATAAAAGTAGATTGCCTCTCTATATGTTTGTTTCAACAAAGACAAATTTTTAAGAGTGTCATGTATAGGTGAAATATGGGATGCTTTAAGTGTGAAATAAACTCTTGCAAAAACATGGATTTTATATTGGACCAATTCTCATATCATAAAGTTCTTCTTTTTCCAAAATTTTACTACATTATTTAGTAATAAGCATTTACAGCAACCATTCTTCAATTGAAGTGTACAATCTCAGACATTATTTTATCGATGTTGACTCGAAATGAATATTGCAATAGTTGTAGCACATTATTTATAGGTCTTTAGTATGGAAAAGAAAGGGTAACTACGATAATAAAGTTGAGAAAATGAAGACATGCAGAAATAACTAAATAGAGGTAAACTTAACATATAAATTCATCCAAAAGTCATATCCTAAAAGTTCATCAAGTAAATAGTGCAAATGTTGTATGATAACAAAACTTATTTGTGAGAAACACATGATCATTCAAAAATTAAACTTAAGTATTTGTAGAGTTAACAATCTTTAGTTTTCATTAACTAATTCCTAGTTCTTTAGTTTTCATTAACTAATTCCTAGTTGAAGTATCAAGACTACTAGTAACTTAGAATCCATGGGTTGGAAGATAAAATAAAAGCTAAAAGAATTCAACAATCGAATATGCAAAATTGGTATATGTCAATGTTCAAGAATACTTCCGTCTATAATAATGACAAGAATATGATATTGTCTATTACTCTTATCCATAATTTCAATTGTAGTATCAATATATAATAAGAGAAAAAGAGGTTGGACCTATATATAAGATATGAATTTGTGACTCTCTTTTCTTTACATTGATCTACTATATATTTAAGCATAAATATCAATACAAAATTTACATAATTAAAGCATATTAATTGTATACAATCTTTTTTACTTTAATAGATACTCTAAAAGAGTGAACTTTACTTTAAACCTTCTCACTTTTAGTTAAGAATCTTCCACTTCAACCTTGTAACTTTTTATCTTCTCTATTTTTAGAAATCAAAATAAAAAATTAGAGTACAAAATTTAATCGTTAGTTGTAATAGATTGTGATAATTATTCTCACTAGGATTTGAATTAACTTGTTTCTTTATAGATGAGTAGTAGATAATTATTACACACTTAAGTCCAAACTATAAATTATACAAACGTTGACAAACTTCAGTAGATGCTTGACAATCGAGTTGATATGAAGATGGAATATTAATGATAAAACAATGTAAAGACCTAGGAGTGGGAAAGGAAAAATGGAAATGTTAATGAAAGCTCGAGAGTAGGAGAGCATTGGCATGCATTAGTGTGCATGGGAAAAAATCTTTGACGATTAGTGAGATTCAGATGTGATTCCAATGATGAAAGTTGTAACTTATTCATACTAAACTTTGATGAGGAGGTCAAAAGGCACTCAACTTTGATGAGGAGGTCAAAAGGTATGTAAATCTATGATGGCTTGAATTATTGCTAACTTGTGTTATAGATCAATGTCACTATACTATGGACTTGTTTGATGGCCCATACATAGGAATAGATTAGGATGGCTAATCTAAAGCCTGATTAAGGAAATTTTCTTTAAGAAGCTATGATATGGTAATACATAAAAAGAATAAGGAACCAGTGGGCTAAAAATGTGGAAGCACTACTTTAAAAAGTAAAAGTGCTTCTTTAAGTACTAAAAGAGTTATTAGCTGATGTGATAAAAGAGCGGGCTCTTCCAAACACATTTCTTATGTGATAAAGAGGAGTTAGTGGCCTAAAGTAGATAATTCCCTACAAATTTGGTGGGTTAGTAGAGAAACTAGGTAGTTTACTTACTTGGTCCCTAGGTTCTTATAATTCTATATATCAACATCCTTGTGAGTTCATTTAAAAGTGTAATTGTTACAAATTAAGTCATTTATAAAGGAGTTAAGAGTTTTGAGGGAAAGTTTTTGTTGAGGGCTTTGACTAGGGACTTCTTGAGCAACTTTATTTTAGAGTACTTTGAAAAGAAAGTCACTTAAGTCCTTTAAATTGTTTATTATGAATAGTTCAATAAAGGGTTAGATTTTATCTGATCTCTCTGTTATTCAATCCGTTTAATTGATTTATCCAAATTGCTTATAAGTGAGAGTATGAGTGAAGCACCTAAATATAAGTGGTGTGAAGCATTTTGAAACAAATAGACTCACTAGTCAATGTTTATGAAAGAAAGTTGAGTGAAGTTTTAAGACTTCAGCTTAATTTTTGCATAAGGATTTTAGTAATTTTATCCAATTACACTATACTCGAAAAATCTCCTTAAAAATTTTATGAGAGCTTATTAGTAAACAATGACTACTGAAAGCAATCTTACCAAAAGAGTTACTAAAATCAAGGAAATCATTAGTCCTTTAACCATAATAGAGTAGGGTGTTGTTCTTTTATTAAAACTTTTTAAAGCCTTTAGTGATAGAGCTTCAAGAAACGAAGAAAGCACCAAAGAAATAGTTAAGAGCTCATTAGAAACTGAGATATGACTTATTGATGCTCAAATGTGTTTGTCTAAGAATGAAATGGTAGATCAGAGAGCACTTTAATGAAGGTGCAAGGACTACAAGTTTTCAATGGCAAGAGAAGTGACAAAGAGCTTACAAATTTATTGAAGAATATGGAGCAATACTTTATAATGCCAAAGGTGTCCAATTTGGAGAAGAAACATCACTATAATGTATATGGTATATGATGCAATTCTGTAGTCGAGGATACAAACCTCTAATGACATCAATATAGGTAGACCTCCTATTGACACTTAGGATAAAATAAAGAAGGGGTTAGTATATCTTCACAATTTTGATGTTGGACTTGCAAAATACGTTAAGCAAGGACAAGTTATTCAACTTCATAAATAATTTGTACGGTTTAGCATAAGTTAAGCTTCAAAGGAAAAATGTGAAGCACCTACCTAACACATTAGTGACTATAGGTAACTCGATGGATCTTCAAATATCACTTATTTGAACTAGTGGAGAGGGAAAGAAGAATAGTAGAACTCAAAATGGCTTAAAGAAAGGAAAAGAAAATCTATGTGAAACTTCTCGTTATAACTAGAAGAAATAATCATAACGAGATATCACTTACTTCATTTGTGAAGGGACACACTTTGCTTCAAAATTCCTAAAATAAAAATTGAGTGAAGAGCAAATCAATTCCATAGTCATAAAGGGTCAAAGAAAGGGAGGTAAAGACTCATTGTAAAAAATCTACCTTAATAATTGTACTATGTTGAGCATAATTGTCCTTGTGAAGAAGCATCCAAGCAAATTAAATACAATAGAGAGGGAAAATGGTATATAGGTGATGTGCTAATAAAAACAAAGACTATCTCTTGTCTTCAAAATTTGACTAAGGAGTGTTTGAGAGAATCACTTAAAGAGGTGTGTCCATATATTATTTTAATAAGGGCATTGAATTTTTCTAATAGGGTGGTTTATTAGACTCTTAAGTGGTTTATTAGACTCTTACTTCCAAATTAGAGAATTAAATAAGCGTTGGAGAGCTTTAGTCAGTGGTTGGTACTAGGATAAAGATGGAATGCTAATGATGAAATAAGGTAAAGACCTTTAATTAGGTGAGGAAAAATAGGTAATATTGATAAAAGCTCAAAGTAAGCAAGTGTACATTAGTGAAAATCTTTAATAATAAATAATATTTAAATGTGAGACCAAAGATGAAATACATAAGTAAGTTTTGCTAAGTTTGAGGGTGCATAAAGGCATTTAATTTTAAAAAAGAGGTTGAAAGGTATGTAAATTTATGAGGTTTATTAAATGATAGCTTGGATTGTTGCTAACTTAAGTTATAGAGTGAAATGACTACATTATAGATATGCTTGGATGGATCATGAATAAGAATAGCTCAAGATGGCTAAACTAAAGGCTTATCAAGACACTTGTTTTTAAGAGAAAATAATTTGACAATATATGACAAGAATATGGAAGTAGTGAGCTAAGAAAGTGGGAGCACATCTTTAAGTAGTGGAAAACGGACAAGATGATATGGTAACATAGTAGGAATCTTCCAAATGCATTTTCCATATGCTGAAAAGGAGTTAGTGACTCAAAATGAATAACTCCTTACTAACATGATCAAGTTAATAGATGGTAAGTCTCCACTAACTTGGTGGATTAGTGGAGAAAGTAGTTTATGAAGTTAAAAAAAAGACATCCTTTTAAGTATATTTGGAAGTGTAATTATTATATATTTGATCATCTATAAGAGATTTAAGAGCTTTGTAGGAAAATTCTTGTTGACAGTTATGAGTAGGGAGTTCTTGACTGGTTTTATTATAGGATAATTCAAGGAGAAAGTAAGGGTGACATTTAAGCATGGGCCTAGCTTAGCTCGAAGTCAACGAGTTTGACCTATTTTGATCAGGCTTTGGGCCTAGCTTAGGCTTTCTTTTGAAACTTTTAATCCGGTCGAGCTCAATTCAACTCAAAGCCTAAAAGTTAAAAAAAAATATGTCATTTTCTATTATTAACTAAAAAATAAAAAACAGATTTGGTTATGCTTTGGACTACCCATATTCAATCGGGCTCAGGCTCGAACTCACCCTGTGTGTCCCTGATTTGAAAATTTTTTTTAAGTTACGCATGAGCTTAAGTGGGCTTGACTTATTGAAGGCTAGGAGGAAGTTACTTGAGTTTTTTTACTTTTTGTTATGAATAATTTAATAAAAGGTTGATTTTTTTTATCTCTGTCTTATTTAGTCCATTTGATTTATTTATGCAATTCACTTATGTGTTGAGAGTATAAATGAAACACTTAAACACAAGTGACTTGAGGCATTAGAAAAAACAGGGACTTGTTGATAGGTGTTCACAAGAGAAGGTTAAATTGGACTTTAAAACAAGCTTAACTATAGCGAAGACTTTGACATAATTATCTTTTATAGTCTATGTTTTATAATGAAAATTTTGAGATTCTTCTCCAATAGCTTAAAATAAAAGTAAAAAAATAATCATAATATTTAGGATTTCAATGGATCGGGCTCATGTAAACCCGTGCTCGGACAAAAATCAATGTCCAAGCTTGAGTCTATCACAAAGCCCAATCAAGCCTGAGACACTTTGCTCGAGTCCAGACTTTGGCATCCCAAAGCCCGATTAGACTCAGACCTAACCCAATTTCCCCTTTTTCCTTTTTAATTTAAAATTTTAAAATGACATTATTTTTAAGATCAAGTCAACTTGACCTTGAGTTTAATCCGAAGCTTAAAAGTTAAAAGCAGCCCAAACCTAACTTAAAATTTAGTCAAACCAGATTGAATATATTGATTTTGAACCTAATTAGACTCAAGCTTAATTGCCAAGCCGATACAATATTTATATGTACTACTCCTTATTCTTAATAGAATCAAACCTTGCATTGTTTCCTCTTTGTAGAGGTTTATGTCAAATTTGAAACAACCAACTACATGTATATGCATCATCATATATTACACTTTGAGATAGGTTTGTTTCTTGTAAATTTAACAACATACCCTTTTGTAAGTGAGCTTGTAACAAATTTTTTTATCGATGAGCTTTGATCTGAAAAAGACAAACACCAAAAACAAAAACAACTTAGGCACGGTAATTTTGAGGTTTTTTGGCTTGTCCACAAGTTACTTGTATTCTTACCTTAAGAGTTTATGGAGATCGTTTAAGCTTTTGTAGACTGTGTGAGTTTAACACCGTGAAATTGTTATCGAGTAAAGTATAAACTACTTAAACTTTAAATAAAGAAAAATACCATTAAAATGGATTAAAGAGTTGACCATAAATTGGTTATTCTTTATAGGAAATTGAGTTTCCATTTTAAGATAGTTGTTAATGGAAGAAGACTCCAAGCACAATAAAGTAATCTCGAAGTGAAACTTCTTACGAAAACTTTGTTATTAAATTACCATTTTATTTTTTCACACTCAATTATAATTTAATTTTTAGTATATATTTCTAATATAAAATATTTATAAGAAAATGACAGCTGACAATCACGCCACTACAAAAATCAAACAATAATGAAACGATACTTTCAAAATAGAAGACTGAACGTTCACACACAACACTTCTTAAATTACTATAGTAATAAATCAAAGATTCATCAATAACGATGGAATCTTTTTAAAAGGAGAGTATTCAAATGTGTCAGGTAAGGGATGCCTTATTGCAGGTGATGGGAAGAAACGAGTTGGGAGTAGCACTCTTTTCGACTATAGTAATGTTGGAAAATAAACGCAAGATCGAATCTAAGAGCAGCGGAATGAATTTAAAATTTTTCAACATAATCAACTTTAACAAAATTTAATTCGAATCATAAAACAAGAAATTAACAAAGTTATACTAATATGTTTTGATTGCTTGTTAGAATTTTCCCTTCACCTTGAATCTGTCAATTCACGAGTTGTTCAATTGTTCGGCCTCTAATGGTATCCACAGATCTTTCCACAGAAAACTCAAATCTAATTTGAGAGGAAAAATATAAGAAATGCTCGCTCCAAATTTTCAAAATTTTCCTTTTATATGAAAAATCATATTTTTCATGTCCTTGTATTTTATCAAAATTGAAACTAAAGTCAAACTTTAGTCATAATTACGAATTAGTCCTTATAAGATCAAATATCACATATGGATCTTTAAAGTTTCTAAAACTTCTCAATTAAGTCCAACTTAATTCAAAATTCACTTTCTCCTTTATAGACCTTTTATGTGTGACCCATTAGGTTCCCAATATGTTAGTCATGATTGGAAATTATAATTCTAATTTATAATTAGAATTTGATAAATTAAAACTCTTTTTAATTTATCTTTAATTCCCTAATTAAACAATTTAAAATCATAGATCATGATTGACGTCTAGCAACATGTCATGACCACCCAAATATTAGGAATGTCAAAGTGGTTTGACTTAACCTGTCTATGCATAGCTATGATGTATAAATTAATCCTTTCGTCATCTAATGTTCTAATTGGAATTAGAGATTGGAATTCGTGTCTACTCTAAATAATCCAATCATGTTTGTTTTTGCTAATTAGTAAATGATTTATAATTGATATTTGGAAACAACATTTCCAAACTGCAATTTACTCTGGCCTGAGAATCCCAAAATCATTACTAATCAAGAACAGCAGAACATTTTTCTTAATTACTTTAGGATAACAAATTCTTTATTGATTTAACCAACTATCTCCATATAGTTTATACTATATCCAATAATTATCGAATTGAACTACTCTAAGAGTATAACATAAGTAGCATCAAACCATAGTAATTCGTACATGAGATAACTATGGTAATCTCAAGTCTAATGATCAATTATACAACTATCATACTGAGATAATCCATAGACACGAGCAATGTTCCATTTGAGATTCTCATATTCGGGTCAATTCAATGAACTTATTCTTTAATAAGCACCCACATGTTTGTTCTTATGTCTCCACACTTTAATCTCAATTATTTTCTTCATAAGAAAGAAACAAACATGTGCTAGTCTAACCATTTCATCAATACCCCATCTTGATGAAACTACAATTGGGAACATTTTAGGAATAATATGACAAATGCAATTCGAATCTTATAATTGTAATCACATTATAATTTCTAATTACATAATAATTAGTCCATGGATTTTATGTTTATGATTAAAAATTAAAAAATTACAAATACACAAAGGTAAATAATGCCTTTTATTAAATAAAATATTGTCATACAAATAAATTTATAACCAATATAAATTAGCTGTAAGGGTATAAACCAACAAGTAAAACGTGTAGCATCTCCACATATCGGTTGAATTAAATTACTATAATTTATTGGCTGCTATACTCTACTCATGAGTTGGATTGGCAGTAAACCAATTAAAAGTAGAGTTGCATATCTTTAGCACCATATTATATTTGGACTTTCAAGTCGCATTTATTTCTAGGATAATGGATTGTCGGTCCATTGTTTTTAAAGCTGAACATTTTGCTAGAATCTAACTGTAATTAAATCATAGACGCAATAGAAAACAAAATTTTTTTACAGATTCTAAGCAGATCCCGATAATTGAATAAACTTGAATAAAACATAAAACGATTAGAAATCATACCTTGTTCATCTTCCTATTAAAACATCTTGGAAAATTTTTTTCAATTAATCAATCACGAGCTGTTCAGATGTCCAGCCTCTGATGGTATCCACAGAGTTCTCAACTAATTTGAGAGGAAGAAGACAAAAAGTGCTAGCTTCTTAAAACTCTTCCCATTTTAAATAGAAGAATCATAAGAGTTAAATCTCTTTAATTATAATTATAATTAAAAACAAATTATAATTATAATTAATTTAATTTTAATAACATAAAATATCTCATATTTGATCCCAAAGTTTCTCAAACTTCATAATTAAGTCCAACTTAATTAAATTGATTTTTCTTTAACAAATTGCTCTTTGATGTGTGACCCATTAGGTTCCTAACAAATTGGCAATGATTATAAAATATAATTATAATTCACAATTAGAATTAGATAAATTAAAACTTTTTTAATTTATCTTTAATTCTCCAATTAAACAATTCATAATCATTAATCATGATTGACGTCTAACAACATGTCATGATTACCCAAACATTAGAAATGTCAAAGTGATTGACTTAACCTGTCTATGCATAGCTATGAAGTATAACTTAATCCTTTTGTCATTCAATATTCTAATTGGACAGAGTATGGATACAATGTCTACTCTTATCATCCAATCATGTTCGTTATTGCTAATTAGTAATTGATTTATAATTGAAATTTGAAAAACACCTTTTCAAATGCCAATTCACTCTGGCTAGAGAATTCCACAAATCATTACTAATCAAGAGCAGTAGAATATTCTCTCTAATTACTTTAGAGTGACACATCCTATATTGACTTACTCAACTATTTACATATGGTTCATACTGTATCTAATTACCACCGACTGAAGTATCCTAGGACGATTCATAAGTAGCATTAAATCATAGTAATTCGCACACTAGATACCTTAGTAATCTCAAGTCTGAGGATCAATTATACAACCATCATTATGAGATAATCTATTGAAACATAAGAAATATTCCATCTAGAATTCTCATAATCAGGTCAATTTAGTGACTTATTCTCTAACAATCACCCACTTATTAGTTTAAGTATCTCTATACTTTAATTTATGAGATCAATTACTTTCTTCATAAGAACTAAACATAGTGTGTGCTAGTTTTACCATTTCAACAATATCCCGTCTTAATAAAACTATAACTAGGAGCATTAAGGAATAATACATAAGTATAAATTGAGTCTCATAATTATGATCTCATCATAATTTCAATTACAAAGTAATTATTCCAAAGATTTTATCTTTAGTATTAAAACGTAAAATATTAATACATAAAGATAAAGAATGCCTTTATTAATAACTGTCACTAAACTACAACTAAGACGATTGGCTAAAGGGCATAAACCAATAATCTCTCACTTGTACTAAGCCAATCATTTAAGAATTTCACACCATATCACCATATAGTGATTATTCTACTGTTAGGACATTGTCTTAATGAAAGAATTCTCCTAGATTCTCTGTAGTAAGCACTTGCTTAAATCTTACAACCCTCTTAATTATCATCATCATTAAGAAAATTTGCCTAAACACATTCTTGGATCTTTAATGAGACATTAGCTCCTTATTCATGCCTAATGGCTCTAATGTTCTACAGTACGTTACTATCTTGAATAATGCAAAGAAACTATATCAAGTTCACTAAAGAACTTGTTGATCCAATTAATCATTTACACTAAATGAAAAATGTATTATGGCTTACTACATTGGAACCTTTCCAATCCTAAATGATAATGTTCTAAGTAAATAAAACTTAATTAGGATTTACTTCTAAAGTTATATCCTAATCTTCTTGAACTCAAATATCAACTCATACATAGAATAATGGATATCTTTAATGTTGGACCCCGAAAGTTTTCTTAGAACATTTGGAGCAGTACATGAGAAGTGTGTATAGGTTCATGTTTTGTTTTGGTGATTTTGGAAGTGAGAGACTATGAAATGGGAAGAATTAGGGTGAAAGTGAGGAA
>JANZXR010000009.1:4990658-5008153 GCA_027575705.1 Erythroxylum echinodendron
CCCCCAACAACTTTTCACACACTCCCTGTGGAATTGACCTAAACTCACCACTGCTACAGTATTAGTCTAGTTATTTTATTTTGACTAGCATTACAATATGCCGGTCATTTAACTCTCGTTAGCCCAATTTAGTTATTTTTCACTCGATTCACACTTTCAGTTTATCACCGAATTATGCAATTGCAAAAATTAAATCATAATAAATCCAGTAAAAACACAAACAATCAAATTTCATTAAATCAAAGATAAAACAACCTGAAGGTAAGTTTAGACATCCTCAACATTCACACAAACCTATCATCAACGCCTATCCCAATTCTATACATTAATAAAATTGAAAATATTTCAGAAACAAGATTGGAACAGCTAGAAGCAGCAACGTCAGGAAACCTTCTTTTTTGGAAAGTACTTCATGTCAGCTTCTTCTCCATGTCTCTCTTCCTTCTTCTCTTTCTCAATCTCTCGATGAACTCTCTCTAGGTTTTCTCAATGGTGGCTGATGCAAAAGCTACTCTGCTCCTTTTTCTTCTTCTTTTTTTGTGTTTTGAACAACCTTAGGGTTTTTCAGGGTAGAAAAAATTCAAAAAATCCCTAAATTCTTGGTGTTTTTACTTGTTTATGCGTCTATCTGATGCACGTGGTCTACATTTAAGCCTTTTGTCACAATTTTAGTGTCTTGGGCTTCTGTCACGATCGTGAGCTGTCTCAAGTGCTTCTGTCATAATTGTGACCGTTTTTGTCACGATCGTGGGCCATTGTTTTGGCCCGAATATCTCTGAAACTTATCTATTCTTCAATGTTGACCCTGAAATACTAACAAACACATCAAGGTACCTCAAAGAAATAATAATTAAGCTCAAAGACTTAACTAACCCATAAAAACACTTAAACACAATTAATTAACAAACTAACGCAATTTTAATCTAAACATATACTAAACAATTAAGTTAATACTTAAATACATAACAAACTAAGCCCTAAAATATGATGTAATTCACACTTATCAATAACCCAAATTTAAATGTTTGCTTTTCCTCAAGCAAAACAAAATAACAAACACACAACACACAATGCAGTAATGAGACAATGGCTTCAACTTCATGAAATCAACTTAATTTTAAACACAATCATTCGAATCATTTCAAATCATAAACAAGCAAAGTCGTGGTCTTGAGCCTTTGAACTACATATACATATTAATCTAAACTCAAGTGTTAAATTGTTTACTCTTTTCAATAGCACACACACATTAATAATTCTTTGGTCATTCAGACTCTGTAAACTACTCCTAAGTACGTTTTCATGAAAAGTCAACTGTTATAAGTTCAGTAGATTATTATTCGAAAACAATTTTTTTGTACTTTTTGCGAACATGGAATTAGTCTTTTACACGGAGGAAAACATTGGTAATGAATGTCGATTCGGTTACTCGACTAAGTCATGTTTTATATTAAGCTACTTAGTTGGAATGTCATTATACCTTTTTACTCAAAGGCACACATTTGTGATGCGTGTCCATTCAATTACTCAACTATATCATGTTGTCAACTAGCTACTAGCTTTATTCATAACCCAAAGGTCAACGGAATAGTTATTTATTATCTTTTTTATTTTTTATTTTATTTATTGCCTACCTTGTTACTTTAGCTACTCATTTCCATGAAAAATACTAGTAAAGCTACTTAAGTCGAAAAGCCTCAAATTATGAATGAATACGACAATTTAGATGGTGACAAACTCATACTAAATACTAATTAAGTTGCATATTTAACCAAAGACCCTAATTCACTAATTTTGCGAGCTAATGATTCTTTACAACCTAATTGACTATATTCAAAATTAGGTCAACTCCAATCCATCTAAGTCATTGAAACATTCACACAATTCATAAAATGCAACCTAACAATTATCATATAATATGCAAAATTTAAATTCAAAGCAAAACACATAACCCTTCCCACACTTGAACAACACATTGTCTTTAATGTGAGAAGGGGATAAACAAACACATAAGGAAAGAAGAAACAAAAATTAAAGTAAAACAAAAAAATGAAGACTAAATTTAAAAAGAAATGGGGGTTAAAACAAAGCCTCATGGTGATTGAGGTGGGGATGGTGTTGGAGGTGGTAATTGAATGCCTTGAGTCTCGAAATAATGATGGATATGACGTATGTCTCGACTTTGACGTCATTGAGTTCAACCATCTCCTTCATCCTTCTGGAGTTCTTTATAAGTGTATCTGTAATTACCTTGTTTGTGGAGATTATATCTACTACTTTCTTCCAACGAGTTCTTCTGTTTCTTCTTCCTCCTTGGACTCTTCACTAGTTGACTCCTCTTTTGCTTACTGAGGTGACGATATACTCGAACTTGCCTAACTATCCCTGATCTTAACATGCATCTTTTGACTGATATCCTGGAGTTCTATGTTACGGGACTTAAAGATTTCAGTATGCCACAAATGATGATGATTTAGGAAGTCTGAGAGATGGACAGTTAAACCACTACAACCTATGCCATAATACTCAACAATGGCAAAAACTAAGTACCCCATATCTAAATTGTTGCTCCTCTTGTGCAGAGTCACAACAATAGCGTTCGATATATGTGTGGAGATATACACTGGAATGTTGTGATCCATGCACCATAACATGAAGAGTTCCTTTGTTAAACACTTGTTGGTTTTTGATTTATCAAAAACTAGTTGACACATGAATTTCTGCAATAACAAGTGCTCATAGGTCGTTAAGAAGTTATTATGGGAATTTTTGGCAATGAATTGCTCTAACCCAGTGAGCTCATTCCAATAGCGAGAAGCATGAAAATCATCGTGCTGATCGATAATGGAAGATTCGAGGAACCTACATATATTGCACATGATTTTGATGTTTAGTTCATAAGCACATCCTTGCAACCTAAACCACATTTCTTTAGGGTTCCTAGGTTCACAGGAAAGCGAAGTAAAGATAAATAGGAAATTAGAAGTGTATGAATTTTGCCCACTGAATTCTTTTTGCTAAGTTATCTACCCTATCGCATAGTTCTAGCCTATCAAGTGTATCAAAATCAAAATATTTAGGGACTGCAATTTGTTTAAAATTGAGGGATTCAAAACGATTACCTTCCTCCTCTGTGTAGATCGAGAAAGGTGCTCCGAAGTCCGCTACTTTGTTCCTTCTCCCTCTTCCTAAGAATTGGTTCCGTCTTGGTAATTAATCGCGCCTTGCTATTTGCTTGATGTGTGGCATACTGGCTTGTGAGTCGATAGAAGTTGGAAGAAATTTGAAAGTTTGAAATTTGGGTAGAGAGAAGTGAGAGTGTTTGGACGTTTCAAATTTAGAGAGATAAAGAAAAAATGAAAGTGAGTGGAAAAATGAAGTTAGAACTTAGTAAATTGGTGATTGGAAGTTAAAATGGTAAATTTTGACTTAAAAATCAAGTGTCCCCTTTTTACATCGTGGCCTGCAATTGTACACCAAATTTTTTTATTTTATTCTTCTTCACTTTCCGAAGTCACTTCTTAATTCTTTATGGCCCTTTCACCTCTCGTTGCTTACTTCCTCAATCATTTAATTAATGGAGAAGTCCTATGCCTTCCTGATTTTATTTGGAAAGGAACTAACCTAATTGCGAAATTCAACTATCTAGAAATAAAAGGCAATAACATCAATTTAATAGTCCATCGGTTGCCTCTCATGCAGTCGTTCTTTTAACATCGGTCGCCGCTCTATTATTAGAAACTCAGTCAAGATCAATTATGAGTAACTTAGTTCTACCCTTTTTCGCTCAACATCTGTCTTGTAGCCTATAAGTAAGTTACAACTTGCAAAGTAATCAAAAGGACAATATTGATAACATGAATAAACCCCTATAGATGAGAAAGCTTCGGTAGAGACTTGCCTCAATTAAAAACACATGTTTAGAGTCTTAGGAGAGGTAGAGATTTAAGGCTTTTCATTCACAATTAGGAAAAGTTCACACCAATGTTGGATTTTCTAGATTCGGGAAAATAAGAGGAGTTTTTGCAAATGTTGATTTTCACGTTTGAGAGAGATATAGTTCCTAAGGAAAACTAGCAGAAGTCTAGTTTTGTCCATTTTGGAAGTCAAAAATAGCTCAAAGGTCGGTCAGTTGATGCTGAAGAGTTTAGATAGAATATTTTTGTATAGTTCCTCATTCATGTAGAATGTTGTAAAAATGTAATACACTCTTATATTTTTTGATATTGTATATATGAATTTTGTAGTGAAATGCTACAATGTAAACTATGTTTTATGAATGAAATGAGAAATTAAGCTTTTGGATATTGTTTTATATGTATGATGCCATATAAGTGAATGAGATTGCTCTAAAATGCCGCTTTCATAGGGTTTGTTTTTGAATGTCCTCAGTATTTTCGGGATTATGCTCTATGAAGATAGTGTGTTACACTAAGCTCTTTAAAAGGAAATTAGCAAGAGTGCTAGATCCCTTAGGCTTTCCTATAAATAGAAAAAGCTTTATATTTTAATTTTTATTAAAATTAAATATTTCAATTATAATTAAAGTCAAACTCTAATTATAATTTAATTTAATTTTAATGAAAACAAATATCTCATATTTGATCTCTAATGTTTATCAAATTTCACAATTAAGTAAAACTTAATAGAAATTGATTTTTTTCGACTACTTTTTATGTGTGACTCATTAGATTCCTAATATTTTGGAAATGATTATAAATTATAGTTATAATTAATAATTAGAATTAGGTAAATTAAAAACTCGTTTTAATTTATGTTTAATTCTCAAACTAAACAATTTATAATCATAGATAAAGATTGACATCTAGCAATATATTACGACCACTCAAATATTGAGAATGTCAATGTGGTTTTACTTAATTTATGTAGACATAGTTATGATGTATAATTTAATCCTTTTGTCATTTAATGTTCCAATTGGACAAATTATAGATATAGTGTCTACTCTTTTAAGTCTAATCATATGCATCCTTTCTAATTAGTAATTGATTTATAATTTATTTTTGAAAACACCTTTTCAAAATATCAATTCACTCTGGCCATAGAATTCATTACTACTAATTAAGAACAGTAAAACATTCTCTCTAGTTACTTTAGAGTTATGAATTCTTTGTTGATTTACTCAACTATATCGATATGATTCATACTATATTCAAGTACCACAGACTGAGTTACCCTAAATATGATAGATCATAGATAGCATCAAAACATAATAATTCTCACATGAAATACATTGGCAATTTCAAGTCTAAGAATTAATTGTACAACCATTATATTGAGAAAATCCACTGACACATTAGTAATATTCAATTTAGGATCCTTATCATCGGGTCATTTCTGAGAATTTATTCTCTAATAAGTACCTACACATTTATTTAAGTATCTTCATATTTTAATTTATGAGATCAATTACTTTTTTATAAAAAAGAAACATAACGTATGCTAGTTTTACCATTTCATCAATATCATGTTTTAATGAAACTACAACTGTGAACTATTTAGAAGTAATACATAAATGTAAATTCAATCTCATAATTTTGATCTCATTATAATTTCAATTTCATAATAATTATCCTAGGGACTTACATTTAATATTAAAACTTCAAAAGTAATTAACATAATACATAAAGATTAAGAATGTATTAATTAATTAAAATGAAATATCATACATAAAATTGCAACCAACTGATTGACTGGAATTAATATAAATTAACAATAATTAATTTATTCAATATTAATTATGATGGTAATAAAAACCACTAAAATGACAATTCCCTAACTTTTTCCGATTTACTATATCAAATATGTCGAAACACATGGATAAGTAAAAAAGAAAATTAGAAGGCATGGATAGGACGACTGTGCTACAAGTTCTTATGCTTGGTTTGTTAACATACGAAATAAAAAGCCAAAACTTAATTGGGATTTGAGTATTGAAATATCAGATTCGGATTAGTTGAGCCTTTCGGGTCTAAATCCAGAATGAAACTCAATTAACTCATATTATATCCATTGATTTCTGGTCTGGCCAAGTCGACCGTGGACCTGATTGATATCACTAGTCAACATATAATCAAACTAATCCAATAGCTTAAGGACGTATGAAGTACAATAGAAAGTAGTTCTAGATCATGGATGATAGTTTGTACACATGGGAATTGATCTACTATTGTGGTTGGACCGATATAAGTCCAAGTCTGAACAAACAGTACAAGGCAATCGGATCTGATACAGAATGTGCTACGACTAGAAAACTGAGTAACTAGCAGTCAGTTGAGCCTGAAGAATGCCATCATTGGATTGTAGACAAGTTGGTTGGCGTTCACGCCAAAAACAAAATCAACATGAGCATATTCTTCTACATATTGTATCACCAGCTTGTCTTTGTCATGATCGTTAAGGTTGCCCAGTAGAACCTGCACGTCGTTTACGTCGGCCAACGTGTCCTGCCCTCCATAGGCAAGATAAAGAGGAAGATCTTTCGGGACATTTGTCATGTAGTAGATAGGAGGAGTTGGCTGCTGGTAATGGTTCATGTTGTCATCTTTATTACCATAATCGTACGTGCTTATGTCTCCTGTTTTAATCACTATTGACAAATCCACAATATGAGCATTATGATGAGAAAAGCTCACATTGATTCTACTAAAGCAAAATTGATGTGTCATTTTTAAAAAATATTTTTTGGAATAATTGACATATGATCACCAATAACTTGACAGAAAGAACAAATAATTTTTGATGGTAGCCAGCAGATTGTGTTGGTAATGGCTAAGAAATTCCATTTGTCATGCACTACAAGAGTTAAAGAACCAGGAATGAAGACACTTACTCTGACACAAGTGGACTACATTCTTTGTGGATGTTGGCTGAGGTTCATTATTAAGAAAAGCATCTATCTTGGAATTATTAACACAACAAGTTGGGCCTGTAGTAATGAACAGCCATGACAATTTGATGAATAATCGAAGGATAAAGATATTTTCATCATGAAGCGACAATGACATAATCAAGTACCAGTAAAAGCAGGCATTAAGAAGGAACAATCAGCCCCGGTTGTTTTGCAGGCATCCTCGATCAGCTTCGTTACAGCCTGCCTGTTCATTTGAAAAGTCGAGTAAGTATGCAAAAGGTATTGGGTTGTCCATAAGAAATGTAAGAAAATTTGCTTTATCTTGTTTTCTCACTCTCCAGGGACGAATTCTCGGAGGCCCAGCCAATATAAATCCTGCCAAGTACACGAAAATTCAACATAGTTTGTAAAGACAATTAAAAATATATTAAAATGGATGCTCCTTCACAAAAATAGATCACTTGTCATACCGTTGCTAACAGCATGTCAGCTGCGACTTTTGTAAGCGGAGATCTAATCTGATTGAGATGAGCAATTGGGCAAAGCAAAGCAGCTGATCGTAACATATGCAGCAGTTGTCCCCGTGAAACGGCAGCTAAAGCAATTAAAGTTCCCTGAAATCCCAAGTAATCAGTTTTTCATTTTCAATAATTATCAAGAGGTGTTATCCAGAGATTGAACCACTACCAGGGAATGTCCAACATAGTGAAGCTTTTGTGCTGTTTGGTCATGCACATATTGGACTGTAGCAGGAAGATCAAAAGCAACCAACTCATCCCATGACCATTCCCAATACGCCTGCCGAGTAAAGAAGGATGAAATTGGTAACAGAAATTTCCAGGAATAATGCAGGAAGGAAAATTATTTGACATCGAAGTTACAGAATCATCAGGGCTAAGTGATTTGTGTGCCATGCTGCAGATCGTCCCGCGAGTGTTGGCAATCCAAACATCATAACCATCATCCACCAATATAAATGCCAGAGATTGGTCAGGAGAATTCAGCAACCATGTTCCACCATCCTGACATTACATGTTACATTTGGAGTTCTGATAAGGGGATAATTTTCAATAGGTTATTTGAGTTCATCTTTATAACGATAAAGTTAGTTGAAATGCTACTAACAATGAATATCCCATGTTGAAGTAGAACTGGTGGCTTGTTTGCCTTCTTTCCTGACCGTGAAATCTGCATTCGTTGGACTCCTAGAACATAACCATCCTGCGTTGTTACCTGCAACTCATCAAAAGTGTGGAAAGAGCTGTAACCATTATTCACAAGTGAGCCATAAAGCACGCATAAAGTAGAACATAGGGTTCAGTACTGTGTGTTCTTGGCAAGCATAGCCTTGTGGTTCCACCATTGCTTTGCAAAGGCTGTAGGAACCAATTGGGGAGGGCTCAAACATGTCATCTTGACCTGTACTTTGATATAGTTTTGTTCTTCCTGCCATAGAAGCCCACAAGCAGGATAAGATTATCAGAACTGAAGTTGTTAAACTGCAATCCATTAGAATTTGAATGCTCACCGACCACAATAGCGATTTGCTAACCCCCTGGACTCTTATAGGGATTCCATAACCCAAATGCAAAATCGAAGAGAATAGTATGGAGTAGAAAATAGTCGTCAACTTTATGTCCAAACTGATACATTGACCATTAAAATAAATGCATCTTGTTAGTCCGCACCAAGACAAAGTAATCAAGACTTCGTTGATGCTACGCTTCTTTCCTAAAGAAGGTATTTTTCCCATATCCTCATATTGAGTAATGTAGTGACCTTGAAAAACCAATTAATCTGTCATTCATCGGAGAGTCCTATTCCTCAATATGAATTCAAATTAAATGAATGTGTTTTAATGGTCAGCAGAAAAGCATTTGCAGATAGTGATAAAAGGGCATTCATACTAGTGACAAACTAGCAATGCCACCATCGCACGCTTTGCCGTAACCTAACTGGAGTGAATTGACTTGATTAGTTTAAATTAATAGTCATGTATTGACTTATAAAACCTTTCTTTTTTTTCCTTTTCTTTCTGATATGTTTAAGGGATTTTACAATCAAACGTTCATACACAAACAAAGGGAGAAAGAGAGTTCATGAAGGAGAAGGCTATCGCCCTTTCCTGAGAACATCCACATATAAGCTTCTACAATTTGAATCCTTACAATGATGATTTTTTTAACCTTCTCCACAACTGATCAAATGCAAAATCATTGGTCAAATCAACAAGCTTCAGAATGATGAGACATAAGCTCAAAGAAAAACAAAAATTTGCAATACTGTTAAGGTTAAAACTATAATTAATTATAATAAAATAAGCTTTATGTGGTCGTTCTCTAATATGTAAGTATTTTTGTGTGCTGCAATGTCCAACTATTAAAGTCTACAAAATCACAATCAAAATCCATAATATCAAGATAATACTTCATCTTTGTACTTGCTAATAGCCTAATAGAAAAAGAGTGCTTATATTTTTTGTTAACTGAATCCTTTTTGTCGCCTTAATCTAAGCAATTGCATGCTTAAGTGTTTGAAACTAAATTGTTTCCAATATCTTTTTTATTAGTATTATCACAAAATATTACTGCCAATAATCATATTAAACAAACAATTAATTGATACTACACTTAATTCAAAATAATTGATGCTCTAAATATTATCCTCTTTTCTTTAGATAACATTGTGTACTTCACCACATAATTATCCACATCATCACAATCGTTTTTATACCAAACAAATCTCATTGTCCTCTTTCTCTTGTTCTATCATATGAAATTTCTTTTCGTAATGAAATCATAAGATTTGTAAAAAGGTTATACACTTTAAGAACTTCTTAACAATTAATTTGGCATAAGTAGTAGTATTGTTCTCTTTCTTTACTTCTATCATCTCACTACAACAAGGTAACCTTTTGGCTATGTTTTTTTGGTGACGATTCTAAAATTATAGCAAGTAAGAATTTGAAGATAATTTCTAAAATCGCCCCCAAAGATTGACCTTTTTGCGACATTTTCTAAAATTGTCACTAAAAAACAAGTCTTTAGCAACGATTAAGTGCCAACGTCGCCAAAAGGTTGGCCTTTGATGATGCTTTTCCATAATTATTGCAAAAGGCTTATTATTTCACGATGGTTTAGTAATATTGTCACAAAAAGCTTATCCTCTTGCAACAATTTTATAAATCGTTACCAAATGTATGACTTTTGATGACAATTTTTACATTATCGCGAAATTCTTAAGTAACCAAATAACTTACTTTTTTATAATTATGAATTCACTAATTTGACTTGTTAATTTTATGACTGAACATCGTATTGATAAAAATTAAATTTAACATTATTGACAATGACTGTAAGTATAAAAATAAATTTAGCTAACAACAATGTTAAATCGTTTCAATAATTTATGAAATTATAAACTCAAAATTAATTAATATTACATAGATTCGTATTTTTTATTTGTTCTCTTTTAAATTATATGATTTGACAATTTTATATAGTGTCACAAAATTTTCAAATATTTTTAACATAAAGTTTGTAATACAATGATATATGATTCTAACAGAGAAAACAATAAATAATGATATATAGTAAGTAATATAATATAGTGATATATGGTAAGTAATACAAGAATTTTTATAATAAATCAACAAGAAAAATAAATTGATTATGTACAATAATGTGGATTATAAATATAACAAATAATTTGTTCCAACATGGTACAATATTTCGTTAAACTGTAGATAAAAAATTTTACTGTATTTTACAAAACATAGTTAAAAATTTTTACTTACGCTTCAAAAAACGTGGCTAAAAATATTTGGCTATTTTTTGGAAACATAATGCAACTTCTAATGTCCAACATAATATAACTTATGTCTTGTTTGATCATATACAAATTCAAATGTAGCAGGATGATCATAGGCAACTAGTTCATCCTAAGATCTATCCCGGTAGGACCAAAGAAAACCAATTTTAAATAAAGTGATAAATGTTAAAATGGTAAAGAGGAGCTACATATTTGAATTGAGAAATAGGAACAATTGATTTGTCTGCACTAAGTTATCTATGACCTCGACTATATTTTGTTCCACGAGTAATAATAATCCATACATTGAAGCCATTATCTACAAAGAGTAGTGTTAAACACTTCTCTTAAAGTAAAAACAGATAGGTTGTTCTATCTCTTGGTTTATAACCTATAGCCAATTGGTTGGTTATGGTTTAGTGACAATTATTTAAAGACAATTTTTATCTTATACACATATAGATGTATATGATGAAGTCCACGAAATAAATATACATTGCAAATGAAATTATGATAAAGTTATAATTATAAGATTCATATTACATTTATATACTATTCTTAAATTGTTCCTAGTCATTTTTCTAAGACTAGATATTAACAAAACGTAAAAATACTAGCACAAGTTGAAGGAAGTAGTCGATCTTATATCCTAAAGTATAGAGATACCTAAGCAAATGTGTGGGTGCTTGATAGAGAACAAGTTACTGAACTGACCCTATATGAGAAATCTATTTGGAATATTACTTATATTTCTATGAAAAATCTCATTGTGTTGATTGTATAAGTGAACCTTTGAATTGAGCTCTCTAAAGTTATCTTGTATAGTGATTGTTATGTTTTGATACTACTTATGACATATTCTAGTCAAGAGTAGTTTAAACGGTAGTTATTGGTTATAACATGAATTATATAGATCTAGTTGAGTGCTCAATATACGATTCATCATCCTAAATACACGCAAGAGATGCTTTTAATTTGAATAAAATGATAGGGGCTTTTCAAAGTTTAAAACAACAATAGGAGCCTATAAAGCAAGATGAGCCTATTATACGATAGAAACTTGTTAAATGACAGCAGCCTGCTAAAGGATAAATAAGGCAAGTTCATAAAGAAATATCCTTTAAGAAGGAAAACATTTATCCTATGATTTTATTTTCATTTAAGAATTAGACCGTGAATAATTTAAGGAAATAAATTCTATTAGAATTTTTTATATGATCGTCATCAAAACCATTAATAAGCCTAACAGACGCTAATCTTGATATGAAGATATAAATTATTTAATTAGATAATTAAAGATAAATTAATGATTTTAATTTAGCTAATCTTGAATATGATTTAGATTTATAATTTGTATCCAATGCTGACATATTTAGGAACCTAATATGTTAGACATAAAGAACAAGTTAAAGAGAGGAAAGATAATTTTATCAAGTTGTATCTAATCGTAAAACTTAAGAAACTTTATAATTAAATATGAGATATTAATAAATAATGATTAATATGAAATATTAAATCTTATTTAAACATAAATATTATTTAATTAGAGTTATTTCTAAGTATAAATAAAGTTTAAATGAAATTAAAAATTAATTTAGTCTAATTAAAGTTTAAATTAAATTAAAATTTAATTTAAACTAAATTGTAATAATGTCCAAAACAACTCAAGCTAGTACTCGTTACTTAACCCTTTTTATAATAGTTACATAGGTTATACTTATGTTGCTAAAATAGTTGAGATAGACCATTTTCAAAAGCAGTTAGAGGGATGCGTTAATAATACGATTAAGTTTCGAAATAAGATACGAATTATGATTCTTGTTTTATTATTATTTAGGTGTTAATCATTTTATAGAATTTAAAGTGATATTAGGTTATAGGAATCAAAATACAAAAAAAAATTGTAATTATTCTATTACGCATGAGATTGGATGCCGTCCTATTTTATAAGAATGGTATCAAATGTAACTTTAATTCTATAATTTAATTAAAATATGTTTGAACATTAATGATCAATTTTGGAATTGAAATTGCAATTGCAATTGTTGCACGATTAAATGTTCTTACAATCTAAAAAGTTTAGACTGAATATTCTAAAAGCCTTTGTAATTTTTTGAATCCGAAAATCTGGAAAATTAAAGGTTAATGTTTAGAATTGTTCTGATAAAACTCTGAAAAAGTACAGACTTATGTATACCTTACAAATCTAAAAGCCCTAATCATCAGAACCCTAGAAAATAGACTGGAATCTGGTAGCCTAGATACATTGATGACGGCCTGAGATACGGCCAGCGTATTATGTTGGTAGCTTCCCCTTCAGATACCATCGACGTATGCTTTTGGGTTTTGATGGAGGCTGCAACCTTAGAGAAGTAGTGAGTATCTTTTGCCAATGGGAAGAAGCTGCCTTAGCTGGTGGCGTGACACTGTAGACGTTAACAATGGTTTTTGGTCGTCGAACAGCATGGTTGTTAGTAGTTTGCGACAGCTGTTGGCGCTAGAGGCTTGCAGACGTGGCCAACTAGCTGTTGACACGTGATTCAAAGTGTGAATGGGCCTTCTTTAATTTGTTATTTTATTACTTAGTCAAAATAGTGATAAATAAGTGTGATACATGTTTGACACATTCTCAATTTTTTAGGCTTTTTCTGTTTTTAGTTCAGCCTATAAATATAGGCCTTCTTCATTTGTTTACGATGTGTATTCTTTTTTCGAGCAATAACATTAAATGCAGAGTCCTTTTTTTAACTATTTTGTCTTTTTTCTTAGTGAAATTTCCATCAATTCTGGTATCAGAGCCAGTTATACTTTTAATTGGTTTTTGTTCTTTTGGGCAAAAAGGAAACACGAGAGTGAAATAAAAAACAAAGGGAAACAGAAACTCAGATGACGTCAAATGCTACTTCCTCATCTTCGCAACCACTCTTACCAATTTTCACTGGGGAAAAATATGATTTTTGGAGCATTAAAATGAAAACTCTCTTTATGTCTCAAGATCTTTGGGATCTTGTGGAGTATGGTTTTGTTGATTTGGTGGATCCTGATGAAGAGGAGAAAGAAAGGTTGAAAGAAAGTAAGAAGAGGGATGCTAAAGCTCTGTTTTTTATTCAACAAGCAGTCCATGAATCAATCTTTTCCAGAATCGCAGCAGCAAGCACATCCTTGGAGGCTTGGCAAATATTGACGAAGGAGTGTCAAGGTTCTTCAAAGGTAATGACGGTAAAGTTACAAACCTATCGTCGTGAATTTGAAAACTTATCTATGACAAATGGTGAATCGGTTCAAGCTTATTTATCTAGAGTTTCATATCTTGTTAATAAAATGAAGACATATGGTGAAGACTTATCTGAAGAAACTATTGTTGCAAAGGTGTTAAGGAGTCTCACTCCAAAGTTTGAATATATTGTTGCTGCTATTGAGGAAGCTCATAATTTGTCTGTTTATTCGTTTGATGAACTAATGGATTCTTTGCAAGCTCATGAGGAAAGGTTGCTCAGGTCACGTGAAAAAAATGAAGAAGGCTTTTCAGGTGAAGGGGGAGTCAGGTCAAGAGGAAATGGTAGAAATGTCCTCTGGTCATGGTCGCGGTAGAGGTAGCTTTCGCAGAAGAGGCCGCAGTAGAGGTCGTGGCAGCAGTGGTTTTTATGAGGAGAGACAGAATAAAAATTTCCGTTGTTATTATTGAAAAAAACTAGGTCATGTAGAAGCTTTTTGTTGGCAAAAACAAAAGGATGAAAAGAACCAAGCAAGTTTTGCAGAAGAAGCAGAAGATGATATGCTATTTATGGCTTTATTTTGTGAGAATGAGAAATCTAACAATGTTTGGTTTTTGGATAGTGGTTTTTCCAACCACATGATAGGAACAAAGTCATTTTTTAAGGAGTTTGATGAGTCAAAAAAATCAGAGGTGACGTTAGGAGACAACAAAAGAATTCAAGTCGAAGGCAAAGGCACTGTTAGCATTAAAACTAGTCAAGGTAATGCTAAACTCTTACAAGATGTGATGCTTGTTTCAAGTTTGTCTCATAATTTTCTTAGTATTGGACAATTAATGATTGGTGTATACTCAATTTTGTTTAATGATGGTTTTGTACAATTAAAGATAAAAAATCCACTCAAATTGTTGCTAAGGCTCCAATGTTTAATAACAAAATGTTTCCATTGGAAGTTTCAATGGTGGAGAAGTGTGCTGTGGTTGTTAGAGGTGATAATGAAATTAGATTATGGCATTTACGTTACGGACATTTAAACATCAATGGATTGAAATTGTTGCAACAAAAGTTTTTGGATTACCGAATCTTGAGAATCTTGGTTTTTGTGAAGGTTGTGTTTATGGAAAGCAAAGTAAAAAACCTTTTCCTGTTGGAAAAGCTTGGAGAGCTTTTAAATGCCTTGAGTTAGTACATGCAGATTTATGCGGAACAATGAGTACTGAATCTCTTGGTGGTAGTCGATATTTTTTTTTGTTTACAGATGATTACAGCCGTATGAGTTGGGTATACTTCTTGGAGAATAAGTTGGAAGCTTTTAACAGATTCAAAAAATTCAAAGCACTTGTTGAGAGGAAAAGTGGTCTTCTGATAAAGACATTACGGACTGATAGGGGAGGTGAATTTGTTTCCACTTATTTCAATATTTTTTTTGAGGAAAATGGCATTTGCAGGGAGCTTACAGCACCGTATACACCGGAGCAAAATGGTGTAGCGGAAAGAAAAAATGAACGGTGGTAGGGTTGGCCAGAAGCATGATGAAAATGAAAGATCTTCCTACTTATTTTTGGGCTGAAGCTGTTGCAACTGCAGTATACCTTCTTAATTTATCTCCCATAAAAGTGGTTCGTAATCAAACACCATTTGAGGCTTGGATAGGTAGAAGACCATCGGTAAGCCACTTAAGGGTTTTCGGTTGTATAGCTTATGCTTTGATTAAAACTCATAGTCAGAAGTTTGATGAAAAATCAGAGAAATATGTCTTTGTTGGTTATTGTCCTCAATCCAAAGCATATAAATTGTATAACCCCATTAGTGGTAAGACTACTATCAGCAGGGATGTAGTGTTTAATGAAGATGCAAATTGGGTTTGGAATGAAGAAAGTGGGCAGCAACATATGGAAGTTTTGGAAGAGCATATTGTACCACCACAAGATCAAACAACATCAATTTCTAGCTCTAGAAGTGGCAATTCTACCATTTCTACAAGCAATAGCTCATCATCATCAAGTTTGTCAAGCGAGACTCCTCCAAGGAAATTGAGATCGCTACAGGAAATTTATGACTCTTGTACCTTTGCTTTGTTTATTTCAGATCCTATTTATTTTGAAGAGGCCGCAAAAGAAAGTGAATGATGTAAAGCTATAGAAGAGGGGAGGTCATCTATTCAAAAAAATCAGACTTAGGATTTGGTAGACTTACCAAAAGGAAAAAATGTTATTGGACTCAAATGGGTGTACAGAACAAAGTATCATGCAGATGGGAGCATCCAAAAACACAAGGCGAGACTTGTTGTAAAAGGGTATTCTCAACAACAAGGTGTTGATTTCGAAGAAACTTTTTCTCCGGTGGCTCGATTTGAAACGGTAAGAACTTTCTTAGCCATATCTGCTCAACTGAATTGGCCTGTATACCAATTTTGAATGGAGATTTAGAAGAGGAAGTTTATTTCTTACATCCTAAACGTTTTGTTATTGATGGCAATGAAAATAAAGTTTATAGGTTGAAGAAGGTGCTTTACGGCTTAAAGCAAGCACCACGGGCATGGTATTTCAAAATTGATTCTTATTTTCAGGAGAATGGATTCAAACGAAGCAAAAATGAGCCTACACTTTATTTGAAGAATGGTAATGGTGATTTTTTGGTGGTATGCTTATATGTTGATGATATGATCTATATGGGGTCTAACGAGTCAATTATCGCTGAATTTAAGGCTTGCATGATGAAGAAATTTGATATGACAGATTTAGGTTTATTGCATTATTTTCTTGGTCTTGAAGTGAAACAATGTGTTGATGGAGTTTTTATTTCACAAAGAAAGTATGCAATGGATCTTTTGAAGAAGTTTAATATGGTGAATTGCAAACTAAAGGCTACGCCCATGAATGTAAATGAGAAGTTAAGTAAATACGATGGTGCTGAACTTGTGAATGCAACATATTTTAGAAGTCTTGTTGGAGGCTTAAACTACTTGTTTCATACTAGACCAGATATTACTTTTGCGGTGGGGGTTGTGTCTAGATTTATGCATAATCCAAGCAAGCTTCATCTTGGAGCTGTAAAGAGAATTCTGAGATATGTAGCAGGAACAACGGAGATGGGAATTTGGTACACCAAGGTATCAAACTTAAAACTAAGAGGTTTTACTGATAGTGATCATGTAGGTTCTATGGATGATCGAAAAAGCACTTCTGATACTTTATTTAATCTTGGTTCTGGAGCCATTTCTTGGAATTCAAAGAAGCAGGAGGTGGTAGCTTTATCGATGACGGAGGCTGAATATATTGCAGCAACCATATCAGCTTGTCAAGCAGTTTGGCTTAGGAGACTTCTTGCTGATTTTGAACAAAAACAAGTTAAAGCAACAACGATATTCTGCGACAGCACATCAGCCATTGCAATGATGAAAAATCAAGCTTACCACAGTAGAACGAAGCATATCGATGTTCGTTATCACTTCATCCGAAGCCTTGTCACCAGTGCAGAAGTAGTTCTGAAATCTTGCTAGTCGGGTCGGTCGTGCTAGGCCCGAGCCCAGTCGTAATGACCCACAGGCCGATCGGTCCAATCTTCAAAGATCAGTCTCATACCGATTGGCTATT
>JANZXR010000009.1:5026350-5043083 GCA_027575705.1 Erythroxylum echinodendron
GTGACATGCCACCCTCGCGGGGCACGGATCCGGGTATCACGATCGATATCGGGTTCGGGTTTTGCGGGAGTGGGGTGTCACAGACATAGAGCTACAATTGTTCTAAAGAAGTCAGTTTGTGATTCCGCTGCCGGAACTGGTTTCGGCTAGAGAGATCCTATGGAAACAACCTTATAGGATAATACGTTCATGTTTTTGATATTCCGGATAGTTGGGCTCCGGAAATGGAGTCCAGCAAGGACAATTAAAAGAGTCACGGGGGTGAGGGATTCTTGCACGGGCGTGAGAGGGAAGCAAAATTAAGATGTCGCAATCGCGACATTCCTGCAAAGTCGCACACCCTTATTTCCAACTACCATAACATTCAATCCAGAAATCCAAAAATTACAAATTTTATGTCGTTGGAAGGCTAAGAAAAAGACCTACAACTTTCTTATAGACACTTTTATCAAATTTCTCCTATATCAGTGCAGTTTATTCCTCAATGTTTCAGACTGTATTTTTAACCCACTGTTTACGTACATCTGCTAACAATATTTACATATATATATAGATAGAACCAGTAACTTCAACCACAAGACCTGAAATCCAACTTTCAATTCCATACATACAACTTCTATAAAAACAATTTTACTTAAGAAAAATCCATCCCATAAACCATCATGCAACAAAATTTTCATTTGACAAAACATAACATTTTACACATATACATATGAAAATCTCTTCAACTTTTTCTCTCAACTTTCACTAATAGCGTTTTTGCACCACTCCAGGTTACAAATCCCAAAAACCATATCAATAGCAAAATGTAAAACATAATTATGTATGTTTATGCTTAACATTCTTCTAAATGCCAATAATTTCTGAACTACCTAGATAAGTTACAAATGATAAAAATCCTTAGAGTCTATTGAAGTTTTGCAAGGTTTATTGCTGATCTGCTTTTTTTTCACCTGAGGAGTGGAGAAATAGTAAGGTGAGCTAGGAAACTCAGTGGCTAATATGTTTATAGCCAGCAATAACGAACCACACACATTTAGGTATATATATAAACCGCATGCTAAACTTAGTAGATCACATTTAAAATTTAGAACTTTCACATATATTTGAAGCACATTACCACACAATTCAGCTCATATTTTTCATTCAATCATCACAAAATATCATTCAAACCTCTTCCATATCTAACAATTCAGGATGTAATGCACAACAAAATGGATCGAGAGAATCCCATAAAATGAAATGGAGAAACTGAAGGTTATGCCTTGAACAAAATGAGTTCATTTTTCAGAGCTCATATGCCATAAGTGGGCAGTCAGAAGAAGGCTTTAAGTCGACTTGCACGCGAAGAACGAAATGGTATCTCTCTTACCCATATAAGCAAATTTCAGATGCATACATATCAAAATCATATTTTTCATGCTTCTAGCATTTTTGTTTTTCCTTAGCATAAAGTAATATAATTAAACAAACAAACATGATATAAATTCAGGGAATATTTTTCCCACATTCACAATGAATCAAAATAAACATTTATAGCATTCATGCACACAAATATTTTTGCTCATCATCACAAAACTATAATCATATTACCCACCTATTTTACTTGATACCAAGCTCAAAACTTGTCTCTCCTCTTGTTCTTGCCTTCGACTTTCTTGTTCCCTTCAAACAACCATATTTTTCATTCAAACATCATACACAACTAAAACTTCCATAAATCTCAACTATCCAAAAATGAACTTAGACTTAATTGATTTCTTGATTTATCTAACTAAAGGAACTAAGATCTAACTAAAAGTCATTAAAAAATCCAAGAATATAAAACTCTTCTTCTTCTTCTTTCTCTCTCTCTTCATTTTCATCACATAAAAACTACTTTCTCTACTTCCTTCATCTATCAACAAAAAGAATGGACAAAGAATACATAAAAACTCATATAATCTTTTCCTTTTTCTTCTTTCTCCTTTCTTTTTTTTTCCTTCTTCTTCTTTTTTGTTTCAGTTTCTGCTTCTCTTTCTTTCTTTCTCACTATACAAGACTCTCCTCTCTCCTTAACCTCTCAAACATGTCTCTCACTTTTTCTCTTATTTTTACATGACTCTCATCTTCTTCTCTCTCTAGTTTCTTCTAGGTTCTTCTATGATTTCTCTCTTCTTCTTTCGTTTTCTTAACTCTCACGACTCTTTCTTCTCTTTGTCTTATTAATTTAAGACAAAACTTTTTATTTCCAATTTTACCCTTCCTTATTAAATCAAATTCCTACAAACTCCTCCACTTAATTTTAGTCTTTCTTTTTACTTCATGCCACCATATAAAATTCATAATATACCATATTAAACTCCAAAGATTTTTAAATTCATAAATTCTAATTTATTTTCATACTTGATAATTTAATAAAAATAAATCCTAAGAAAATCAAGACCCAACGTTTCTCTCCTCCTTCAAGAATTTCGTCCTCGAAATTCTTACCAATATACCATGTCAAGGCGATATGATACTCTTAAAATACTTTTATCTTCTACTTGCTATTCCATATCCCTTCAGCATTGATCCACTTAACTCTTCTATATTCTTAAGTGCAAAATCTACTACAGATCAATTTTCACGTCATATGCAATCATTCACTTGCATTTATCATATACAATTGCTCTCACACTTCAATTTTTCATCAAACCTAAGTTCCTTTAACAATAACAACATCACTTCAAATTCATGAACCTAATAATATAGATCGGCTACTTTACATTAAACAAAAATTGATGTACTCTCCATAGCATATCCAACTTCTTATGCCTGAGTCTTATTACTAACTGGCTCCAATAGTCACTTCTGATTTATTTTAATAATCATTCATTCCTCGAAATGGAACATATAATTCATGTGATATGATTTGATAAAACATCTATATCATAAAAGCTTTCTTACCTTAATCATCTACACTGTTTTCATAATCTTTTTCAATCAACTATATTCATCATTGCTATTTCGACCATTCTTAATATCTTGATAAGATCAATTCCAACTATTCATGATATTTCAATAATTTTAATTTCTGTCACACTTTATATGATCAAAATATTCTTTATAGTAAAGCTCAATGAATCAAGAGGCATATTCGTTTACTCTTATATTTTGGTATATACCATTAAGATCATTTCATCTTATACAAACTAGCTTTTTCGGTAGCTCACCAATTTATATCTCAATATTCTACGACTATTCAAGAATTTCTTGTCCATAGTAGTGACCTTTTGAACATAACCACCTAGTCTCATACTTCTATCGCATTACTCTAATTCATCTCATGATTTTAACTATAGGGATCATAGATTACCTTCTATACCATATCCAAATATAGATCTCATATGTGCTCAATCACATTATCCACCAATGTAACCACATTGTCGGATATGTACTAATAATAACTAGTTGACATAACCTAGAGAACTTCTACATATATCTTAATCACTTTAGAATTATAGACACATAACCGTATTGAAATTCTAATATCAAATCCACTAACACAACCTTATCCCAAATCATAACTCTTATTACATTAATTAATCAATCATTTTAAATTCCAAGTTTAACTTCTCAATTCTACTTGTACACTTTAAATCTTGTCATTTCTACCTCTGGCTCTATTTCTTTCTCAAACAATTAATAAAAAAAATATTCACATCCATATCAATTCAAGTACATAACCACAACATAATACTGATATCATCTTCAATGATATAACCACAAATACTGAATCAATGTCTAACATATCAGACTACGAAATATTTCTTATTTCTAAATATCCACAAACTTTCCTTATCTTACACTACGACAATTCACCATTGTTCTCATGGTTTCTAATAGTCCAAAATCTTACCAAAAGTTCATACATGTGACTGCAATTACTGGGGTTCTATATGCTTCAGTACACTTTGCTAATGGTGGCGAAATCAGCTGTAGCAGATCCTTGCAAAACTTCTCGTGCTCTTTCATAAGGTGGCATTTTACTCCTTCCTTAAGACATTACCCTTTTTGCTTCTTTTCATTTTAATCTTATTTCTTACATGTATGCATGATATGCATGTCACTTAATGCAGTCAATCTATTTAACAAAAATAACAATTAATCCCATGTCATAATAATTCATAACATAACATATTCTAAGCCTAGGAATCCTTAGCAACTGTGGGCTCTGATACCAAAGATGTTGGACCTGGGTCTCGATTCGGACATAAAATTTTGATAAATAATTTACATAAGAAAAAAAATTTGATAAATTAATGGTGGGACTTTTTTTTACAATTAATAATACATAATAAGAAAAATAACACCAACAGGGGTTAAAAATAAAGAATAAATCGAATAACTTCAGTTAACAAAATCATTTTGTTGACCAACCCATGCAAATGTCACGGGCATGACATAAAATTGTCACACCAGTGACATTTGAACCAAAACTCACGGGTGTAAGTGATAGACGCACGGGTGTGAGAGAGAAACATAATGTCACAGGCGTGAGGGAAGAAAATCACGGGCATGAGGGACAATTAAAAGAGTCACAAGGTGAGGGATTCATGCACGGGTATAAGAGGGAACCAAAATGAAGAAGACAGTCGCGATCGCGACTTTCCTGCAAAGTTACACACCCTCATTTCCAGCTACCATGACTTTCAATCCAGAAATCCAAAAATTACAAACTTTATATCGTTGGAAAGCTAAGAAAAAGACCTATAACTTTCTTGAAGACACCTTTTGCCAAATTTCTCCTAGATCAGTGCAGTTTATTCCTCAAAGTTTCAGACTGTATTTTTAACCCATAATCACTATTTACGTACATCTGCTAACAACATTTACATATATATATAGACAGAACTAGTAACTTCAACCACAAAACTTGAAATCTAACTTTCAATTTCATACATACAACTTTTATATAAATAATTTTACTTAAGACAAATCCATACCATAAACCATCGTGCAACAAAATTTTCATTTGACAAAACATAACATTTTACACATATGCATATGAAAATCTCTGTAACTTTTTCTCTCAACTTTCACTAACAGAGTTTTTCCACCACCCCAGTTTACAAATCCCAAAAACCACATCAGTAGCAAAATGTAAAACACAATTATGAATGTTTATGCTTAACATGCTTCTAAATGCCAATAATTTCTGAACTACCTAGATAAGTTACAAATGATAAATTCCTTAGAGTCTGTCGAAGTTTTGCAAGGTTTATTGCTAATCTGCTTTTTCTTCACGTGAAGAGTAGAGAAATAGTGCGGTGAGCTAGGAAACTCAGTAGCTATTATGTTTATAGCCAGCAATAACGAACCACACATATTCAAGTATATATATATATAAACCACATGCTAAACTTAGTAGATCACATTCAAAATTTAAAACTTTCACATATATCTGAAACACATTACCACATAATTCAACTCATATTTTTCATTCAAGCATCACAAAATATCACTCAAACATCTTCCATATCCAACAATTCAGGATGCAATGCACAACAAAATGGCTCGAGAGAATCCCATAGAACGAAATGCTAAAACCAAAGGTTACACCATGAAAGAAGTGAGTCTATTTTTCAGAGCTCATATGCCACAAACCGGTAACCCGGAGAAGGCTTTAAGTCAACGTGCACGTGCCGAACGAAATAGTTTCTCTCTTACCCACATAATCAAATTTCAGATGCATACATATCAAAATCATATTTTTCATGCTTCTAACTTTTCTATTTTTCCTTAGCATAAAGTAACACAATTAAACAAACAAACATGATATAAATTCAAGGAATATTTTTCCCACATTCACAAGGAATCAAAACAAACATTTATAGCATTCATGCACACAAATATTTTTGCTCATTATCGCAAAACTATAAATATATTACCCACCTATTTTACTTGATACCAAGCTCAAAACTTGTCTCTCCTTTTTTTCTTGCCTTCAACTTTCTTGTTCCCTTCAAATAACCATATTTTTCATTCAAACATCATACACGACTAAAACTTTCATAAATCTCAACTATCCAGAAATGAGCTTAGATTTAATTTATTTCTTGATTTATCTAACTAGAAGAACTAAGATCTAACTAAACATCATAAAAAAAATCCAAGAATATAAAGCTCCTGTTATTCTTCTTTCTCTCTCTCTTCATTTTCATCACATAAAACCTACTTTCTCTACTTCCTTCATCTATCAAAACAAAAAGAATAGACAAAGAATACCTAAAAACTCACCTAAAATTTTCATTCTTCTTCTTTCTCCTTTCTTTTTCTTTCCTTCTTCTCCTTTGTTGTTTCAGTTTCTGCTTCTCTTTCTTTCTTTCTCACTATACAAGACTCTCCTCTCTCCTTAACCTCTCAAACACATCTCTCACTTTTTCTCTTATTTTTACACGACTCTCATCGTCTTCTCTCTCTAGTTTTTTCTAGGTTCTTCTATGATTTTTCTCTTCTTCTTTTGTTTTCTTAACTCTCACGACTCTTTCTTCTCTTTGTCTTATTAATTTAAAACAAAAATTTTGATTTCCAATTTTACCCTTCCTTATTAAATCAAATTCTGTCTAACTCCTCCACTATATTTTACTTCTTTCTTTTTACTTCATGCCACCATATAAAATTCATAATATACCATATTAAACTCCAAAAATTTTTAAATTCATAAATTCTAATTTATTTTCATACTTGATAATTTAATAAAAATAAATCCTAAGAAAATCGAGACCCAACAATATTAGAGAACTTCAGAACTAATTAAGGTTTTGGATAGGTTGTGAATTGAAAGATTGCAACTTCCATAATCTGATTAGAGTTTATGGTTTATGGTTAATGGTTGTGACTCGAGAGAGAGTAATTAACCCTAGGATACTCTAGAACCAACAATCTAGTAATTCATAATCAGTTAGGTTAGCATTAAGGATAAGTAAATTTTTCTTTCTCTCAATGGGTAATTTCCTTTAGTTGATTCTTGGGTTTGTTGCAAAGTGCTTAATAATTAGTATTTTCTTGTTTGATTCTTAATTTGATTGGTTGAATTAAATTCTCGTATTAGTTTCGTTACATCTTGAATTTCTGTTATTTGTTTCTGGCCTTAGATTTTATGATTAGATTAGTTCCCTCCTTGTGGGATTGATACCTTTGGCACTACACTAATGAACCGTGCGTTTGCAAATTATCGAGCGTTAATAATTAAAACTTTAATCAAACCACGATCAAGTAACAATAACATGCGTGAAAATCATTATACTAAAGTGACATTGAATGTCAATCATATGGATAAGCAATTTCATGTCTCTTATTTAGAAATACATTCCTTATATGGTGAATAATTGATAATATCCTATTAAATCTTTTCTTTTATACGAAATAGTAGTGATTAGTCTATTAAAAGAGACATGTAATGCCCCAAATTTAAACTGAATAAATAATAATTGTTATTGCCAAAAATAGTTATTTAAGAAGATTAGTAGTTATTTCTTTAGGTTTATAAAGACTTTCTCCTTTCTTCTCTTGTTTGGTATAAGATTATCATATCCACCCCCTACCTTACATTGGATTTTACAATACACTTGAGGTCATCATTATACCTTGATCTATGGCCAAAAGCTTACCCACCTCTTCAGATATGGATCAAGACTTGAAGTTATCTTGGAGTCACATGTTGCTTATGAGCTTGTTGACATTACCACTCTTTGCAGGTTTTGGCTTAAATCAAATTGCCAAATACTTTTGCTATGATACCATTTTGTAGTGCTCCAACTCCAAACTTGACCAGGAATAACTCTAGTTCAGGCTTAAAAAATTATAGACCTAAAAATAACTTAACATGAAGTTAATTCATAGTCCTTTCTATACATTTGTAAAGGATTTGACCTCTCTTCTCCCTTCTGATGCAAGAGTCTACATCACATACGAAATCTCTAAAGCATTAATTTCTTCGAAAGAATAATATTCATGCCATAAATGTGTTACCATAGCTTTTCAATCTATACCAAGTTGAATAATGTCTTTCAATATTATTTTTTTACTATCAACATTGCAATAGATTAAAATCAATGATCAGACTACTATTTTTTAATTGAGAAGCCATTGCAAAGCAAAGACACATGTTTTGCTCATTCTAAGAGTATATTTTATCATCTAAAAGTACCTTGTGGTCTTAGAGACTCCAAAATAGATATTTTATTACTTTTATGTCAAATTATTCTTATAAAGACCAATGTTAAGTTCAACCTAAACTAGTCTTATAAATTTTTTTCTATGGCAAACACATGATAGCATATATTCTAATAATTTAATATTATATTTCTTTTTAGAGGAGCACTTATAATAACTTATAAGTTTGATAGAAAGCCAATTTTCAAAGGTCTTGATGTCACATTGTACTTTTCAACTAATTTATGTAAACAAGTTTTTTGTAATGAGAGAAATGATATAGGAGGTTTACTTCTCTTACCCCATTCATAAAATAGATGATGTAACAAAAGAAGTTTCAATAGGAACACTTCACAATTGTTCAGCAACTCATATATTTCACAAAACATTAAAAAAACAAAACTAATGGCCCTTCAATTTTTGGTTGGGAGATCAATTTGGTGACGTCGAAAGAATGCCAAGATAGGATCGTATATATCTTGCTTCACATTTCCACCCATAACAAAGTCCGCATGAGCATAGTTAGCAAGGTACTTGGTCTCAATCTTATCTTTGTCATGGTCCTTTAGGCTATCCAACAGCGAAAGTACATCCTTGACATCTGATAAAGCATCTTTCCCTCCATAACACATGAAAACAGGAAGGTCTCTTGGTATGTTTGTCATGTTGTACACTAGAGGAGTAGCCTGCCCGTAGTATTCCCAGTTATCATCCTCATTGTTATAATTGTACATTGTTATAGTTCCATCTCTGACCACTGCAAAAAATTTTGAAACTCAGGAAAACTATTTCTATCTAGAAGGCGAAACTATATCTATGGTAGTTAGCGTTTACGACATTCTTAATTCATTATTGTAATACAAGTTTAGAGGATTTTCTTGGATCACGGAGCATCTCCCTAACTACTTATCAAATTAACAGGAATAGGATATTCCCCAGTGGTCCTTCGAAGTTCAAAATGCTTCACAAACAAATCTTTTCTATACCTACTTAGGCCTCCTGGAGAATAGGTTTCACTGTGGAGGCTGATTTGGTTTCCTAATCACAATCCAAATTAAAGGGGTCATTTAACCTATGGTTAGCTATTAACACCTAAACTATGCAATCTAGCACCTAAGAAGCACAAGCATCTTCTCCGTAATTGTAGCTTCTTTTCATCCTTACTGGTGTAATGCTTTGGAGCTATGCAAGCTCAAAATAACAGTGCGGGACTGGTCTTAATCTGTTGGGCAAGCTCTATTATTATTCAAACTTATGATAAGTTATGGTACTTGAACTCTGTGGAGGGAAAGGAACTTAAGAATCTTTCAAGACAAACAGTTCTCCAATTCCGAATTCATCAACAACACTTTACTGGCTCAAACAATTCGTACTAGCTCAGAAAGTAGAAGACCAAATGAGTTCTGTACACTCTATAAATTAGGGCTTTGGTGATCAGTAACTTCCTATCCGGCTTGTTTAGTTAAGTGTATAAGCTTAAAGTAAGATATTATCTTTCTTCTACAGAACAGCATGCGTGGTGCAAAACCATTATAATTTTTGTTTGGTTTTCTTGCTAGTGCAATAATATTTTCTTCATTTTCTCCAAAAAAAAAAAAGAAGAAGGTTCGTTCCTGATGATGTAACTTCAAATTTCGATAGTCTAAAAGAAAAAGGTTATTGTGTTGGTAAATCTAGAGATAAGGATCACTTACTCTGAGAAAGATGGACCATGTTCTTTGTTGACGTTGGCTGGAGCTCATGTTGAAGAAACGCATCCATGGTGACGGAATCCAGGCAGCAATTCTGACCTGAAATAATTTAACAAAATAAAATGATTAGTACAAAAAATTAAAAGGATTTAAGTTTTCAGTTATACTTCTGTAATCGTTGACATTTATGTACCTGAGAACTCAGTGAACAAGTTGGTGCAGTCAACACCAGGTACCTTGCAGACAAGCCCAAGAAATTTGGCTACACTAGCCCTGTTCAACTACCAAAAGTTAGATGAAGAATAGAATATAACAAATAGAGACACCGGTTAATTGGTCGGCATTAGTCTGAAAAATTAATGGCTTGGATTCACAAGTACTGACGTTTGGGTATGGGTTTGGGTTGAAAAAGAATTTTGGAGAAAGCCCTGGAAAGTTCAGGATGCCAGGAACAAAAGTCTTTTCATAGTTGTTTCATTGGTTGAACGTAGTAAGACGAGCTCACATCATGGACATGGAAAAGATGAAGGTACGAAGGTTCTTTTTTTCCTTTCAAATCATCTAGTTTGCTGTGTATATTTGAGGACGTGAAGTTTTTAGATTGCAGCTTTCATCGTATAAATGGAAGCATTGATATACATGAGGAAGTTGAGATAAGTTCCGTCATTACCCTCTTGGAACAAATTCGTTAAGTCCCAACCAGTACAAATCCTGTTACACAGCGTCAGCAGATTATGAGACTTTGGCCAAGAACGATTGACAGTGAAGGAGTTACCAATGTTCACCTCAGCAAGAAAGGTTTCTGCGTAAGCCCTTCCAAGCCGGGAGCTCAAGTGACCAAGATAAGCAATTGGGCTAAGCAGGACAGCTGATCTCAACATGCTTAACAGCTGATTTCGTGAGAAGGCTGCCAGAGCAATCAGAGTACCCTAGAAAAGAATTCAAGCTAGGATCTGATTATTATAGCTCTGACAATAGCATGAAACAGTAAATTAAAAGGAAGAAACCTGCGAATGTCCAACATAATGCAACTTCTGTCCTGTTTGATCATGTACATATTGGAATGTAGCAGGAAGATCATAGGCAGCTAGTTCATCCCACGACCAATTCCAGTAGGCCTAAAGAAAACCAGTTCCAATAAAGTTATGTAAACGTTAAATTGGTGAAGAGAAGCTACAGATTTGACTGAGAAATAGGAATAACCGATTCGTCTGGACTGAGAGATGTATGGCCCCGACTATATTTGGTTCCACGAGTGCTGATAATCCATACATCGAAGCCGTTATCGGCCAGGAGTAGTGCTAAAGATTTCTCTCGAGGTAACAGCAGCCAGGTTGTTCCATCCTGCCATAGGAACACGTTTATTGTGCTCTCTTAACACTATCAAAAGGGTACGAATTCCGCTTACCATTAGCAAACCATGCTGTAGTAGAACCGGTGGTCCTGCTCCTGATTTCACACCTGATATCCCCACTGGAATATGCTGTAAACTGAGAACATAACCATCGTGTGTTGTCACCTGAAAACCATTTTGCAGTTTTTATGACAAACTATGCATCATTAATGCAATTGACAAACCATTCATTACCAAATGTTCTTCGCAAACATAGTCTTCAATCATTGATTTGCAAATACCATGAGTATCTTCCTGTCCCACTGTACCTATGCCACTGTGAATCTTAGGTGTAAACAATTCGGTTCTGATTCCATCTGCTAAGGCCCAAAAGGTTAGCAACGCGTAGAGAAAGGTTAAACCGTAGTCCATGTGGTGGCAACTGTACTCCTTTGTTCAATGTTCCAGCAACTTGTATGGTCACTGTGCTACGTACAGATAATATGATAAGTGGTGTTTTAGTATACTTATATATAGATTTTTAGTAAAGCACTGAACTTGGATGAGGATAGAAGTTAGAATTAAGATGAATCTGAACAAATCAAAGTTAACAATAATTCACTTAACTAGAACCTTAAACGTTTCTGTCCTCCTCCAATACATGAAACAATAAATACTCGACAACAAAAGGAACATTTCTGTCACTTTCTTCGTTTACAGCCACATTAATAAGTAAAAGATCGGGAATAAGTAAAACATTCCTTTCTCTATCAACCATCGATACGAACTGCGTATAAAACTATTTGAAGTATCTTAATATTTTGTCTGATAGCAATTTACAAATTTTTTACAGGTAAATTATTTGAAGAAAACTATTAAATATATCTTCGTTTTCATTTTATAAAATTACATATCACAACTCATCAATAATGAATTTATAGGTGACATAATTCAACTATATAAACTCTTTTTGCATTTGTTCATGTGTGCTTTTTTGTTGCTCTAATTTTTTTTATTGACCACAAAGTGAGAAATATATATTTATCGTTGATGAGTAATATAACAATACGTAGAGGTTCTTCTATTTAGTCTAAAGAATTAATAAAGATAAATATTGACGATTGAACCTTGGGTAATAGAAAAATAAACCAAAACCTAAATAGTATCCAAGAGAATAAGAAACAATACTTAGGAAATCAATGAGTATTTATGTTTAGAAAGTACATTATTAGTATCATTTTTTATGTTACGATTTAATTCACTTAAAATATAGACTTCTCATTTGGACTCGGAGAATCCCTTAGACCATCAAGTTGTATTATCTCAAATTACAACCACCTGTTTTTTAGTTGGTTAACATGTAGCTTTACCTAGCAACACCCATTTATCTGCATCAACTTCTATGAAACTTGTTGAAAGGTTACCTTAACATTAGAAATATCATTTACGTATATCTCTACCACTGTATTGAACTGCTAATATCTAAGTCATGATCCACTCAAAAGTAGGCTCTCTCGAATAATTTACCAATGAATTTAAAACTATTTAAACATCGACGTGAGTAAATCTGCAATGAGAATAATCAAAGATGGTTCTCAAATATTGATTCTATTTCATAAATCAAATAGAGTTGAATCATATAAAGATAAATACAAGGATTCTTCCTATCTAATGATGGAAATATTTAGCCACGAATCATTTTAAAATCAAAGAAAACAATATAAAAAAAATAAAGAAATCATGATAGTATAATAATTTAGATGAAGATCCTTTTATTATTGTCAAATTGTTTTATTGAAATGATTTAACATCTTGATTTCTTGATAAAAATAGATTCGAAATTAACCTCCTGAGGGTTTAAGTACCTTTTAGTTGCTAACCTTAATCTTTTAGAGAGAAAAGAATATTAAGACATGCAAAGTCACCGAAAGTTTTTTAAAAATTAGGATTTTCACACTTTAAATATGTTTTATCCTTCTAAGATATGATTTGAGATATAACCATGGCCAAGATAATTGATGTCTTAACTTCTTTTAAGGAGGAGAAACGTGCTCTAGCATGCTCACGTCCTAAACCGCGTATCTCTCTATTTCATTTCTAGGTTACGTATAGTTCGACCTTAAGCCTTGTCACTCTTCATATATTCTAGATCATGCTTATTATTATTATCTTTTGCATCTTATCTTTGATAGATATGGGTTTGCTTACAGTCGTGGAATGAACTATGTTTATTAAATAATTGACTTTCTCTATTTTATTAGCTTGAAACAACCTTCAAATCTCGATAAATCTCATCCCAAGTTAAATCTTCTTAATTATCTGAAAATATATAAAAGATAAGTAAAACTAGGTAATTAAAAAAATATGTATATATTTCATGCATATCAAATGTCGTCTCATTTAAGCTTTTGCTTAACCTTAAGAAAACCAATGTTCGTCACTCACAAGTTAATATCGATTATGTATGGCAAATCAATAAAAGTAATAAGGAGTACTTATCTCCTGCTCAATCACACTATTAACTAGTTATGTTCCTATATGCTTACACTAAATTGTAATTTAATTTAACTTAATCCTTTATCCCTTTAAATATCAAATTAATTCACATAATTCATCCTTATATACAAAATAAACATAAATGAGTAAAAACTTCCATTTTAAAACTTTTAAACAATATAAATCTAATGTAAAGTAAAACACTTATTTTTCTGACATCTCAATGGACTGTTAAAGACTTGTCTAACCTTATGATATGAAAGTAAATATCTTTTTGTATATACCCTTAGTTGCTCAATAAGGTTACTGATTCAAATAGCTAGTAGCTTCATTCTTAACTTCAACCTTTTTACTTTAGGTTAAAGTTAGTGAAGCAAATTTATTTATGCTTGCTTTATTATTAAACATTTTTTAGTGAAGTGTTTACGTTTGATAAGAATCACTTTCTAGCTCAATTTATCAAAATTATGTAAAAAATTTCATTATGCAAATTAAGCATCCAATTTAAAAATATTGAATCAAATTAAAATTAAGATAGTTTTTAGGATTCATATCTATTTACCTAAATAAATTGAATCATAGAAAAATTCTAACTTATGATGGATTATCTTAATTTCTCTTCTTTCATTGTTAAATTTTCTATAATTGATACCTACGTTTTAATTTACCAAGGTGAAATACCAAAAAATTAAAACTATCCCCTCCCACACTTCAACATGCCCAATGCACAAAGTTTCCCGCTTTACGGGTATTTAAGGAGGTTCATAATGTACGCAACCTTTCATTTGTATTTTTACAAAAAAGCTATTTCCATGACTTACACCTATCAACTTATGGTCACAAAGAAGCCACTGGTAGGCTTACCCTCAAGATGTATATTGTTCTCAATGTACCAAATATAAGAATACGTAGTTGAAAGGGATAATAAAATAAAAAAAGGATGAAAAGATTGAGAAAATAAACTTCTTTAAGCCTTTTCATTTCTTACTATATAAGAAAAGTGTGATAGACAACTAGAATTCGTTTAAGTAACAAGGAAAATAATAAAAAAACTTTAAAATCTTAAAATGAAAAGTGAACTTAAATTACGTAGGCATGGATTCTCATTTCATTTTTCTCTTTCCATGACGTTGTTCCTTATCTTCCTTTTCTCAGCCCCGTTACTCAATACATGAGTTCTTTCAGCAAAAGATTTAAAACATTATCTTAGCTTAAGTAATCATTAACTAAAAACTAGGTATTTTTATCCAATATTGAGAAGCAAATTTTATCCTTTTTAACCTAAGTTTTATTTTACCTTCGTCAACATTAAGAAAAAGGTACAAATTACCTCTTAACATTTTCTAAAAAATCTAACTTGGTCTCTATCATTGTCTATAGTATCATATTACACCTTAAAATTTTCAAAATGGTATTGGTCAGAACTTAAACTTAACAGAGTTAAATTTTTTTAATTTTATTATCTATAAATCATCAATTTAGCTTACATGATATCATAACTAGGCAACTTAGACCCACCAAATGCTAAAATGATCCTAAAAATGATATTTAAAAAAATATTAGTCAAAGGTGTGATTTTGACATTAACGTTTCATAAAAGATCTAAACAAGCCATACCATTATATTTGTTACGTCTTCTACAGACTATTTAGGGTATAATGATTACTATTTTAGTAACTTTAGGGTGAAAAGTGGTACTAAAGAATGATAGGGGCATAATTAGACCTTTTGTGGAAGGATGAGGTGTCCTTGAGCTATCATTAAACATTATTCTAGTCATTATTAGGAAAGACCTACCTAGAATTAAAGATTCACCATTTTCCTCTTCCACGTCAAGAATGTAAAATTTATCTTAGGAAATGAACTTATCAATTTTGATTAAATCATTCTCTTTAATACCTATAGGATGTCTGTTATCTATAAATTGCATCACTTTCCTATTATGCCAGTTCTCTTAGCCCCATTTTTTTGGATATGGATTAATAACTAGATTAACACTGACCTTAAATCTGTTAATTCCTTTGTTATAAAAATTTATTAATAATCTATGAAATAATAAAACTCCCTAGATCATTTAGCTTTGGTAGTATAATGTCTTGGATGATGGTGTTGACTCCATTCTTTTCATTTTCTTGTTTAGAAATGTTTTTATCGACTTCTTCATTCCTATCGTTGGTCAATTCTCACCCTTTCAATACGATGATTAATTTAATATGTTGCCTAAGGTTAGTCATTATGTTGCTAGACAATGTACCCTACTATCTTTTAACTATAATTTTTGTCAAATGATAAATTGAATTTTGAAGGTTCTTTATTTAAGCCTCTTAGTTTTAAAGTTTAGTTTCTTTCATGAAGTCATTTATTCTCACATTTTATAGTTGGTTTTTTTATTTATATTGTTGGAATCCATATAACAGTTGCCTCTAAGATTGATTTGTGAAAGACTCAGATGATTTCTCCATCCTAGGTTGTAAATGAAGCTATAAGGAATATTCTATTTTTGGAAACTCCCTATGTAATCAACTTGTTCTATTGTAGGATTTCTCGCTTAACATTCAATGCCTTTATATCGTCCATGGAATTCATAACTCATTATTAGAGATATTCTTTATCGTCAACTTTGGCGTTTACTTTTTTTAATTAAAGCTTCAACTTGAGATGTTAGCATAGTCATCCCATCAATATTATATTTATTTACTACTTTTTTGGCGTTTACTTTGCATTACTACCACTAATAGTTATTTATTTCCGTCTACTCTATTAGTTTTAGAGTTGCTTTTGGAGTTTTATTGTTCAAAGTCCCACTAACAGTTTTGTATATCATCTACCATTTTAAATTGGTTAGACCATCATAAAAGGAATTCGCTAGAATTTATATAAGAAGGTCATGATGTAGGTAGTTCTTTAGTAGATATGTTGGCCCCTGGAATTTTTCGTTAAATTAAGCATAATAGTTTGTGGAATAAGCATGAGATTTGAATTTTTGCCTTAGAATAATTTTTGGGATCATGATAGAATCATTTTTGGAGATTAAT
>JANZXR010000009.1:5062693-5075954 GCA_027575705.1 Erythroxylum echinodendron
CTCCGTTATCTTAGGATATGTGTCGGAATGACCTACGGGCGTCCCGATGCGTACCCTAGGGTAATGGGGTGCCACAGGGTGTGCACCCAACTGTGCATCACAAAAATAATGCATATTTAGGTGCACAGCCATGCATCTTCATTGCACTGTGAATTCTTCATTTCATTCATCCTCCTCCTTCTCCCCCCGATAAGCAACTCAAGGAATGTGCTTTTAATTCATTTTAGCTCTTGAACTTCCAAATTGTACCTAATATCAAATATGAACTAAAATGAGCATCTTAATAATTTCACAACAATAATTATTATGATAAGGAATGCATAAACAATTAAGCACACATCAAGGACAAGCAAAATTTTAAGTGTCGAGATGTTGATACGTATAGCTCATACTATGTTTTCTAGGTGTTTTAGTATGTTTTTAGGTGTTTATTAGATGATTATTGTATGTATAGGCCGAGAATTATGTTATTGTGAGTGTTTATTTATATTCTAAGTGCTTGTGTGGTTTAGAGCATGATTTCGATCTTAATATTATGTTTCTTGAGGAGTTTGATGTGTTTGTAGGTGTTGGAAATCAGATAGTTGAAGATCAAGGAAAATGGAAGCTATATGAAGGGTTTTATGATCATGCATGAGGAGCACAATTATGACAAGCATGCATAAGATGACATGAGGCACGATTGTGAAAAAAATGATAATCATGATCATGCTCCTATGTCACGATCATAACAGAGAGCTTTTAGGCATGAGGCTTTTCATCTGTACTAGGGTTGGGGGCATTTTTTAAAACCGATCAAAAGTAGAAAAACCATAGTTACACCCCCAAGACCCTAACACATTATTTAAGAAGGTGAAACTAACAAAAACAGTAGCAACCTAACACCAAAGAGTGAATCAAACATGAGATCAAGAAGAACATCCAAGATTTCCAACTTTTTAAATCACGAAAAAATTAGAATTTGTTTTCTGCTCCTTTAGTTCTTTCTTTATTATTGATGTGTAATCTGAATTTTAAGCTGTTAAACAGGTTCATGAAGTTCTAAATTTCATATTAGGATTTATTTTGGATTTATTTTATGACTTTCATTATTGTTGATTTTAATACATATTGGATGTTTGTGATAATTGTTTATGCTTAAACTTGACAACAAATCGAGAAAGTGAGTCAAAAGTAATTAATGTTAGATTGTACAATAAGAGTTGGTAGTTTAATAAACCATCAATTACCAAGTTAGGAGTCGTTTGGTTCTACTTCTTTTTTTGTTGTTACAGTTTTCAGTTTTTGTTTTTAATTTTTTGTTTTTATTTTTCTTTCAAATAAAAACAAAAACTTGTTTAGTTGTTAATGTTAATGAAGTTATATTTTTATCACTAATAATAATTAAATTTAAATAAAACTTAAAGATAAATTATTTTTAATTAAATAAATTTATTTAATCTCATATAATATTTATTAACAAACTATTACTAAAATTATGTCATTTTAATAAAATAATTAATTTAAAAATTAAATTTATATGAAATATATTTTAATTATTAAATTAATTTGAATATTTATATATTTTAAATTTAATTATATTTATTAATAATTATTAAAATTTAATCACATATAATTTAATTATAAAAATTAAATTAAATTAAATTATTCATAATTTTATTGATAATTAATTTTAATTTATTAAATATATAATGTTGAATTAAATTATTCATAATTTTTATTAAAATTTTAATAATTAGATAATATATTAAATGATAGTAAATCAGATTATGGGAAAAAAACAGAAATAGAAACAAAAACTACTTTTTATAGTTTTTATAATTTATGAAAAATTGAAGAAACTAAAACCAAAAATAGAAATAAAAAACTAAAACTCAAACAAACAAGTTTTTGACTGAATTTGAAAACAAAGTAGAAAACTAAAAATAAAAATGGAAACAATCACCCCCTTACTAATCATTTGAAGAGAGATCTTGTTTGAGAAATTAATTATCCAATAGATAGCTTCAGATCTAATTAAAAATATTAGGAAAAAATTTCCAAATTGAGAGGCTACAAATCTGAAATTCAATTCAATTAGGGTTAATTGATTAAATCTCGAGAGAGTAATCAATACCTTAAGAAGTCTAAAATGAAACACATAATTGGATCAACAATAGTAAAGGAAACAAAATAATTAAAGAATAAGTCATAAGTATTCAATTTTGATCACAACCCTAAATTTAATTGCAAGTTCACTTGTTATTTGAATGATTTGCTTTGTTTTATTATTTGTTTCAATTTCTGTTATTTATTTTTATTCAAATCACACTCTAGATACTTTAGACAAAATTAGGTTCAAATTGTTAACCTTACATAATTCTCACGAGAACGATAACCTTTTATACTATAAAATGCAATTTATATACTTGTAGTATATTGAAGGTCTTACTAGATATAAAACTTGCTCAACATATACAAATATGTATTAATGTGGAATGTGTTTGTTTCTTTTACTTGCATTTTACACGTCAATGGTTCGACCAACCAGCTCATAAGTTGGTTTTTTTGGGTTCTTTTACCGTAACATATAATTAAGATGCATGTCTCTGTACTCAAACTTCCTTGAAATGGTGGAGTGGAGTTGCATTATTCATCACCATTCAATTTTAACTTTCAGGTTTCTACTTTATCGTAACGTCTATTAAACCAAAGAGAAGTTCATATAGGGCTTGGCTTAGGTGCTAACGCTCCATTAAGGGTTTGCCATTTTTGAGAGTCCAAATATGGCTAAAACACTGGCACAGACATGACTCACGCTTTCTGACGAGGATCAGCAACAAATATCGACACACAACATTACACTGTATTATCAAAAGACCAATTAATGCAAAAGAAACATTTTGTTCTTTCTTCAACAATTTCTGATCTTTAATTAACCTCTCCGTGGGATTCGAACTCAGATAAAATTCTGACTCTGTCAGAGAAAAAAGAACAAATGAATCTTTTAAGATTCTCAAGAAATTCTTCGATTTCTTCCAGAAGCAGATGATTATTCATCTCCCTCACCTTCCGGCTAATGCAAAAGACTGAACACCCGACCCAGGAATTTGCTATGTACAAATTTCCTTCACAAATAATAAGACGACGCAAAGGGTGAGATTACTCTTCTAGGCATATCCACCCATAGGGAGTAGGCTTTTCCGGCAACAATTTCATCTTTCTTTATAATGGAATCTTGTATACAATAACCAATATCTAAATAACACCTTGATCTGAAACATTCCTCTGTCAAGTAATAGGAAGATACGACTTAGCCACAGCCTCTAAAACTGCAAGTTTGACCTCTACCTCTACTGTTATCTACAATTAGCAACCCTTTAATAGACTCAGGACCTCGAATAATAGTAGATTACTTTGCTTATATTACAATTTTTCTCTATTATTTACTCAAGCTGCAAGAACTAAGACTTTGATTGTACCCTGACTATTTGCAGTTAGCATTGTCGGACTATCACTCTTCCAGCAGACTGCACTGATAAAATAAGTTCCTGCATCCTCATCCGCATCATCCGTTTCAGGTGAACCAAATCTATGCCATGTAACGGGTCTGCAAATTTCCTGCAAAGTGAAATTCCAGAACTTGTTTCTACCTTACAAGAATATAATAGAAAGAATATCAAGTTTAATTTTTGATATAGCTAACCTTATGATAAACAAAGACTTCATTTGTTTCACTGCCACAAGCAATGTATTCAGTGTTTACTGTGAGACCCACGAAGTTTTTCTCATTTGTGTGACCTCTAAAGGTCCGAACCTGTAAGCATCACTCAGGAAGAACAAAGGTGGCTGTCAATTTGCTCCAGATATATAGGAGTAAGAACTAAAGTCAACCAAATGATCCTAGATTTACCAGAATGGAAAAGAAATCAGATGTATCTTTGATCCTTAAACATTTTAACTTACTGGCATATTATCCTTCACATCCCACAACCGTAGTGTACTGTCTGTAGATGCTGATGCAAGCTCATTGTTAGACAGGAATTTGACATACGAAACGGCTTTCCTGTGACCACTGAATACATGGACTGGACTGCTGATGTTTCTTAAATCGTAGTAGTGTATGTGCTGGTCGGCTGAACCAACCTGCAAAAGGTCCCAGGATTCTTTTAAGCGGATCAAGCAAGGTAGAGTGAGGCTGCAGTCATGGTGACTTTTATGCACTTTGAGCAAATACAAACACAAAGGTGGATGAACAGAATGCCTTTTATGCACGCATCTTTCATGCAGACAAGACCACAAACCGCAGATATATACCAATACTAGGTAAACAATACTAGGTAAAAGAATGACCAATCTCAATGTTATTCAAACATCAGATAGTAAAATACGATTAAACACAGACAAAATGCTGTAGTTCTCGACTAAAATATGAACAGAGAACCTCACCGCAATGTAGGTGCTTGATCCTGGATTATACTTGACGCAGCAAATATTTGCTTTCATGTCAATGTTTAGAACACTTGCTTCCTGGTTTGTACACCAAACTTTTACCTGATTTTGCACACATGTATAGTTATTTGAAAGTGGAGCACTTGTTGACTAACACACAAGCTGAAATGTAAATGAATAATTTTCAATAAACTCCCTCGCATTATTCATGATCTATTCCCAAGAAAAAGCTTACAAACTGTGGCAAGGGATCAACACAATTATTTGCTCTTAGCATTAAAACAGTTCTCTAAATCACTCGCTGAAAGTATTTAGTTTCAGAAATCATGTGATATAGAAGTTCTGATACCATGCAAAAGTGAAAATAGAGACAAGAGAAGGATGTCAACAAAATTTAAGTTCAGCCTTAAGGCCTAATATAAAGACTATAAACATATATGATTACATGTTACTAGTTAAGCTTAATCCATTTATTTATAAATAAAAGGGAAATACAATATTTTTTAGTATTATCATATTCCATAGTTGTGCTTGCTGAAGACGAGCAGATAGGAACATTGCTGGTGTTAGCATTAGTCCAGGCTGGCCTGACCCTGGCATGAAAATTTAAATTCGGGCCTAGGATTGGACCAAAACCTAGTCGGGCCTGAGGTTCTCAGCCCAAAGCCCGATCAGAATCTTTCGTCGGTAACTGCCTCTTATCACAACAGGTGATGTACAAAAGTACAGTCATCACCGGTTGTGCAATTAGAAATTTAAGAACCCCTTTTTCAGCTCTATTTAGATACCCATCATTTGGGATGAATGTGCTTGAGGAAAAGATCTCAAGACACCCCTTCATCCTCAATTTTAGACCAATGACTTGGGACCTCTATGGTACTTTTTATAGTATACTATACTTGCATCTTAGGTAAAAATATGCTCCTGAAATGCTCATTGAAGCTTTAGAGTTCATTCTTAAGATTCTCATGGATTATAATAAAAATTATTATTTGAAAAGGCAATCTGTACTCTGATGCCAACAAGAACAGAGTTAAAAAAGCTAAACTACCTATGATTGTTTGGATATTTCCTTTGAAATTAATATTGTGAGTCAATAGTTAAATTTCTCTTTACCATCCCATTGAGACTCAATCATTCATACACATTCTTATATCAAGGTAGCCTCAATATGAAGTATCCTATAACAAAATTGTGCATATAATGGGATTTCAGGATCCTCCAATGCTAAGTAGGCAGAATAACCATGATAGGAATTCCACATTAAGATGAATATTTCTAGGAGGAAATTTAGTTTCTTTGAAGAATAGGAAACAAAATGTTATTGAGCAATTTAGAGCAAAGGCAGAGTATTATCTCATGGCTCTTTCCATATGTGAGTTATTATGGTCGAGAAATTTTATTGATAGAAATTGGAGAAGTTCAATTGACACCTCTGAAACTATAGTCTAATAATCAAGTATCATAAAAAATATCATCAAATCCAGTCTCCCATGAGCAAAAAAATCATATCGAGATTGAATATTGTTTATTCATGAAAGCTACAAACATGAGAATTTCTAAGTTTTTTGTTAGTTCAAGCAATCAATCAGCTAATTTATTTAAAGCACTCGATTTTACAAGCAAAGTACAGCGGCATTTACACACCAATTTGAGAGGAGAGTTAGGAGTTAAGGTATACTGTTGTAATTATACCTACAACTGTATTTTAGTTATTTGTATAAATACATAGACTAAGCATATAATTAACATAACTAATATTTCTCTAATCTCTTTTTATGTTTGTCACAAATTTAATCTAGATGAGATTTTATGCACCATTTTGAGAGAAGTGTTATTTGCATAAGGATGCTCTTGTAATTATAAGCTATAACCTTGTATTACATATTAATTTGTGTATATACATAGACTAAGAGCATAACTAAACTAGTATTTCTCTGATCTCCTTTTTACCATTATCAAAAACAGGTTAAACCATGTACGTTGTCATACTTATGAAACTTAATATGACTATATTAAACAATCGCAAAAAATAAGAAATTGTTCAAAAATGAATAGGTATCAGCTTACCTTGCAGTCATCACTACCAGATACAAGCATCGAGGGTTCTGTATGAGAAAAATCAACACACCATGCTCGTTTCTCATGTTCTTCATATTCCACCACAGACTGAAAAGATATTTAAACACATTCCTCACACAAACAATGAAGAAGTCTCCACAGAGAAAAATGAAAATAATTACCATTTTACCTGCCTATTTGTTACATCCCAAACTGTAACTATTCCTTCATAATCACTGCTAGCTATATGATTCTTAGCAAACTTGTTCCAACTCAAGCAGCTAAGTTTAGAACGTGTTGACATTTCTACAACTGGGCAGTGCATGTCTACTGGTTCATTTACTACCTAGAAAACAGTGAAACATTAATGAAGAAATAGCGATAAAATAGATGGAAACATTATTGCAGTTATAATTTAGTCCATAGAGTTCAAAAATCAGGACGTATGTTATTGCGCAAGTCAGCAAGGTGCTTCTATGGTTTCAAGAAACGTAGCAAGTGGAATAAGTCTATACAACAATTACCTTTAATATTTTAGGATGGAAATAATGATCACATTTCTACCCTCAATTGCAGGTTCTCAACAAACATGGGAACGTCATGAAACAAAAGAACATTGAATACTACACAACCGGTGAACTTATCATTCACTTCCTCATACCATACTGAATATTCAATGTGTCATGCCCCACTGAATATTTATCCAACTCCAAGTGACTATTTCTACCATACCATACATTTCTACTTCAAATGTCTACAATAGACAAACATACACCAGATAAATCCCAGTTAATATGATGAAGGTGTTTCTTTTTTTCATGCACCCAACATACAAATGAACAAAAAGTTAACTTAGAAGAGATCTTACTGATGAGAAGTCAAAAACTTTGATTCGTCGAGAAACTCCCGCAGTAGCAAATAATTCATCATCACGGTCAAATTCTATGCTGTAGACAACATCTCAAGTTAAGAATTTCAACAGAATTTAACAAAGATTCTTGCAGAATATGCAGCACATCCTAGTGAGTTTAGGCATTTTTTGTGTTTTTTTCTCTATTTTCTTCATTTTTTGTATTCGGTGAGACAATAGTGGAAGAGAATCCACAAAAGCACATATAACCCATCCACTGTAAATATATACAATATTATTCCAATCAAATAATCAGCTCAAACCATTATGTGTCTACAGATCCAGGTTAATGCATATAACAGAGAAGGGGAGGTTGAGTAAAACAGTGAACACAGAATCCTCAATTGTCTGTGTATAAGTAAACTGACCTTGATACTATGTTTGCAGAATGGAATATATCTCCATGCCTGAGTTCAGCTATAACCCTTAAACGACTGGTTCAGATTTCAGAAGAGGCAAAACATCACTTACATATAAATATTGGTAATGATAATAAAAGAAAAAGATCAATAAAAAAACCTACTGTCTAGTACAGGTTAAAGTTTTTATACCTATACTGTGTGAAGTTGCCCAGCACAGACTGAAACTCTCTAAGACCTGCACTATATCCCTCCCTATTAATTAGGTTCTTGTCCTTTACTGGCTGGTTGGGTGGGCAGCTTGCCCACTGACGACGCTTTTGTAGGTAACACTCTTGTAGGTCACTAAACTGCATTAGTCAAGGAAATTAAATTTGATTTTAGACAGAAAATCCAGGAGAAAGATCACACATTAATTTAGAACGAGAATAGAGAGCACATAGAAATTCACCAAAATACCTGCACGATCTAATTTAAGTAAATTCCATTTGGGAAGCCAAAATAAAGTACCTTTATAGTCAACACCGAAATATGTTTGGCAAACAAAAATGTCTGATATGGCCAATTTCAAGGAAATAGTAGGTTTATAACGTTGAGTTGGAACTAATAATACATCACACATAAGGATAAAAAAATAGCCTTTACACATTACAGCTGCATTTTCATCATTGAGCCATACAAATCAATATTCAACACTAAAAACTCTCAAATCAGGATCAACACGCACAAGACATGATTAAGCCCATAAAAGTTCCAGATTACAAACCTGTGCATGAACTCGCTTCTTTCTTGCCACAGAAAGCCCCGACTGATTTAATTGGGAGTCATGACTTGTTAAGTTATTATTTCTCTGGAGCCATTGGGAGCTCACTTGTGCCTTTCCATCCAATCTCTTGGTTGGAAAGTTCCCCCCACTCATAACTCCTCTAGAACTGTATGAACTGCTGATTGCACCACCAATGGTCTTGTCCACAGTCATGGGCCACAATTTCCTTGCATTGGGATCATCTCCCAGCATCCACAATTTCATCGAGTGTCTGTCACTAGCATGATACAAGTCCATTCTATGTCTCTCTACGGCATCTATGTCCTCTTTAATATACTGGAGATCAGCCCGTACCTACAAAAGCTCAAAGATCTTGCCAATCAACTACTGTTGCGAACCAAAGGTACCACATAAACCAATCAAACCAGAAGTACAAAATCCAAATTCATGGAGCATCCAGTCACTAATTCAGCATGTTCTATTGAAAAGACAGTCATCAGGTGGATGGTGAGGAGGGGTGGTAAAATTGTATTCAAGCATTTGCCACAAACCTCATTTAATTCATCAACTTTTTGCCTTTTCAAGTGGTGCAAGAAGTCCATCAATATTTGCATATTTCGCTCAGCTTCTTCTTGTTCAATTTTCCTCTTCTTCTCTGCAAGAAGTGAAATGAGGTTGTCCAGCTCCTTAATTGATATCTCACATCCCTGGCGAGTGATCACCACATATGCTATGTTACTTTTATTTAAAGCCTTCCAACTTCATATGACTTACAAATTCTACTAATGCATTGAATTATCTGCTAAAAGTAAACACTGTGTAAGAGATGGCATGACAACAACATATCCGATTATTATGTTCAATTAACTATATAGTAATAATAAACTTAATATTTACAAGCCTCATTTGCAATGCTGAAAACAATAAACACTGTAGGACTCCAGTCAGTAGTGATTAACACATGACTTATAAGCAGTGTATACATACAACATTTTGTTCTCTCTAATCCTATATGACAAAGTGTTGTGGAAGACAGCTCTTCACAATCTTCCATCTCGTGAACAAATCTTTAATTACATCAGGTAAGGACTAATAGCAAAAACAAAAACTTGGCAACACCGCAGTCAAACCCAAAACAACAAAGTTTTCATTAAGAGATAGAACAAGTTGAACATAGAACACCGTATGAATTCCATACATAGAAAGAGCCACTGAAATGGAAAGTCGTGTGATACTAGGGTAATATCCAAAAACTGACCTGTTGCAGTGATTGGCGAAAATTTTCCACAGGGGATGCATTTCTGGAGATTTGACGAGCAGAAGCCTTCTTCAGTAACTACAAAAGGCGACCACATTAAAAAAAAAAAAAGTTTCATTCTCATCCCAAGCAAGTTAGTTATACTCAAAGGAAAATATTAGATTAGATTAGCTTAGACCTTTTGGAGCAAAAGATTGGGGAAGAGCTGATTCGTGGTGAGAAAATGAGCGCAACAAGGGCAATCGGTCTTGTTACGAAGGTGTGTGATGATGCACATGTAACAGAAGCTGTGCCCACATGCCGTTAAAAAAGCATCCTTTATAATTTGCATACAAATCGGGCACAAGAAATCCTTGTCCAGCTCCGACATACTCCCGGCGGAGGAAGAGGGCATGGGTTCAGGCTTCACCGCCGGAACAATGGCCCCGGCCGAAACCTCTTCCATTAACAGGATCTCTCTCTCTCTATGTTTCCGGGTTTGGGTTTGGTTTCGGGGTAGGCAATAGCATGAGTTGTCTGTATGAAAACGTGAGTGAGATTGGCGACTGACTTTGGTATTGGTGTGGTAATGAAATTAGAGAGAAGGAAGACTATGAGGAGAGTGGGGTCCACTGGATTTGTACGTGAGGGTGAGAATTATCCACCTGGCATTTCTCATTTATACTTCCTAGATTCCAATTCCAAACTATTTAACGCCCTCATGTTTTCTATTCCTTACTTTTTTCACTTATATAAACTTTCCTTTTCTCTACGGTTTCCTTCAAAACTAATTATCAAATAATTAAATTACATAATTCTCATAGTAATTAATGTTGAATAATTAAATAATATATATTTAATTAATAGTAAGAAAAATTATAATAAAAATCAGATCACTTTTTATGATTTTCATAAATCATAAAAATTAGAAGAAATAAAAACTATAAATAGAAACGGAAAATATAATCAAACAACTTTTATAGTAAGTTAGCCATGTTATTTGAATGATATTATAGGACTTACGAATGTAATGAGCTTAATGTGTTTTATAATTGTTAAGAGTTACTTCCACGTGTGGACAACTAATCCAAATCATTAGTATATATAGGAAATAGATAGAAGTTACAATGTTGAATTTATTTAACTTCTTAAATACAAAATTGATGGGATATATATATGTTATTTATTTAGTTTATACTATACAGCAATAACACCTAATAAAAATTTTGCTAATACGTGGAGTCTGGAAAGGTCCAATAATACGCAACCTTATTCCTAGCCAGTAGAGAGGTTGTTTCTAATTAGTTTATATCTTGAGTCATTTACTATTGTTATTTACTAATTATATGATGATGTGTGTGATATCGGCTCCTTTAATTCCTTGATGATACTTAAGATTGACTCAATTAACACATCAATTATGATGACATTTGATAATAAATATTATGATCATGATGAAATTAGTTAGACTCGTATCTTTAACACTTACGATTCTTAGTTAAGTAAATATGCCAATGATGAGTTATAATACTAGCTTAATTTGTAGATTTGAATTCCAAGACCTTAAGGGTTGTATTTCTTTACCTTTATATTAGATTGTAATTAAAGTTTAGAATGATAGGAAGGATGGAGGAGGGAGGATGAAATTGTTCACTCTCATGTTACAACCACCTATTGTTAGGTTGATTAGTCAATATATTTATCCAATTAAACCCTCAAGAATGAATTTAGTTATATGAGTTTTAATGAAAGATTTAACTTTACCATTAAAAGATTTATATAATTATACCTTTAGCATCCTATGCAAGTTCTAATATATAAGGGCGATCCTCTCACATACAGGTCCTCTTAAATTGTCCAGATGAAAATTAACATCAAATTGAATTGCTAGCTTTCATTAAATCCATCCTAATAAGTCTTGTCTCATAATTAAAATTGAAACAATCTTTAATAAAGATAATAACTCATATTCTCATTATCTAAACATATAAAGAAACTAGCCACAAATCATTTTTACACTAGCAAATATAAGTGATAAAATAAAATAAATCAAGGTAGAAAGAGTTACGAATGAAATCTCTATATTCCAATTAGCTCTAATATGTCAAGATGAACTCCTATCTTCTTTCTCTATTTAAAGTAACTACAAAGTTTGTAGTTAGAGGGTTATTATAATCTTGATTGCTAACCATAAGTTTATAATAAAAGAAAAGTGAAAGTGGTTCTCAAACTAGGGTGTCTGATCACCTTTTATATGTTTATTTTGTCATGAACACATTTTTGGACATGCTCATGTCTCAAAACATGTATCTTACTATCAAAATTTTTGAAAATGGATATAGCATGAGATACACTACAAAAAATTATACTTTTAGTGATAGTAAAAGTTGTCACTAAAAACGGTAATATTAGTCATTATTATTAATAATGTCTCAGATTTGAAGTCGTCACCTCCCGTCACAAATACCTCCGTCACTATTAAAATAATGACTAATTTAATAAATGGTCACAATTATGCAACACTTTTGTGACAAAAATACTGACACTAAAACTTGTAAAATGTGTGACAAAATTATATGGTCACAAAAACGTTACATATTTATGACAAGTTTTGTCATCACGAATAATATAAAGTAGTAACGAATTAAGTTGTAACAGAATTGCATTGCATTGTAACAAAAGTGTCGACACTAAAACCTATAGAATTTATGACAACACTATATGGTAACAACAACTTTACATATTTATGACAAGTTTGGCGACACAAATAATGTAAAGTAGTGATGAATTAAGTCGTAATAAAACTTCGTTGTATTGTGACAAAAGTGCCGACACTAAAACCTATAGAATGTGTAACAACACTATATGGTAACAACAACTTTACATATTTATGACAAGTTTGTCGACACAAATAATATCAAGTAGTGACAAATAAAGTCATAACAATACTTCATTTTATTGTTACAACATTTTCGCCACTAAAATAATTATAAATAGTGACAAAATATTGGCCACTAATAATATTTTTATCAGTGTCTATTACTTCTTCGTCACTAAAATTTTAATAAAAATGTCAACATCATTTTGTCACTAACATGTTTATTATTATCACAAATAAAACTATCAATTAATCAACGAAATTATATTAGTTGTAAAAAAAAACTTACATCAGTGACTATATTCTCTAATAGATTTCGTCACAAGTATGAAAGTTATATGTTACAACAATCCTGTCACTAAATAAAGAATATATGTTAAAATTAATTTATCACTAATGTGTTCGTGTTTTTCGCAAATAATATTATTAAATTTAAAATTTTAATTACTTAATCGATAAACAATTTTGCATTGGGGGCCATAAAATAAAATTTGTCACAAATGATATGAATCTTTAATGTCAAGATATTATCAAACGAACAGATAAAAATTATTAGTATATATAAAATATATAAAAATCACCAAAATGTACAAAATTGGAAATTTAATATCCAAGAAAA
>JANZXR010000009.1:5084979-5099403 GCA_027575705.1 Erythroxylum echinodendron
CCCTCAAATTCCTCTCAATGCATTTATTCCATAAGCTATTATGCTTAAGCTAATGAAAAAAATTTCAGGGGCTGACACCAACAGAGATGGAAAGGAACAAACAAACGATTGGCCTCTTGAATGATGAAGTTAGCGGTGGATCTCTAGTTAAACTCCACCTCTCTGGTGTTGGCTCTTGCCTTTTGCCTCTAGTTTGAGCTCACTTTCTTTGCTACTTTTCTCTCTTCCTATTTTGTTTCTCTGCTTTCTTCTCTCCATCAAAGCTCTGTTTCTCTGCCTCCCTCTTTATCTCTCCTTTTATCCCAGTATGAAAGATGTCCCCTTCGCCATCACTCCCTCCTTCTATTTGTAATATGCTCCTAGATCTAGGGTTTCGTGCCCTTAACCTCTGCAGCTGCCACATAAACATTAAGGAAAAATGAAGGAAATGAAGGGTATGTAAGTCACGACTGTGACTCATACATGCATAGCCGTTAACTTGTATGACCGTGTTAATGCAAGTCACTGTCTGACTTAACTTACACGACAATGACATAGTTGATATATGCAACTATATAATGACTATTTTCATACACAATTCTTTGTTTAAGTTCATGCCATATTCACAGATTAATCCAATTAAGATTTCTGCAACATCCAAACTAACTCCACTCAAGTTATATCAAATTTGAATTAAATAGTAACCAATTTCAGCATATGAAAACAAGTAAAATCAAACAAAATTTAACACAACACCAATGTGAACCATTCGAAAAATGGTTAGCCACCTTTGCAAGAGGGAAAGATAGTATGTTAATGTTAAAGGAGGAAATTTTCTAAGTAATGCAGCCTATATTCGTAGACTGATAAATCAAGCCGGAGATCAGCCAAACCTAAGTTATAGAGGAAATTGGCAGCAAAAATACATCTTAAATAAGATGTAGGGTACACAAAAATTTCATCCTAAACCACAAAGCTCCTCCTCTAACTCATGTATGTCATTGGAAAATATGGTAAAGTCTCTTGCTCCTAATACTTTGAAATTCCAGTATGATGTAAAACAATTTTAGCAAAAGACAAGATCTCAATTTCAAGACACAAGGTATATCATTCAAAATTTTAATAACCAAATGAGTTAAATGGAAGTTGCTATCAATCATTTAGAAGCTCAAAGTGGAGGAAAATTGATAACATAACTGGAGATAAATCTGAAGAATGTTAGTGCAATCACCTTGAGGAGTGGTAGGAAGCTTCAGAATCCTAAAAAGACAATGCAAAGGATGGCTAAAGGAGAGAAAATTGAGAATAAGGATGAAGAAGAAAAGGATACCTAATCTAATTTAAAGGTAAATACTAAATCTCTAAATGTTCAAAACATAACTATTTAGTTTTGGCATATAAGGCAATGAAATAGAAAAGGAGAAAAGAATGAAATCAGCTTAAAGGCTTGATTTGGAAAATATGGAGTTAGATCTTGATGTTTCACTTTTGATCTTCATATTTATGATATGTAGTCTTTCTTTTTGATGTTTTCTTTCTTCTTTTAGTGTATTCAATGAATCTAAAATATACCTCAAATTTTTAGCCTTCTAATATCCTTTTATAGCAAAAACTAGGTTTTCTATAACATACATGGTCACTTACACACTTGCGTAGGTGACCATGTATCTTCAAAAATGTCTTAATCATGAATTTACATGGTCACAGAAGTTTACTAGACATATACATAGTCATGTATGTCAACATACACAAGCATGTATTGTAACGTACCACTCTCATTGAGCACATACCTGAACGTATCGATGATTATTCGAGAACATACTCTACGAGGATGGCACGTTAAGACAATCACATTACCACATTTTAAGGCATCACATATCAAAAGCATTTCAAACATTCATTTTGAACCATTTCATTCATAATCATATTAAGGCCCTGTTTGATAAATAGCAGATTGCATTAGTTGTTAACTGATTCTATCAGCAGTTAGCTGATAGTTGATTATATCAGTTGATTTGATCAGCAGATAACATCAGTTGTTTATTAAAGATGTTTAGTAAAATAGTTGTTTAGTATTAGCTATTGATATGTAAAATGCCTTATGAGGGTATGATTTTAAAAAAAATTATAACGGCATAAATATTATATTTTTTAGTATTTTGTTGAATATTCTTATAAGAATTTAGATTTTAGATATTTAATTTTACAAAAAATAAGTTAATAATAATAATAATAATAATAATAATAATAATAATAATAATAATAATAATAATAATAATAATCCATCGTTAAATTCTCTATTAATATGAATGATGAAGTGAGCTACATCCCATTAGTATTTTTTAAAATAATATGTATTAATTTAATTATTTAATAAATTAAAATATCTATAATTATAATATAACACAGATACGATATATAGTAGTTATATATTAAAAATATAAATTTGATGTGACTCTTTATGTTCAAAAACTTAATATTATGATATTTTTAAATTTAAATTAATATTATAAATTTAAAGCAAGATTAAAAAGTGTAATTAACCCCTCCATTATATTCTTCCAAACTTTAATATGATAAAAAAATCAGCATTGAAAACACAGGAGCAAAAGTAGAGAGTGAAGTGGAGGGCAACACTGTCATTAGGCAAATAGTTAACCTAAAAGCTCCTCTTATCGAGCTTTTAGAAATCAACTTATAGGAGTTAAATAAGCTAACTAATAAGTTATTCACTAAACACATTAATAGCTTTTTAAGATGGTCAAAAAGCTAACTTTTAATCAATAAGTTAAAAAACAACTGATAAGCTACTTTTCAAACACCTCCTAAATCACAAATATCATTACACTTCAGAGTTCGCTTATACATTTGACAATAGGTGAGAAATGCTATTCTTGATGTATAATGACTAGAGACATTTGCAGGTACAACTGACCTTGACCACTAGATCATGTCTAATTACCGTAGCTATACTCTAATTAGTCTAACTAGATCTCCGCTGAACCTGAAAATTAACATTGCAATTTTGATATGTTTGCAAACTCAGTGAGTGAACCATCATCGATGTATTCACTCAAGTTAGATACACAGAGAAGAGTCGTATCCCAAATTCAACTAGTATTACATATCATCTAGTATTAGATATCACATCACATTTCATCTTACCTTATCAAGTACATTAAGATTATCATACTCTCATAAGTATATCAGGTAAGATAATATTTCATATCACAACACATCCTCATTACTTTTCAATTGTATTTCTAGCAATTCAATAATTCATTTCAATTCAATCATATGATACATATAAGGATGTCTAGCAATTATTTTTGCTTTGTTGTGATCGCCTATTTATTGTACTATATCCATTGTGGATACAGGGGCTCATTTCATTTACTGTCCCATATTTGTTATAGATACTGGGCTCATTATTAACTAAGCCTGTGGCTCTTTGTGCACAATCCTAGGCTTAAAGTTCTTTTTCAAGTTGGTCACTCCGGTCACAACTCCTATATTTGATCATGCATAGCAATGTTATGGAATGCATCAATTCATAGAATATGCTATCAATGCTCTTTATTTAATATGCTCATGTCATTTGTCACATTCTTTAGACCTGAGTTCAACATTCAACATTCAATTGAGTACAAATTCCATATTACACGTGGAATTTGAAAACAATTCCATATACATTCTCAAGTATCAAACTCCTCGGACAAACAATGTCCGGAATCATAGCAATCATATAAGTAACAGTTCAATAACTAAAAGTTAACCAAACATATTTCAATCATAGTGAGAAACATCTAGGTTAACTCATAATACGCTCTAGATAAGCTATTGCCTTGATTATCTGACAAAGTCAGGATGTTGACAATCAACTTATGTATCTTTCTTGATGCAATACACACATATTTCACACAACATTATATATATATATATATAATCATTCACACACACACACACACACATCATGTTTCAATGCATGCTCAATTGACCTTCCGGATATGTATTAATAAACAAAGATCTTGACTGTACTTATATGCTTTTAGATCATTCAAACTCTATAGCTTTTATGCTATCATTTTACAATTAGGTTTATACCTTAAGTAAGCTTGATTTATTCATCAATCATATACGCGTTCATATAATTATCCAATTCTCACTCATGATTACTAAATGTTCTCCAATTCATTTATATCTAATACACATTACTCGTGTCTTTTGAATCATATTTGCATTCATAAGAACATCTTAATTCCTTTAACAACTCATAATTTCCAGATTTGAATACATTGATATTAAAACAATCCATTCTTTAAGTAATGACATCAATTAACAACCTAAACTTATTAAAACCTTAACAAAAGAATCAAGCAACAATTTAGGTTTTTTAAGCCTCAATTACGTACAAATACACCAATGTAAAGTGACTTATCCTTATGTGGTTCATCAATTACACAAAACAAAAGTTTTTCATTTCAAAGCATTGGCCATGATCTTAGGATGAAGCTAATGCAACTATCCACGATTGTGGGATGAGTGAACTGAATGTGCACTATCCATTTTCCTTCAATTGTTCCAGATTCTAACACCTTCATAATAATCCATTAATTATACCTCAATTATATATCGATTCCTCATCAAATTTAGCTCCAATTCTAACTCAAAATCATTCATTTGGCAGCTCATAAACTATAAAAAATCCATCACCATATCTTATTTATTTGGGCTATTAAGCCCTTTTATATTATAAGCTAAAATGTTCATCTAGATTTTGAATTTTGTGCTTTTTTTGTTTTATCCATTCATGGTCACCCTTTTTGGGCTCTACTCTAATTGTAAGCATATTATGATTCCACCATTTTGTGGTTTTAACGACCTTTCTTGATCATCACTGATGTTTTCACTAACCACTTGAGGAATTTCTTCTTATTATGTATGTGTTTTTTCTCTTAATTCACTTGCTAAATCCTTTGATGATTTGTGTGCTATATTTATCTTCATGTGGATTACCATAGTTTCCTCTATTAGATATGTTACTTGAGGTTGTATTACTGCTTCTTCTAAACTGTTCTTCTCCTATGTGTCCTCCATTGAGTTCAAGCTTTCCACCTGTGTAGATATTACAATATCCACTTCCTTTTACTTGACTATATCTTCAATCTTCTTTTATTTTTGTTGATCATTAGTTCTTTCTGTTTCCTCCCTAGTAATGACTTCATTGGAGTTCCCATCTGATTGAGTAAGTTCACAATAGATACTAACTTGGATGAGTTGGAGTACCTTGTTCTTGTTAGGGTGTTCCAACCCTATTCTACTTAATCTAGTCCACACATTTGTGTGGACCCCACATAAATGTGTGGATGAGATTTTATGGAATAGGGCTAGAATTGGTTAATTGGAGCAAAGGATCTAATCCCAACTTGGACAAGCTTCCTAATTGGTTTCCATACTGATTCTGAGCAGTCTGCATTGGTATCCAATTATAGGTGACCAACATAAAGTATTCAAAAAATTTATTAGCTTTATCTAAACTTAATAAGGGGATAGTTTTAGGTAATTTCTTATCGAAATTAGTCAATGTCAGACAATAATCTTTTTTCGTTCACTTTTACTTTATCCCATTGTATTTTCCCCATTATATACAAATACAAAGAGAGATTTTAGGAAGATATATATAGAGAAACTATTTAAGGCTAAACTTAAGGTTGTCCCTTACGTCAAGGGATTTATACAGCTATTGTTACCTAATAAAAAATCTGTTTTCTTTCATAAATATCAAATTTTTATGATTCCTGTTAACACTCCTCCTCAAGTTAGTGCATAGATATCTCAAATGCCCATCTTGTTAAGTGAGTTATAAAACTACCTAATGGACACTACTTTGGTAAGTATATCTTCCAGTTGGTTTTTCAATTTGACGAATGGAATCAAATGATTTTTTCCTCCAGGCTTTATTTTATGAAACGCCTATCCTCTAAATTCCTCTGAATTTAACTTTATCATTGGACAATGTTACCACCATTTGCTTCTTGCTTCTCTATATGACTAAATTTCCTCCCACAAAATTGAAGTATCTTAAAGTGGATTTTCTATCCAAAATATTCCCTGCCTAATCTACATTCATGTATCCTTCAATGCTTAAATGGCCATTCTTAGTGAACATTAACCCTTTTCCTTGTGCACATTAAATCTTCAATGACCATTCTTACTGCACGCATACGGTTTTCACATGGAAAATGCATGAATTGGCTTACTATGCTCATATCATATGCAATATGTAGGTGAGTATAAGATAAATAAATAAGCTTACCCACTAGCCTTTGGTATCTTCCTTTATCGACTGGTATTTGGCCTGAACATATCCCAAGTCTATGATTTTAAACTATTAGAATATCTACTGGTTTGCATTCCAATAATCCTACTTTTGATAGTAAATCTGGTACATATTTTCCTTGGGAGAGAAATATGCCTCTTTATGATCTATCCCCGAAAAATACTTGACTCCACCAAGGTCTTTTAGTTAAAACTTGAGTGGTAGTTGCTATTGAAGCCTTGAAATTTCCTCTACGTCATCTCCTATGATAATCATTTCATCGATATAAACAAGTAAAGCAATCACCTTTCCTTTTGATGGTTTAAGAAGAGTGCGTGGTAAGAATTGCTTTAGTGGTAGCCATATTTTCTGATAGCATCACTGAATCATCCAAACTATGCACTTGGTGATTGTATTAAGCCATAAAATGCTCATTCCAACTTGCAAACTTAGTCTCTAAAAGTACATTATAGCCTAGTAGGGTGTCCATGCAGAATTCTTCTTCAAGGTCACCATGGAGAAAGGCATTTTTTATGTCGAGTTGATGTAGTGGCCAATCTAAGTTTGTTGAAAGAGACAATAAAACTCTAACAGAATTCATTTTGGCTACCAGTGAGAATGTCTCTTAATGGTCTATGCTATATGTGTAAAGCCTCTAACTCCTCTTGTATTGCTTATGCCCACTTTGGATTAGCTAGAGCTTATTCAATACTATTTTGGGTATGATAAGAGGACAAAGCCTATGTAAAAAAATTGTGGGTGGACACATAGTTTCTAATTAGATACTTATTCCTTCTCTCTTCCTCATCAAAAGAGTACCTATTGAGTGGTCTTCTGCAGTTATGTCTAGGAGGCAAAAGATATCTAGTAAGAGTATTCAAGGTGTTAGCATAAAAATTGGTGATAGGAGAGCTTACTTTATAAGTATTCCCAATAGGAGGTAATTCTTCAAGCACCAAGGTGAGAGGAAAGGGAGTAGGCTCTTTTAGTGCAATCAGTGTAGTAAGCTCTTCTGGTGCAATCGATGTAGTAGGCTCTTCTAGTGCAATTTCATAATTATTAAATATATTTTTGGCATCAGCAGACTCATACTCTATTTCCCCATTTTCAGTTTCCATTTTTACTATTATCTCACTTCCTGGATTCATTAACCAATTCGGCTCTTCACTCATAAACTCCCTTTAAAGAGTTAAATTAGATACTGTGTTTTGAAAGAATGTATCAAATTCAAGGAAGGTAACATCTATAGAGATATAGTTATGACTAGTTGTAGGATCAAAGCAACTATACCCATTTTCATGAAGGTCATAACCCAAAAACAAGCACTGGATGACACATAAATCTAGCTTAGTGTATTTGTTTTTGTAGTGATAATCAAATGCATCACATTTGAAGATGTGGGGAGGAAGTATAAGAACCATGGGTAGAGAAATATGATTCAATAAGACCTATAATGGAGACTTGAAATTTAAGATTTTTGAAGGCATCTAATTGAGCAAGTACACAATAGTGGCAACCATATCATCCTAACAATGATTAGGGACATGTGTCCCATGAAGTACAGCTCAAGCGATCTCTAAAATATGTAGATATTTTCTCACAACGAAGCCATTTTGTTGTGGGGTTTGAGAGCATGAAGTTTTATGGAGGAGGATCTGGTGTTGAAAATAAGCCTAAAATTGGGGATTAATAAATTGGTAGTATGTTATAACACTACACAAAATAACTAAACTTAAAACTATAGCTAGTGATGAGTCTAGGTTGATCTCACAGAGAGTGTATGTAAAACTTTTACAATGGAAGAAATTAGCATTTAGGTTAAGCGGGTTTGGTTTGGTTTCGAATAAAAAAATAAAATAAAATAAAATTAATGAAAGTAAATAGTTAAAAATGATGAAAGTGATGAATGTGTTTAGGATCTAGTTCTCGGTTCAATCTTAGCCTATGCACAATTAAACATACGTCATTTTCATATTTTTTTAACACCTCTTTTAGGTCACAGATTAACAACAAGCTCTATTAACCCCGAATTTACTTTAGATCTTGTTTAATTAAAACAAGATTTTTAGCAAAACCTAACTATCGAACAACCTAAAACAAGCTCTCAAGATTTAATCAGACAATCACATTACAAATAAGAAAAACAAATCAATTTAAGCAATAACCACACAAGTTTCGTCATTTAACTTATGTTACGTTATCTCTAATGATTTAACACAATTAGTTGCCACAAATGAATCTATAACATAATGATTACATATTGTATTTAAGATTTTAGCAAAAGGTTCATACATAAACAATTTTAGCGATAACAAAAAAACTAATTATCCATATATGAATTCCCAAATCAATAGAAATAAAACAACGTAAACAATCCCTAAAGAGAGACAGAACAATCATACATAATGACGATATGCTTAAATGTTATCCTAGGTGTTGATTTCACCTCTGATCCAAAATAGGTAAGCTTAGCCCTTTATGGGTCTCCAAAATGTAACTGCTTTGGCCCTTCATAAAATCCCAAAATGATTCCTCTCTTTTTTGTTGTCCAAATGTTTTATTTATATGATAAATTAGGTTTTTGGGCATATACATGATTTGATACTTGGTTTTGTATGAAAACATATAAGCCAAAAAAAAATGAAACTCATGAAGATATGTGTATCTAACCTTGTAAGCTAAAAATTTATCTTCCGAATGCATACACGACCATATATCTCCCAGTGTTTGTTGAATTGTTATTCTTTTTGTGATTTCTTGTCCAATCCTCACCGAATCCATCACCTTATTGTTCTAAAAGGGTAATTGAGTTTGAAAATCAAAATATCAGCTCGAGGAATGTGCTCTTAACTTATTTTAGCTTTTATGCTTGCAAATTGTACCTAAAGTCAAATATGAACTAAAATGAGTATCTTAAAAATTTCATAACAACAATCACTAATTATTAAGAAGTGAATGTATAAAAAATTAAGCACATATCAAATTTCCCCACACTTAACTTTTGAAAATCCTTGGGAAAAATAACAAAATCAAAATCACAAATTAAATGCTTTCAGAATTTCCATATTTCCTAATAATAGATAGTCATCAGTAATGAGAAATAACTTTTAAAATCATAGCAAGAACTAAACATTAAATTCCTTAACTCATGATCAATCAATAATCACCGCCTTCAGAAACTGAGCAATCTAGTCGTAGACCTGGACAAAGTGTGTAAATAACATTGATCTATAGGTACACTCAAACATCATTTATGATAATGACATTTCATAACTTTGCATATCATTTCATTTATCCACCATTAGAATTCATATGCATAATCATAAATCAAAGGACTTTTTAAGGTCATATTGTTGGCAAAGGTTAAAGTGAGATATATTTAGGTAATGTATAATAAAAGTCATAAAAGGTAGTGAAGTAAGAAAAGGCACTCAATATAACATCAAGGGTAAAAGCCAACATTCACTCAAAATTGTGCACTTAAGCTACGATGAATGCAAAAACTATATTTCACAACTCAAATTCAAGTCTTCACACCATAACACACATGAAGTATAAATCATTAACACAAGTTGATCATAAACAATACTTGTGACCATAAGAAGTGGCCTTTGAAAACTACATCTCCCTCATTTACATTGTAATCAACTAACCCATTTTATACAACTTTAGGAGGAAATATTAATCATGAATAATTTTGCAATACAATTGCATTTCCTCCTTTATACATTTATTTAAATACTTTTTTCTTTTTTTTAATATAAAAATTGAAAGAAGCTACAACAAAATTGGAATTCATTGATAAGAGATAAAATGAAATTCCAATATGTGCATACCCTCACACTCACACTTTTGTACATCCACAAACATCAACAATCAACAAATGCTTCAGTAGATTTATGGCTTAGGTAGGACATTTTGTTAGGTTTAAGACATGTAATGTATTTAACATAAAAAGAAAAGGTAAATAAAGCTCAAGGAGGCTTATTAAAGGAAAATCCATATCAACGGGTAGGCTATTTGGTTGGTGTAGCTTACGAAAAAATTGTTTATATCATTTTCATGTTAAAGCATCTAATAAAAATGTGGTCTTGAAAAGAAATCAAAACAAAGTTAAGAGGTACATGTCATGAATGTCACAAACGCAAAAAAAAAAAGACAATGAGGTTGATATGGATATAATCAAAGCAAAGCTAGGATGTACATGTCATGAAGGTCACACACAAACAAATGACAATGAGGCTGATATGGATATGTTAGTCTATAAAGACTCTAAAATTTCATTGGCTTGTGTCTACCACTAGTCACTAATTTTTTAAAGATAATGTATATTGACCAATCACAAAAGTAAAAGTATATGCTTAAGTTTCTATAAATTTTTCTGGTCAATTCATTATCTAATTATTTAAAAGCAATAGAAAAAGGGGAAATGTTTGTTTTGTTATTTGATTTTGAAAACCCCTAAAAAACACACATAAGCAACAAACAAGCTTAAAATGTGCATGAAAACTAAGATCTCCACCCTTAAACTTAAAACGTACATTATCCCCAATGTAAATAAAATGTAAGAAATGGTGTACTTAACAAAAATCACAATTATAGGAATGTACATAACAAGAAATAAACTTATCTTAAGTTGCCTCCCAAGTAGTGCCTTTGTTTATTGTCATTAGCTAGCCTCCATATTACCCTCATCAAGTTACAAATTTTTGATCTTTAGGAATCACAACTTTGGCATTTTCCTCGTGACCTTCCTCAGGATAAGGCTTGAGTAGATGACCACTTACAAGTAATGTCTTCCCTTTTTCAAACTTTTAATCTCTACTGCACCATTAGGAAAGACATTAGTTATCACAAAAGGATGGACCCAATATGGATGAAATTTATGTCGAAACACTTTATATTTAGCACAATAAAGAAGCACTTTTTGACTAATAATAAAGCTTTTCGATGAAACATTAAAAACTTTGACTTTCTCTTTTATTGCAATCACTTCTTATTTATTTGTATGGTTCTGCTTACAATCTTCCTTTATTGAAAAGTCAATCACATTAATTGCAAAAGTAGAATGATCATTTTGGGAGTTCTTGTTACCATAAAAAATATTGAAACGAGTAAATTCCCCATTGAATTCCAACATAAGGGTACCCACATAAACATCTATCTTAGTTTGGGTTGTGTTGAGAAACGACTTCCCTAGTAAGATAGGTACTGGGTTATAGGAAGTTTCATCATTCATTTTAGTCATATAAAAGTCAACAGGAAATATTAGTTCATTTACCTGCAAAAGCATATCCTCAATCACCTCATCTAGGTAAGCGTTAGAACGATCAACCAATTGTATGATAACACTAGTTTCTTTTAATGGCCCTAAATTTAAAGAAGTATACATGGAACAAAGTATAACATTAATCGATGCTCCTAAATCTAACATGGCCTATTTAATCTCAATGTTACTAATTTTTCAAGAAATAGTAAATGTGCCTAGGTCTTTACACTTAGGAGCTATTTTCTTTTTAAAAACTGCAAAAATAGTTTCAGTCATCCTTATCATTTCATTACCTCCTAACTTCTGCTTGTTTGTACATAATTCTTTGAGGAATTTTACATACCTCGGCACTTACAGATTGTATATAACAGTGGGATATTCACCTTAATCTTCTGAAAGGTCTCCCAAATCTATTTATCCTTATCCTCTTTTTTTTTTTACTTTGCTAACCTACTAAGAAAATGTGGACGATTAGTCTTTTCAACAATTGAGAATTCAACATTTACCTTTGAGCTTGACGGCATATCGAATAGCCTGTTGCTAACTACTGAATGATAAATTTCTAGCTACCAAACTATACAATAAGTGGTGAGCTTGGGATGAACCACAAAGAGCTAACATGTAAATGCTATTTCAAATGTTGTAACAAAAGAAAAAAAAATACCCTGAAATGATGAAGATGAGACAACTAATATACAATGATCGTAACCAAAAGACAAGCACAAAGAAAATTTAGAAAAGTCTAATAACAATGGTAAAGAACTAGGCTGGAGATATCTTTAGGATTCTGGGATGTTATGATCCTTGAATTTAAATAAAAGGTACTCTCATCATGATGTTAGCCTATGAACTTGATTAAGCTCTCAAACACTTAATTTCTCTAAAATAGGCAAAACTAATGAGCTCTAAAAATGCCCCCAATCTTTACTATAACCTATAATAGGCTCTCCAAGTTCAATAGCGAAGAAGCATTAGGAAATAAGAAACAACTAACTTAGGCCGCCTACTCATAAACACAAAAGGTGTAACCTAAAGGTATGGGATCCTAGATTAGTTGATTAAGTATCCTAACAAATTTAACTAACCTATTGCTACTTTCGAGAATCACTATGGACTATTACATATTACACGCTTAACCCTACCCTTCAAATTGGAAAATTACCTAAAAGGTGATCAAGCCTAGAAACAATTTCTAACTCATGACATTTATCCTAAATCCCAAACCAACCTAGACCTATAAGTACCAATTCAAGAGAAATTTAACTTCATTCTCACAATTTCCACCCCTTCACCCTTATAATATCTCCAAACCCCTAAGTAGTCTAACCACACATGTTCATATCAAGCCAAATAGACATTAATTAAACAAAACTAATACTTACTCAAAAAAAACCAAGGATGGAAATTATAAACAAAGTAGTAAAAACCAAACTTCAACATTAACTTAATAGAAATAAAACTCTTTATTCTAACAAATAACTGATCATAACCTACATTACAAAATTTTAACCAATTGCTTGAAAATTAAAATACAAGCACACATAACTTACACAAAAACCCAAATTATTGAGCATAAATCTAAGAACATGCATGGTTCCTAACTATTGAGCACAAATTAATCAAAAGCATCATAAATGAGAAAAAAACTCATAACATAAGTCATTTAAACATTCAAATACCTAATAAACTCAAATATATAAAAATTCATAAATAAACTCAAACAACCAAGATTAAAACTGGAAAGTTGCAGAAATACACATCTATTGATATATCACAAAAAAATTTGTGAGTTTCAACTATAAAATGCATCAAACATTCTTTCTAAATATTCTAGCATATGTAAAAACATGATTAACAATGAGCAAGATCTAAACTAATGGAATAAATAGATTAAGACATATGAAAATGCATTAAAAATGAAATAAACTAGCTAAGCATAAATTAAAAACAAAAACTTATTTGTTCCTTCCTTCTCTCTTCTTAAAGTTTTCCAAAAGTGGCAGATTGTGTGGCCTCTCTCTAGGTCCTCCTCTCCTTCTTTATGTAGTATGTTCCATTTAGGGTAAAGCCCCTCTACCTCTAAAGTCCAAAAAGCCCCTAAAAACTTGAGTTTAGAAGGTCGTCTGCATTTATCTACGTATAGGCCACAATCGTAGCCTTTAATACACAATCATGACTAGTTTATCTGCTCTCTGTCACAATTGTGGCTGACTCCCCCACTATCACGGCCCTGTGATCAAGCTAATGTCATGATCGTGGCATACTTTCCATGATCAATAGTCTAGGTTATTTCCTGGGTCTTCTTCGAATCTCATCTGAACGGCCTTAATGGTTTTTCCTCCATAGATGACTCTCTAAACTTTATCAAACTGCTTCTTTTTAGCATATATTTATGTTCACTCCTTTAATCTATATGTAAACACAAGATGAACACAAATTAAGTATTTAAACATAACAATTGGATTGAAAAGACATTGAAATGCATAAGAAATTATAAGATGATCTAATCCTATCAAATACCCCCACACTTGAACTATTGCTTATCCTCAAGCAATTTAAAAATAACCAAGATATTACTTTCAAATTTCGACAAACTCAAGTATCAAGCTACTACATATATCATCCTCTTTTCATCAATTCACATAAACAAAGTCAAAGGTAGACACCATTGATCAAAGGTAAAATAAAACTAAGATGGATTTTCCTCACAATGTTCACTCATTTCACTCAAGTGTTTAAGGTTGGTGTTTCACTCAATACTCCCTCTAAGATACGACACTATAATTGTAACACCCCATTCCCGCAAAACCCGAACCCGATATCGATGGTGATACCCGGATCCGTGCCCCGCGAGGGT
>JANZXR010000009.1:5116150-5154439 GCA_027575705.1 Erythroxylum echinodendron
AAATATTTTTCCAAAAACAATCTCTTCATTTCCAACCAAGTGCTCACACTTCCTGCAGGTAAATCAAATAGCCAATCTTTTGCTGCATCTTTGAGTGAAAACGGGAAAGCTCTCAACATGATCTGCTCATCCGTCACCTCATGAGGTTTTATGCTCAAACACACCGCATCAAGTTCCTTAAAATGCTTATGTGCATCCTCACCTGCAATGCCATAAAAGTTAGGCAATAAATGAATTAATCCAGATTTTAACTCAAAGATAACATGTTCAGCTAAATTCGAAAATGTTATGCATAATGGTCTATGAGTTAAATCGGGTGCAGCCAACTCCCTTAAAGTACTCGGATTTGCCATTGTGTCTTCAGATTCTGCTTCCAATTCGTTAACCAAAGTCGACCTTGCTTCCTTACGCAATCTCCATAGTGTTCTCTCGATCTCCGAATCAAATTGCTCAATTTCTCTACAAGGAGACCTGGTCACTACCATGCACCAAAACTAATGGACAATTAAAAATTAAAAAGTAACAAAAAGAATGATTAAAAACAAATATATTCACAAAACACCAACTAAAATCAAATTCAAAAATTAAACTACCACACTCCTCGGCAACCGCGCCACAATTTGACAGCACGTGTCAAGTGCACTGCAAAATTTACCTGGCTCTGTATACTAAAATTTGTAGTTTCGGTAAGTCCGAATCGAATCCACAGGGAATGTTCGGTTAATTTTTGTAATGAGATTAATTGATGTAAGGAAAGAAAATGGGGGGGTTTTGGGTTTCAAACAATTTAGAAAATTAAAGTAAAGGTAAATTGCTGAAAATAAATTAAAACAATTAATCGAAAATGCAAAAAGTGTTGACTATGAGTAAAGTTCGATTCTAGGGTCAATCTCGGCCTGATCATAATCAAGCATATTCCTTCATTCTAAAGTCTTTGCAATTCTTTTCGAACTATTGATCTGAAACTAATAGAACGCTCTACAAATCTTGGTTTTCCCTTAGGTTGAATTTAATCAAGATACGACCATTAATTAAACCTAACTATCGAATAACCTAGGATACGATCTCTAGATTCAATTTGGCAGTTGCATTATGAATTGGAAAATGATCAATATAGGCAGTAACCTCACACGTTCGGGTTATCAAACCTAAGTTATGTTGTTCCTAACGATTAACGATCGTTAGACGCTACTTCAAACATCAAAAGTAACAATTACGGATTACAATTGATATTTTAGCAATAGGTTCAAAATAAACAATCAAAATAAAATATTAAGATTATTTATCCTAAAACCATCCAAATCAATACCAACAACATAACAATCCGAAAAGAAATCACAACTTTAAAATGACAAAAATAGCTTAACCGTGACCCGGCGTCGATATCTCCATTGAACCCGTGTCGGCAACCTAGCCTTCCATATTTAATTTTAGGCTATACGTATTTACCACCTCTTCCATATTTTTCCTTCTGCTTAGCTTCCACGTCTGCCTTGCTTCTCTGCTTTACATCTGCGTTCTTTGTATTTTCTCCTTGCTATGCCGCCACTGTCCCAGCCAAAACAATTTAATTCTCTCCCACGTTCATCTTCGTTCCTACCACCACTGCCCAAAGAAAACAAAACAAGTTAATGCCCTTAAAATCTTGAAGCATTATTTTTATAACGCAGCATAGCCAAAAAAAATTTCAATTTCTTTTCAATTTGTTTTAGAAATTTTGTGTTTTTAGTCTAAAAAATATATCAATATATCCAACCTAACAGTCAACACAAATTGAACACAAATTGACCATTTTATCTTAAAAATAGGATTGAAATCACATGTAAATATATAAGAAAATATAAGAAAATTCAATCATATCATATAGCTCTTGTATTTTCTCTAAGATTGATTTAAAGTCTGGTTATCATCAAATTCGCATGCAAGAGGATGATGAATGAAAGACTACCTTTAAGACTAAGTATGGTTTGTACGAGTGGCTAGTTATACCTTTTTGGTTAACTAATGCCTCTAGTACTTTTACAAGATTGATGAACCATGTCTTACATGCTTTTATTGGTAAGTTTATTGTTTTGTACTTTGATGATATTCTGATTTATAGCAAGAACTTAAATGAACATTTTAAACATTTATAGAAAGTTCTAATCATTTTGTATGATGAGAAGTTATATGCAAACCACATGAAATATTCTTTTTGCACTAATCAGATTATGTTCCTTAGATATGTTGTTAGTGCTAAGGGAATAGAGGGTGATGAAAAAAAGGTTAAGGCTATTCGTAAGTGGCCTACACCTAAATTAATAATTGAGGTGCAAAGCTTTCATAAGTGAGAAGTGTATAACTTGCAAATAGGCCAAATCTAGATCTTTGCCTCATAGATTATATAATCCATGAGGCAAAGTCCTTTGCCAATACCAAGTACACCACGGGTAGATATTTCCATGGATCTTCCTAGGTTTACCTAGGTCAAAAAGAGGTAATGATTAAGTTTTTGTTGTTGTGGACAGGTTTTCTAAGATGGCTCATTTCATTTCATGTCATAAAATAAGTGATGCAAGTTACATTGTAGCTTATTCTTTCATGAGATAGTATGACTTCATAGAGTGCCAATGAGCATTGTTTCTGATCGAGATGCCAAGTTCTTAAGCTACTTTTGGAAGACATTGTGGGGTAAGCTAGTACTAAGCTAATGTTTTCTACAACTTGCCATCCACAAATTGATTGGCAAACTGAGGTAGTTAATCAAACCTTGTCTACGTTACTGTATGCTATCATTCAAAAGAATTTAAAGAATTGGGAAGATTGTTTGCCACGTGTTGAATTTGCTTATAATTGTCCTATCTATTTTACTACTAAATTTTCACCTTTTGAAGTTATGTATAGGTTGAATCCCTTGACTCCAATGGATTTAACACCTTTACCAATTGATGAGTGTGCTAGTTTAGATGGTATAAAGAAGGCTAAATTGGTGAAGCAATTTCATGAAAAGGTTAAACATCAAATCGAAAAGAGGACGGAAAAATATGCTTCTTAAACCAACAAAGGGTGTAAGAAAGTGATCTTTGAACCAGGAGATTGGGTTTAGGTTAACTTAAAAAAGGAGGTATTTTCAACAAAACATCATTCTAAGCTACATCCAAGAGGAGATGGCCCATTCCAAGTCATTGCGTGTATTAATGAAAATGCATACAAGTTGGATCTACCAGGTGAGTATAATGTTAGTACTACATTTAATGTTTCTAATTTCTCTCCATTTGATGTAGGTGATGAAGATTCGAGGACAAATCCTTTTGAGGAGAGGGGGAGTGATGGAAACTTAGTAAAAGACATGCAAAGGATGGTGCAATTTGGTTCAACATATTTCGATGATCCATTACACATTGGTTTAGGTCTGGTAACTCGGGCTAAAGCTAAAAGGATAAAGGAAGCTCTTAATGTACTAATTGAAGATGTTTAAGCTAAACAAACAACAATAGAAGTGATTTAGGTTTGGAGAGATCAATCAGCCTATCACCTTAATTCACATATTAAATAGGCTTAATTAGTTGTTTATTTGGCCTAATTAGAAAACTAGGTTATTTTGATGATTTCAAGGAGATTTCTAACTGATTTGAGCTGCCTAAAAGTCCACTTTCTATATTTGGCTTTAGGAATCAGATTTGGAAAAGTTTCCTATATCTTAGGGATTTCCTTACTTTTAGGAATAAATCATTGGTAGAAGATTTATTAGGTTTTCTTTAGCCTATATAATCGTTATCTTTGTACAAGAAGTCATATGGGAATTGGTTTTACATTTTTTTATGAGGTTATTCACTTTGTTGGTTCTTCATTGAACTTAGAACTTATCAAAGTTATTCCTTGTAGCGTTCATCTGACTTGTCACTCTTAACCCCTTCTTTTCCTAGAGTTTGGCATCAATATCCTTCTTTTTAATTTTGGTTCGTGTTTCTTTAATATTATTAAAGGTTTTTCTTAGAAACAGAACTAATTTAACTTTGCTAGAAATTCTTCTCAATAACTTATTCATGGGTTCTTAGATCTCGATTTATAGGGTTCGCATCACACTATCCCCGAGTACCTAGTTCTATGTTTTCCTGGTAGGAGCTTGATCTTTTGGAAGATCCAGAAGTCTAGTTTGTTAAGAATTAATTCAAAATTGTTTCTAGAAGATATATACATGAATTAAGTTGATTCGGAAGCAGTTTTGAAAAAAAGTGCAGGAGTATTTTTGGTATAGTTGTTATTTTTGGTACGTTCTGTAGCAGATAGTTTTAGACTTAGTGGTTGGCTATTTTCAGAAAAGTAGTGGATGATAATTCAGGTAAGTAGTAGTTCTCTAAATACAGTATAAGTCTATGTAAGTTTGTACAAGAAATTAATAGAAGTGTGGTTCTTTTTATCCAGAAACTTTTCTCTCTATCTCTACAAATACTTGTACAGTAGTGCAGTATAGTTAGTTGTTCTATCTTTTGTTTAGTTCTCAACAATCCAACAATTTGGCATCAGGGCAAAGTTCATCTATTGGAGCTAAGATGGCTGAAAATGGCAGCAACATAGTCAATGTGATTCAACTGGCAATTCCACTCTTCAAAGGTGAGAATTATGAGTTTTGGAGCATCAAGATGAAAACTCTATTTAAGTCACATTATTTGTGGGATTTAGTAGATAATGGCACCCCTAATCTAGATCCCAATCCGTAGGAAAACCAAAAGAAGGATGCGACAAAACTTTTCTTCATCCAACAAGAAATGCATAAGACAATATTATCTAAAATTGACGTAGCATAGATAACCTTAAAAACAACATTTTAGGAAAGTTCACGAGTTATTACTATCAAACTATAAGGTTTACATTGAGATTTTGAGATGTTATATATGAAAACAGATGCATCGATGCAAATTTTTCTATCAAGAGTCACACCTGTTGTCAACCAAATTCGAGCATATGGAGACAACATCTTAGAGCAAACCACGATGGAAAAGGTGTTGAGAAGTCTAACACCAAAATTTGATCCCATGGTGGCAGCAATTGAAGAATCCAATGACCTCTCAATCGTACCTTTGATGAATTGACGGGATCACTGCAGACTTATGAAGCGAGGATGTCCATATCAGAAGAGAAATGTGATGAGAAGGTGTTTTACATGAAAAGGGAGACTTATAGAGGAAGGTCCAATGGCAACATAAGAGAAAGAGGCAAAAGAAATGGAAGAGGATATCATGGAAGAGGAGAAAGAGGTAGAGGAAGAAGTTATATTACTGAAAATTAGTACCAATCTAACAAAAGATCCAAGAAAGATGTTGAATGCTACTACCACCACAAATTAGGGCATATTCAATCAAAGTGTTATAAGAAGCAAAGAGAGGAAAATTAAGTCAGCTATGCTGAAGAGAAGAAAGAGCAATCTAAGCTTTTTATGGCATATATAGAGGGTGAAATTGAAGCAAGCACCATTTGGTTTCTTGATAATGGTTGTTCCAATCATACGACTGGTTACAAGCAATTGTTTGAAGAATTAGATAAACCCACAAGTTGACGGTCAAGCTTAGTGATGATAAACTGATTCAAGTGGAAGGCAAGGGCACAGTAACAGTGCACACCAACCAAAATGGAACAAAATATTTGCATAATGTTTATTTCATTCCTGAGTTGTCACAAAACCTTCTCAGTATTGGACAATTGATGGAGAGTGTGTATTCAATCCTTTTTGAAGGAAATTATTATGTAATCAAGGATAAAACCATGAATCAAACATTAGTAGACGTAAGAATGGTAACCAACAAATTGTTTCCATTAGTAATCTCAGGTATAAGAAAGAGGGTAATGGCTGTAAAAGAACTAAATCAATATGAGTTATGGCATCTTAGATTCGGGCATTTGAATATTAATGGGTTGAGATTGTTGAATAAAAACAAATGGTTTATGGGCTACTTGAGATTGATCAAATAGGTATATGTGAAGGGTGTATATATAGAAAACAAGCCAAATCACCCTTCCCCAAAGGTCAAGCAATCAGAGCAGAACAAATCCTTGAAATAGTGCATGCTGACTTGTGTGGACCAATGGAAATTGCATCATTAGGTGGAAATAGGTATTTTCTCCTTCTCACATATTATTTTAGTAGAATGAGTTAGGTTTACTTCTTGCAAAATAAGAGAGAAACATTTGAGAACTTTAAGAAGTTTAAGGCCTTTGTAGAAAAACAAAGTGAAAAGAGTTTAAAGGTGTTAAGGTCAGATAGAGGTGGAGAGTTCCAATCTACAGAATTTACAAAATTTTGTGAACATGAGGGCATACACCATGAATTAACCACACCTTATACACTTGAGCAGAATGGTGTTGTAGAGAGAAAAAATAGAACTGTGGTAGAATTGGCTAGAAGCATGCTAAAATCAAAAGGTTTGCTGAACTTGATCTGGGCTAAAGCAGTAGGAACTTCTGTTTATCTGTTGAATTTATCACTTTTCAAAGCAGTGATGAACAAAACCCCTTTTGAGGTTTAGTTTCAGAGAAAACCTAAAGTTGGTTTAAGAGTGTTTGGCTGCACTGCATACTCCTTAATAAACTCTCAAAGCAGAAGAAAACTAGATGATAAATTAGAAAAATGCATCTTTATTGAGTACTGCACAAAATTTAAGGGCTACAGACTTTACAACCTAATCACTGGCAAAATTATTATGAGCAGAAATGTTTTATTTGATGAAAATGCAAGTTCGAAATGGAAAGAAATAGAACAAGGACTAGACATGGTAGAACTAGCAGAAGATGATGCTAAAGGTGCTAAAATTCAACAACAAATGGGCAGCTCAAGTAACAATGCAAATAGTTCAGGTAATGGTACAACATCAACAAGAAGACCATTCACAAAATCAGTAACCAAAGCTGCCATACAGATCGATTCTGATATAGAAACTCCAAAAAGGAAGACTAAAACTTAGCAAGAATTGTATGAGACTACTCAAGTGTTATATGTTGCAGTAGACCCCACAAGCTATGAAGAAGCAGCAGAGAAGGAAGAATGGCTTCAAGAAATGCAAGAAGAGCTGGTAGCAATTAAAAAGAACCAAACATGGCAACTGGTTAAACTTCCTGAGGGAAAACATGCAATAGGGGTCAAATGGCTAGGATAAAGTTTGGTGCAGATGGGAGTGTGCAGAAGTATAAGGCAAGATTAGTAGTAAAGGAATATGCTCAGAAGTATAGAGTAGACTATAAAGAGACCTTCTCATCGATGGTCAGATTTGAGACAGTAAGGTTATTATTGGCATTAGTAGCTCAATTGAAGAAACCGATTTACCAATTTGATGTAAAATCAATGTTTCTCAATGGAGAACTATTATAAGAGGTGTATGTTAAGCAACCCGAGGGATTTGAAGTAAAAGGCAAAGAAGATTGGGTGTATAAGCTAGTGAAGGCACTGTACAGGTTGAAATAGGCATTAAGGGCATAGTACAACAAAACTAACTCCTACTTTATAAATTCTTGGTTTGACAGAAGTAAGAATGAGCCTAATTTCTATGTTAAGAAGAAAGGAAAAGAAGGTTTGTTAATTGTTTGTTTGTATGTTGATGATATGATTTACATGGGCATAATGAGGAATTTGTGGAAGAATTCAAGAGAAGCGTGAAGAAGAATTTTGAGATGTCAGATTTGGGGTTGTTACATTATTTTCTTGGATTAGAAGTGGAGTAAGAAGAAGTATCTTTATATCACAAAGGAAGTATGCTAGGGATTTACTTAAGAAGTTTGGGATGCAAAATTGCAAGGCTACAACTCCCATTAATGTAAATCATAAACTAGTAGGAGAAGATAGCACTCGAGCAACAGATGCAACCAGGTTCAGAAACTTAGTTGGTGGCTTAATTTACCAGACTTACACAAGAGCAAACATCTCATATGCAGTAGGGGTAATCTCTAGGTACATGCAGAATCCAACCAAACATCAATTTGGTGCAACAAAGTGAGTATTGAAGTACATTGCTGGCACAATCAATTACGAACTCTGGTATGGCAACTCAGAAACATTCAATCTAATTGGCTATAGTGATGAAAGTGATTGGACAAGTTGTGTAAAAGATAGAAGAAGCACTTCTGGGTATGTTTTCTCTCTCGGAACAAGTGTGGTTTGTTGGAGTTCAAAGAAGCAAGCAACTATGGTGCTATTGTCTTTAGAAGCTGAATACACAGCAGTAAGCTTAGCAACATGTCAAGCATTATGGTTGAGAAGAATCCTTGCCGACTTTGATCAGGTGCAGCAGTAACCTACACCGATGTTTTGTGACAACTAGTTAGCCATAGCATTGGCCAAGAATCTCATCTTTCATGGATGAATAAAACATATTGATATTCGAGTACACTTCATCAGAGATTTAGTGGCAGAAGAAGTGGTGGAATTGAAGCACATTAACTAAGAAGACTAAAATGTGAATATTCTAAAGAAGGCTAAAAATGACAACTATACCAAAAAAATATGGTTTAAAAGTAGTTTTGTAAAAATTGCAGGAGTATTTCTTGCTATAGTTATTATTTTTGGTATATGTTCTGTAGTGGCTAATTTTTAGAATTAATGGTTAGTTATTTTTACAAAAGTGGTAGATGATAATTCAGGTGAGTAGTAATTCTTTAAATAGTCTATATATGTTTGTGCAAGAAATTAATATTGTGGTTCTTTTTATCCATAAACTTTTCTTTCTATTTCTACAAATACTTGCACAGTCGTGCAAGTTAGTTATTACCATATATAATACAAGATTTCTCCACTGATTCATTCTAGGCGAGTTTCTCTTTCTGTCATTATATCCCAAGAAGTCAAAATAATTATAATGCCCATTTTACCTAAAATTTTAGGAATTTATTGATAGTTACAATAGATTCGTAGACAAAATCGACGGATCCGTTTTAAATTTAGCAAGTTAGTTATTCTATCTTCTTATTAGTTCTTATCAATCCAACATAGTTTACTTCAAAACTGTGTCATGATGGGAAGATTCAAGACATTCAGAATGATTTGATCCCTTAGGAAGAGCACCTAGGGGAGGGAATGTTTCAGATTCTAATTGAGGTTTATGACAGATGGAAGAGGTAGGTGAAAGAGTGAGTCCGAAGTAAGCAACCAAAAAAGGAAATAAAGGCGGGATATGTGGAAGAGAAGAGATGGGTTCCTCAGACTAACCAATAGCGCAGGAAAGCCTAGGAAGTAAAGGGGATGAACCTTGGAGCTCACAGACACTACAATAAAGCCAGTGAACGGAAGAGACAACCAAGATTAAAACCTGGAGACACAGGGAGAAAGAAAACAAAAGCTAGATATTCAGTATTCATAGATAAGTTTATTTACAATGTATTTAAATTAAAAATAATAACCGAACGAGTGAAATATTCAGTACAGAAGTTCATGACATTATGTAAAAAGTCGAAAACATTTACCATTCTCCATGGTGAAAGACAGGATAAATGAAACACTAGCTAGACAAATGATTCGTTGAAAGAGTGGGTGTTCCGGTGGCCTGTACAAAAGGTGACGGGGGCACACGGGAACTCAGATCTGGTTCGGTCAACATATCTTTACCTAACGAGAACAATTGTTGACGTGTCTGTTTGTTACAGTCGTGGCGGTAGGCGCACTGGACAAGGCAACATTCTAATGCAAATGATGACTGCAGTACAGGCAAAACAAGGCTTGCAGAGTGCCGCTCAATCACAGCTCTTGGTTCGTATAAGAAAAATCAAGGTTCTGAAACGTGTTGATTATTATCTTTTTCGTTTTGGGTTTTCAGGTAAGTAGTACCTTATGCTATTATTATCCATCTGCCATGTCTGACACTATGATGTTGTAAGCCTTTTTCCTGGACCCACCGGATTTCTTGTAGCAGACGCTGTGATGAAACTTTAATTTCTTGCCCCAAAATTAACCTTGCTGAACGACAATACCCTCCTTCCTTCTACAAATTTTGACAAAAAAAGCTAAATCCGTTTAATTTCAATTTTATCTAATAAAATATCAACTTATAAAAATTTTGTACAGCAGACTGAAAAGCTAATTTAATATCTTAAAGTTAGAAAAAGATTGCAAATGTTAAAAAGAGACAGGATAGGCTCCACAGATTGTAGCTATGGTCGTTGGTCAACTTGGGCTGTGTATAAAGCAGAAGGAAAAGGCAGCGGTTAAACTTTAAGTTTGTGGAATTGGAATATTGCGACTCTGGGATGGGAGAGTATCTGATTCCAATCTCAAGCTGCCACCTCCGCCGTGTGGGGCCTTTGCTGGCTTTCATTTCAATCCAAAGCCCTGTGATCAGCTCATATTGTTTCAAAGGGGAAAAAGTAAGTCTTGAACATCAGCATTATTTGAACTAACTCGGCCAAGTGAATAGGCGCCACCATTTGATTCGATTTGGAGGTGAGGTGGGACCCCCTAGTTTTGACAAACTTTACAAATCCAACGGCGGCGATTTGTCACGTCTACGGACCCTTTGATTTAAGTCAGAAATACCCCTAACTAAGCACTTGATTATGGGTCCCGCTCTCATCCAATGGCCCAGTGCACAGACTTTCAAGGCAAATCTGTTAATTATAGTAATAATTTTGGGTCCGTAGCACATTAATTAAATTTGGAAAAGGATTTTGTTATTTTCTTTTTTTAATTGCTTTATTTTCCTGCTCGTATTTACTCTTTAGTAGCAAAAAATATAAAATAACAAAAGAGAAAAAGGCTTTCACTCTGAGATTCTTCATTACGTCTCTCTCTCTCTCTCTCTCTCTCTCTTATTGTTCCTCTCCGCATTCGTGTAGCAAACAGCTCCTTTTCCTCCGTTATTGCTAATCGATTACACCAACACTCTCATACTGTCATCTTCTTTACCTTTTCCTATACTAGAACTTTTTTCCTGGGTTTTTTGCAGAAAGGAAAAACAAGTGACAATTTGTGATGCCGGAAAATAGCAATAAGAGGCAAGCTAACAGCAATGTGGTTTCTTCTAACATTCAAGGTATCTTTGGTGTTCCCGTCTTCATCTTTTTACAAAAGCAAAAACATAACTATGAAAGCGGTCAGGATCTTTTGTGGTATTGTTAATGTCTTTTTGTTTTTTCCAGTTTTACTTCAATTTTTTTTTAGATGTTTTGATTGTTAGATTTCTATGTTTCTTGGTTCTTTCTGATGCTTCATTTCTACTTTCAATCCTTCCTATTCTTGATCCTATATTTATAGCTGCTGTTGTACTAGGAATCATTTTTCTTGCTTTTGCTTGTTATTTCTCTGATGATTGATGTTGTTGATACTAAATTATGAGAGCTATGATCATTTATGCGATGCCAATTCAATCCTTTGTAGGTAACCACTACTACTCTTTCTTTGTTGGTTGTTGAACCTAGGAAATTTGTAATTGCTTCATGTTGGGTGCTTTGCCTCTTTTTGCTGACGCGTTAGACGTGGATTTCTGTTGTGAGGCCTTTCTTGTCTTAAGAATGAAAATTTGATGTGTTCATGTTTAGATTGTAGGTTTTGATCAGATTAAGTGTTGGGATCTACATGTTCCTTTATTAGGGACTGTGTAAGAAATTCATTCGATGCTTGTTGTCAAATGATTTTTCGGATTTCAATGGTTTGATCAATGAAGTAAAAGCACAATTTGCTCCGGAGATGGAGAGGCCTTTGAGTTATTCTTATGGGTTTTTGCAGAAGCACTTTGCCTATGGAAAATACATGATAGTCCGGATCAAGGTGGTATGGCTCAATCAAGTCCATACCCTGATCGTCCAGGTGAACGAGATTGTGTATACTATCTAAGGACAGGGTTGTGTGGTTATGGAAACAATTGTCGCTATAATCATCCTCCTAACTTTGCACAGGTGCTAAAGGTTTCTTGAACTTGTATTCTCCTACTTATATAAGTAGATGTCATCATTATCTTGAATTTATCTGTTTGAGTTTGTGTGTTTGTGTCAACCTGTGGTTTATGTGGTGCCTTAAGTTCTTTCCAGCTCAGTTTTAAAAGCTCTTTATCCATGATCAGGGGACACAATTCACTGAAGAACTTCCTGAGAGAGATGGTCAACCTGACTGTGAGGTAAGTTCTACTTCAATAACTTTTGTATAGAGAAACTTTACAATAGGAGTATGGTCCACTGAGTCAGTGGCCTAGCGGTTGGGTAATTGCTTTGCAGACCTCCTTCTTCCTCCTGACTCTACTGAGAATTTATAAACTGAAAATTTCTATCCTTTGAAGATGATCGACTTATTGATGGCTAATGTGCAATGTCATCATACCTTCAAATTGTGTGTAGAATTTGAAGATTTTATTTATTTCTGCAGTGCCATAAAAAACAGTTCCATGATAGTGTAATGTCTATGAAGAAAAAGCTCTGGTGACTAGCAGCTATCCACAGCACAAGTATTCTTTTACAACAATATTAAGCCAATGCCACTTTGTAGTGAAACTACAATTGATATTAGCCAAAACTGCTTTCATTTTGAACACTGCATGTATGATGGTTTCTGAAATTACTTGCTTTCTCAAAAAATAAGTACCATTACTCCGCGTTAACGTATAAACATGCATTTTCAGAGTTCCACTTCATAAGCTTTCTCCCACCCCACAACCCATAAAACGTAAGACCTGGAAAAGTGAGCCGTATTTTCTTAGTTGCTTCCTATGGATGGACAATCGGGGATTGCTCTTCATTGTTGAAAAACGAGCCCCAGTTTCTTTTCCTGTCATGGATGAACCATGCTACAAAAGACATGCTTAAGAATGTGAATATAGAAATGAGTAATTTTTAGACAAAATCACTGGTTATTATTGAAGTTTTTCCCCTCTGTAGCTACCATAAATCTGTTGTTTTTGGAGTCAAAACTATGGTCTCTGGATTCTCTTGTCTAGGATAAACCAACAAAAACTTATGCTTGGGTCAGTTTCTGAGTGCATCTGATCTTGGTCTAGCCAATTATGCTCCCCTAACAACCATATAAGCAACTCATTCTTGGAAAAAAGATACAGTCATCATACTTGACCTTCCAAGTGAATGCTAGTTGCCACATCAGAAAAATCATTTTTCCTATAAAGAGTCGTTAATTTTTCATTAAGTTATTTGATGGATGGTGATGGGTCTCCGAATATAGGTTTTGTTTGTATGGAAGGGTGGTCAAGTTGGTGGAGCGTGGGGCATGGGATCACAAGGTCTTGTGTTTGAATCCCCTTATCTACACTCTCTCAATCGAGCCTGTCGTATAGGGCTTGCCTAGTGCGGAGTACCCGGTTGACGTGATTTGTAGGCTATTGCGTCAATCTAGAGGTTTACCCAGTGCGCATCCAAAAGATAGCGGTTGTGAGTTTCTCTGTTCCAAAAAAAAGGAAGAGAAATAGGTCTAAAGAAGATGAAGGAGCATTGTTAATAATTAACTTGCTTAAATATTTGTAGTAGTTAAATGGCTACGAGGGAACTTGGATAAGCACTCAAATTGCTATAGGTTGATCAACTACTATGTAAAATGTTTCCTTGTATTGCATATGACAATTTTGGTTCATTTTTCTATTGTACATCCACAACATATTTTTCATTTATTCAATTTTGTTTTCTAACTTCTGGAAGATTAAGTAGAGAGGTCCAGATTTGTCTAATTCTTCGGGATAGTGTTGAAATTTCTGAAATGAGAAGATTGATGGGAAGCTCAAAGATCTTTATGGTTCTTATTTGCATGACAATAGCCTCAATTCAACATACTTGTTTAACTTTCAGCTGGTAGAAGAAATGTCCGACTTCTAACCTTGATTTACTGCTTCTGCTGTGAAATCGACATTGTAGTATTACTTAAAGACAGGGACGTGTAAATATGGATCCACCTGTAAATTTCATCACCCAAAGAACAGGAATGGTGCGGGGCCAGTTTCATTCAATATTCTTGGTCTACCGATGCGCCAGGTCTTCTCTTCTTCCCTTATCTGGTCAATTACTTTAGGTTCATGTTAACATATTCTAAGGTGGGTATTGGGAATATCTTATGACAGGATGAAAAATCATGCCCTTATTACATGCGGACAGGCTCATGTAAATTTGGCATCGCATGCAAGTTCCATCATCCACAGCCTTCATCAGTTGGCAGTAGCTTGCCTGCCAATGTATCCACTACCTTGGGCTCCACAGTGCCATCAATTGCTCCTCCATCAGGTCTGTCCTTTGTAGGCGTTCCAACGTGGTCACTACCAAGGGCACCTTATGTCTCTGGCCCTCGTTTGCAGATTCCACAGGCTTACATGCCTGTTGTAGTTTCTCCTTCTCAAGGTGTTCTTCCTGGTCAAGGATGGAACACTTATGTGGTAAGTATGTGGTGGTTGACTCTTAATTTTGGTATAATTATCTGGTTTTTCAATCATTATCATGGGCCTAGTTGCCAAATATTAAATATTGATGCATGCAGCTTCCATTTTGCTTGCTGCAAAGGTGATTTCGGGGAGAGCTCTTGGTGTAGAGAGAGAGAGAGAGAGAGAGAGAGAGGGTAGAAAATAGGGAAAATAGCCTTTATGACTGGTACAGCTGGTACATGTCTTTACTGGCATGAACAAGCTGTTTACTATCTCTAGTTAGCTTGCTATTGTTTATGTGTTCTTTGAGAATAACATTGCATTTAATTAGTATTACATCTTTAGAATTATTAAAATGCCTTTGCTCAAAAAACTGATAGTGAGTTTGGAAAAAATAAAGAAAAGAAAGTAAAGGTAAAATGATAAATTATGCTGCACAAGAGATAACATATAATAGAAAAACTTGGGATCATGCAGTCGATTGTTTCAGTTAACCAATTAAACTAACATATTACTAATTAGTTTATCTTGATGGCTTTTGTCTTTTTTAATTTCTATAAAATTGGAAATATTTTTATATATTTATTTATTTTTAACCTCATCTATAGTAATGTAGTCAACAATGCAAATGATAAACCATTAACAAATTAAGTTTGCAATTATATTAAGCTTTTTTTGATTTTTGAGAAAACTATCACTTATTGACAAATTTTAATTACTTCATTAACAAATTTCCACTGGTTGGTTTCCATTTGACAGTTAGGATGGTTCAATGCATTCTTGGAACATGTGTAACTGTTTTGGTATCTGGCATTTTCCATGGTTCAACAATCTTATTTTTTCATTGAAGTGGCAATGGCCACTGCATGCACCATCTTACCTTCCAGTTTCTAAAAGGTGTGACTGTATTGATAATTGTTATTCCTCTTCCACATATTGTATCGACTGTAGTATTGAGATAAATGAGGAGCCCTTTCTCTTGTTTTCATTTTCACACTTTGTTTTGAGTTGTGGAATTTTGGGCAAAGGAACAGGGCATCACAATCATTTATTAAGATAGTTTTGATGATCACTGTTGATACTGTTGTAATGTAGCTTGCATATTTACATTTGATCATGATGGCTGCATGTGTTCAAAGCATATGCTGTTATCATAATCTTTGTTTCAGGTATAAACGGATTACGTTTCTTTTGATACTCTCATAATTAATTTTATTCCTTCACCAAGTTTTATTGATATCAGTATGTTCTACGTTTAATTTGTTTTCAATAATCTGAATGAAGATTTATGATATGAAAATGGTTCAGTGAATTTTAAAAGAAGATGCTTCTTCCATTGATCCTATGTCTATCTGGCATTGAATGGCTAAGATGCCAGAAGTTTGGTGGTTGATGTTTTATTCCAGCTATTTATGTGATCATATGCAAAATCTTGTGGATGTTACTTTTTAGCATTCATTATTCGGATAACCCAAATTTCAATTCTACTTTTAGTACTTACCTCCTTTAGTTATCATGCTTTAATTATTTCCATTTCTTTCATAGTATAGTTATAGAATAAACAATCAATTTTAGTCAGTTGTTCTTGTTATTTATTTTTGTGTTCCAATCCTCTTATGAAATGTTTCCTCTGTTAAAAGTTGACTGCCAAAAGTCTAATAGTGAGGTTAGGTGATTGGAAAATATAAATAAATGTTTTTGACATTTCAAATTAAGAGAACTTCATATCCAAATAAATTTAGAAATGAAATAGGACACAATTAGTGGACTTCGAAAATTGTTATTCCTTCCAATTGCGTGTGAATTTATCAATTGTTTGCTTGCTGTACCTTGACCTAATGGAACTAGAAAGATGAGCATAATTCTCAGTAGCAAGCATGAAAGGATTTGAACCCATCGTATGTGTTGTTGCCTAGAAAAAGAAAAGAACTTTTCCTTTGGAGTGCAGCAGTGGCAGGTGTTGCATCTTGATGAAATTCTAAGTGATGTTGGCTGATAGGATGCACACAAAAGGACAATATTAATTCACACCATCAGGTTCTTTCGTGATTGTTAATGCAATAAATGATGGAATTGCACCACAATGTGGGGATGTTAATGAGGGCAAATTATCATTTGCTATGGTGTGGTATCAACTAATAGGAGTTTCATCTAGACCTAGCGAGATTAGAAAGATGAGTACTCAATAGCAAGCATGAAAGGACTTGAATCTGTCCACATATTGTCTAGAAAAGGGTCTCGATGAAATTCCAAGTGATGTTGCTGATAGGACGCATGCGAAAGGACAATATTAATTCACACCAACAGGTCCTTTTGTGTTTATTAATGCAGTAAATGATGGAACCGCACCCACAATGTGCATTGAGGCATCCCGAGACATAGTCCCTGCTTAGACTAAATGTTTTGTTGGAGCTTGTTTAATTTTTTGTCATACAAGCATTTGTAATTTCTTGGATATTTCAACTTCAAACTTCCTGACAAATCTTTTTTATTTTTCAAGTTTTTTCTTGGATTGACCATTTTCTTAATGTTCTCTTGTCTCCATTTTGTTTTTCAGCAGGGAAACTTTAGTACTATGTCTTCTCCCAATATCCCGAGATCCAATCTTGTTTACACCTCAAGAAATCAAGTTGAATCAGGTGGACAAGTGCACTTTTCAATGATAACCGTTTCTAATCTACCTGAGAGACCTGGTCAACCAGAATGCAGGCATTTCATGAGCACTGGTACGTGCAAATTTGGATCTGACTGCAGGTACCATCACCCAAAAGAGAGGAAAGAGAGGGTTGAACAACTAGCAGATAGCATTGGTCCTCTCGGGCTCCCTTCAAGACCTGTAAGTCAATTTCTTATCTTATGATTGGTAACACATTGGTTAGCGGTTGAACTTTCTGAAATTTATTAGTGAAGATGACAGGATGAAACTAAACATTGATGTTCTCAAAGTCTGGTCATACGTGTATGTAATGGCAGGGGCAAGCTGTATGTTCAAACTACAACATGTATGGAATTTGCAAGTTTGGTCCGAGTTGCAGATATGATCATCCACATCCATTCCCTGGATATCCTTATGGCTTTAGTCTCAGCCCAACTTTGTCTTTGTTTGATTCGTCTGTCTTAAGTTATCCAAGAACATCGCCTGGCATTGCTTCATCTGGCACACTTCCCTCGCCAAGATGGTCTGATAATTGGGTTCAAAATTCTGAAGCTGCAACTGATAAAAATGAAGTACAAGGCATGAATACAAAGACTTCGGATGATCCCTCCGAAGCAGCTGTTTCTCCACCAGTTCACTTCTCTCAGTCCTCTTCAGAACCTTAACACTATTAAATTTGAATTCAATGTTTTTGTAACTTTTCCATTTTGATGATCAATACTTCGAGAGGAGATTCTTGTAACATTACCTCAAGCTCCGCTCTCTTCACCTGTAATTATGCGGCGTGTGATAGGTTCTGAAATGAATTGTAATGAGGAAAAGCCTGGGGGATCATGGAAGGGCGTTTTTGTTGCGAATAAAATGTAGGTGAAAGACGTGATCTTTGCTTTCTTCGTTAGTTCCTACTTTACTGGGTGGTTTGTGATGTCATTACATCTTGTGAAATCTACAGTGTCTCATATAATCAATTCCAATTGGACTGGTCAGCTCAGCTGAAAAAATTGCAACTTTTTAGTTTAGTTTATTATAACTTCTTCTTATGTACAAAGCCGTTTTATTACAAGATCAATCAATTTATTAATAATAAACTTTTCTTCAAGCCTATGAAAAACGGAATGAAATCACCTATTCACTTACTCTATTCTTATTTTATTTGATTTTATCTTATCAATATTTTACGTCTCAGATAAATATATAGATGAGATAAGATGAAACAGAATAAGTAGAATATTATTATCAAAATAGAAACGTCTAGGTCATTATGACAATGACGATGTAAGATAAGATAACAAAGATGTAAATACAAAAAGATAAATTTTTATGAGTTATTAGAAGACTACTGGCCTCGATGAAAATTAAAATCTTGAAAAGCCCGATTTTAGATTGATCAACTGTTGTCTCATTCTGTAGATATGGAATGGAATCATTAGACAAGATCTGAATGAAAAGAAAAGGAAATTAAAGAAAGAAGTAAACATTAATAGAATAAAATAGTCAAGTTTTAAGAATGTGAAAGAGAAGTATAAAGGGAAAGTGCAATAGAGGAATATTTCGAGTCAAACTGATGTCCTCTCTCGAAAGTCGAAATGCTAAAAGTAAAGTTTCAATAACGAGAAAGAAAAGTTTGAAAATAATGGACGCAGGCAAGAGGAGAGGATTTTGAGTCAAACCAATGCTCTCTTCCAAAATGCCAAAAAAGCCAACGTAATATACATGTTACTGTACGTTGTAGACAAGAGAAGCTCTTGACCTTTTGGACTACATGGAAAAGTTACATCTTAAACCTAACACTACAACTTATAATTGAAATTTTATGTACAGATGATAATATGAACGACGCTAAAGAATCTTTTAACGGTGTAAAGGATAAGAGTTTGGATAATTATGGTGCGATGATTAATGGGTATTATCAAACCAAACGTAATTCAGAGGCTTATTTTTATAGCTTCTACTTCCTATTTACTATATATTGGTTAATTAATAGTCTAACATTAGATTAATCTTTAAAGCTTATACCTCTATTCTAATTGATACGTTGTTTGGTTTAATTTTTAAAATATTGGCAAAACGTGAACGATACAGGCATGTCATGTATTAGGCTTGTTTTAGATTCTAAAATCTTTTTTATTTGGATTAGGTTAGATTTATTTACATTGAATTAGTAAATCAATCACTCAACCCAATTTTACTACAATTTTTTATTAAAATTAATTTTCAAGTAAAGATGAATAACTATATATAAATATTTTTTTTTGTACGGCTACCGAAGAAACATAAGATATTTGTTAAGTAATGGGAAAGTTCATTAACTACTTTTGCAAATAAAATTAATCTTTTAGAAAGGAAAGGAAGTAAAATTAATAGAATTGGGTTCCAAATAGTGCAACAACACCAAGTGATATAAGAAACAACTATACGGAATGTGCCAAACAAAATTAAGTAAGCTACTACTAACTTAGAACCATAACAATAACTTGCAACCGAGCTAAGACATTGAAGATATGAATAATTATAATCAATTAAGGTTTTCTCAATGATATAGCTCATTGTCTTACATATAAGTTGTTGCCTCGTTGTCATTTGCCTTGGAATTTTCTCATGTTCCTTTATTTCTAAATAAAATAAATGACAGTACTAAAGGCATTTCTATATTTGATAACATCATCCTTATGTATCCAATTCAATTCGATGCTCCAACCAATAATATTAGCTTAAGAATTCACCAACACAAGAAAGATTGTTAAGCCTTTGTATGGTTTGCCAAATTAGTTTAGTGAAATCATATTGAAAGAATAAGTTTCTAATAGATTTAGGCTCTTAATGAAAAAGAGAGAAAGTAGTAGAAATAGAAGTTGCAATATGAAACATGTCTTTAATAGAGAGTTTTCAACTATAACTAGCCATATAATGAATGAAACTCTTGGAAAAACTAGCTTTCACTATGAAAGTTTATACTAAGTGACTTTTGGGAGCCTTAAGCCTTAAAAATTCTTTATAGTACTTATTGGTAAATGATCCTAAAGAGTGAGTACACCAAGTAGACTTATCTGCATTAGTAGAAAAAGGGTGATAGAGAGGAGCAAGCCTGAGAAAATAATCCTTGATGTTCATATAAGATTATAGATATTATCATGCAATACCTCTCTAATAGTGGCAAGTTCTAGTATCATGCTTCTCAAAGTTAAAAAATGAACATCATTGATAAGAGGGCTCAAAGAACTCTAGTTATCATACCAAAAGCTGGTAGTAGCTTCACTGCCTAATCTCCTTTTAATCAGCTTCTACCTACTCCCTAAGCTTGAAAATATTAAGCATTGTCCAAGATGAGTTACATTTTGGAGAAGTTTACCAGATGCTATTAGACTTTAAGTATTGTGAATATGCTTACTTTACCTAAAGAATTCCTTACCCTCTATAATCCTCCAACCATGTCAATTTTGTTACTTATCTTGATTTAGGCTATACCAAGTCCTCCATTATCTTTAGGCAAACATACAATGTCCCATTTAACCTTAGCCTTAGTTGTTTGATTAGGCCATAAAAAGGTCTTCAGGAACCTTTCAATTATTTTTAGTAGGCCCTAGGGAAAACAATATGTAAGTATAAATAAACGTACAATGAATTTAAAACTATAATTGATTAATTGAACTTACTAGCATAAATAAGGCTCATGTTACAGCAATTATTGATTCTCTTTTGAATTTTCTCTATAAGTGACAAGAATTCATATAGGAAGGCCTCTTATGAGAGATAAAAACTTTAAAATGAGTAAATGAAAGCTAATATTCTTGTAATCTTATTAGGTTAGTGATCCAAAGAGAATATATTGCTACTACTATAGATATTAAAACACATTCTTTGTTCATTTCTAATCTAGATATCTTATTGAAACACCTTAAGGCATTCATTAAAGCATTAATATAATTTAGATTTACACCAGATAAAAGTTAAATCATCAATACATGAAATGTTATAAATTTTAAGATGTTTGTATTTAAAATGGTACATAAAGCCTTTTTTTTTTTTTACTTATCATATGACTAATAAGACTTGATAAGTCTTCCATGCGACGTGTGAATAAGTAGTGGGATAAGGGATCTCCTTGCCTATGACTTTTAGTTCCATTAAAAAATCTAATGGGCTCACCATTAACCAATACATTTTAAGACACAATGGTAGTACATTGAGTAATTTAGTCGACAAACTTTAAAGGAAAGCCAAAAGCATGTAAAGCATTTATAGTGCATATCCAGTCAATAGAATTAAAAGATTTATAAAAGTCCACTTTGATAAAACAACTATTAAAGGAGTGTTTCGTATTATAATTTTTGAACAAGTCCTAAGCCAAAAGAAAATTATCACTAATTTGTCAAACTGACATAAAAGAACTTTAGGATTGATTTATCAATGGTTAAAGCACTTATTTAAGCTTAGAGACTAGGACCTTTGCTATTATCTTATCAATGATATTGCTAAAAGCCTAGAGATTAGGATCTTTTTCTATTCTCTTGTAGATGGTATTGCTAAAAGAAATATTCTTGGAATCCGTTAAGGTGTATAGGTTAGGAATCTTTAAAACTAAATTGGTGAAAGTTTTGTTGATTTCTTTTAACCTACTCTCACTGTTAAAGAATTACAGCATAGCTCTAGTTACCATATTCTTTAATAATTACAAAGATTTTATACAAAAATAAAGCATTAGGAACATTTAGACCAGAGGCCTTATTAGGAAGAAGAGTAAAGAGAGTTTTCTCTACTTTAGAATCTGTAATAGGCCGGATCAATAAGTCTACATTGGTTAAAGGAACTCTACCAATGATAAAATATTGAAGCAATTAAATTGGAGAAGTATAAGTCAAGGAGAAGCCAAAGAATTTATTGAAAAAATCATTAATATCCTCTAAAAGTTCAAACTGAGATGAAATAATACCCTTCATATCTTAAAAGTAAGAAAATTTTGTTGTAATTTTTCCTCGAGAGTAAAGACTCACGGAAAAAGGAAGTGTTCCTATAACTATGCTAAATCCATTGAAGCCTCAATCTTTATTTCAAAATAGAATAATTAACCTCAACAACTTACACATAATCAGATAAGGCTTTCTTTTCCTCCATTTTTGTCAAAGGATTCAATAGATCTTAATAGAGCATATGTTTTATCTTATTAACTTATCCTTAACTGATAAATAATAGCTTAAGTATCATCATATCTTTTGTTTCTTAACACCTTAAGATCCTCTTTGATTGTTTATAACTTCCTCACGCAAATGAAAGACTTATGCCCATCAAAGTGGATCCTTATACCTTTTAAGATGGAACTTGATATACATTTATTTATGTATATTTATATACCTATATTTAATGTATTTTGCTTATTATCTAAGAGTTTTATAGTATTTTGGGTACTTAATTCACTTCAAGTGTGTTTTTAGATAAACATTGCTTTTATAGACCAAGAGGAGATGTATTAAGGTGAAATCATGGCATGGAATGGAAGAATTGAAGCAAATGTGGACTTACGCGGCCGTGTATAGTGACCGTGTAAGTCTTTGTAAATGTGTGGACTTTTAAAGATACAATTCCTACCTATGTAGAGTTACACACTCGTGTATGTTGTATGTTCCCCAACTATATCTCTATAACCACGCAAAGTTACGAATTAAGGTGTTTTTGGAGGTATATGTGACCATGTATATCCTAGAAACCCTAGGTCGTTGATATATAAGGATAATAAGAAGGATACATCAAGATGCAGATTAGAAGCGTCTGAATTTAGAGAAAGGAAATGAGAGTCATAAAATATACCTAAGAAGGAAGAGTAAAAGAAATATTCTACACATCATAAAAAAGAAGAGCAAATAATGGAAACATAAAGTTAGTTCTAACCTTATAGAATTTCCAAATCAAGGCTTTCAAGCTTATTCATTAGTTTTTTATTCTTTTCATTATCTTGAATGTCAATTCTAATTAGTTGTGTTTTGAACATGATTATAGGATTCTAAATCTATATTAGATTTTATTCTTGAATTGTGTTGATAATTGTTATCTTGTTAAATTTAATATCTGATGCTTTTTGGTACTTCTCATACTTAATAAGAAATTGAGAGATTGAATTAAAGTTGTCTATATTAAGTTGCACAACGAGAGTTAGCACTTTAATAGACCTACAAATATCATATTAACAAATAATTGAAGAGAGATCTTAATTATGAGTTAATTATCCTTACGATTGCTTCAAATCCAGTTTGGTTAGAAGTAGTTTTGTGAATTAGGAAGTTGTAATCCAACTGTTATATATTTCAATTGGGATTACTTGGCTAGATATCAAGAGAGGGTAATCAAAACCTTAGGATATCTAAAATCAAGCATAATTGAATTAACAAGATAAAGGGAAGACAAAACAAAGATAGAATAATTCCTAATTTTCCATTATCGATTAACTTCACTTTTATTGCTATCTTTACTAATTTAGTTATCAAGTTTTATTATTTTATTTTAATTTTAGTTAATTTTTAATTCAATTAATTCAATCCTTTATCACCTTAAAAAAATTGGATTCAAGTTATTAGGTGACTAATTCAATTCTCACGGGAACGATATTTTGCGTACTACAACATATGATTTGTATAAATTGTTAGGTAACTAATTCAAACTCTCAGGGGAACGATATTTTGTGTACTACAATATACGATTCGTATACTTGCAGTATTGCATACTTTAGAATGAGCAAACAAGTTTTGATGTTGTTATTGGGAAATTGCATTAGCATCTTATTTGATTTGAATTCATTTGATTTAAGGAAATGATACTTTTTTATTATGTGATTGTAGGTGCATGAATACAAGAATCACTCGGAGTATGAGAAAATTAGAACATACATCAGCATTTGACATCACAAAGCAAGAACGAGGGTTTTGAAAGGTGAAGTGTTAAGAAGTAATAAAAAGAACAATAGTGGAGGGAAGAAAGCAAGGAGAACAATAAAGGACATTATGGAATTCACGAGGTCATGGTTCAGTGTGAATCAATAAGGGATTACGAGATCACCATTGAAGATTAATACATTTGAAACGAAGCTAGCATTACCAAATATGCTACAAACCAATGTGAAATTTTATGAGCTGGCCAATAAGGATCCCAATGCTCATCTGGCCAATTTCCTAGAGATTTGTGATACGTTCAGGTATAATGGGCTATCAGAGGATGCAATTAAGATGAGATTTTTTCCTTTTAGACTCAAGGATCAAGCGAAGGCATGGCTAAATTCACACAACCCAATGAATGTCACAACATGGGGGAGCTAGTGCAAGCCTTCTTAACTAAGTACTTCCCCTTGATAAAGACTATAAGGCTCATAAAGGAAATTAAAAATTTTCAACAAAATGAAGGTGATTATTTATATGAAGCTTAAAAGAGATTCAAGGAATTGAAAAGGAGTTGTTCATATCTTAACTTACCAAAGAGTTCCTTTTGCAAATGTTCTACAATAGAATGCTAGTTTTACACTTATCCTAGTAGGTTTTAGTTCACCCAATCCCATTTTCTCAAACAAAGAATAAGGCATCATGTTAATTCCAGCCCCTAGGTTGGATAAAGCCTTATCTATTTTTAAGCTACCAATTTTTAAGGGATAGTAAAACTCCCCAGATCTGTAAACTTCTCTGGTAGTTTGCTTTTCAAAACTCTTGAGCTCCTTCCTTTAACTTTTCTTTGTTCAATAGTAACTCCTTCAAAAGTTTGATATGTTGTGGCATTTGCACAAGTTCTTTAACAAAAGATAAGTTATCTTGGATGAATTTGAAGATGTTCGTCACATTTATTATATTCTAATTTCCATATTAGGGTTTGTTCTTGAATTATTTTGTGACTTTAATTTTGATTGATTCAATACATAATATGTATTGTGTTAATGATGCATGCATATATTTGAAAATAAATCGAGAGAGTGATTCATAAGTAATCTTATTAATTTGCCCAACGAAAGTTGGTAAATTAATATATCACATGATTAACAAATAAAATATCATTCGAAGAGAGATCATATGTGATAACTTGAATATTTGATAGATAACTTCTAAACTAATTGAAATTGTTAGGGAAAACAATTTTAGAATTTTAAGATTCAATTAGGGATTATCAATTAGGGTTAATTGGTCAGATCTTCAGATAAACTAATCAAACCCTTCAAAAGTCTAGGATCGATACCGATTGAATCAAAAGTAGTTAGGGTAGTAAAATGACAATAGAATAAATCAAATGCTCTCATAATTGATCTATCTTGTTTTATTGGGACATCTCATTTGTTGACCGGTTTAGTACTCTATTTGATTTAATTGTGTTAATTTCATAATTTTATTTTCATTCAACTCATACTTCATTGTTTAATATTCTGGTTATTTTTATTTTCATTTAATTCACATTTTTACAACCTTAGACAAAGTTATAGTTCATTTAGTTTTAGCTAATTCTTCATAGGATGGACATCTCAATTACTACAAGTTACAATTCGTATACTTGCAGAATATTGAGAGTTTTACATTAGATAAAACTTGTTCAACAGATTCATCACCCATATACCATTTCTTTCATATCGACTAATTTAGTATTATCTTTATCTTAGTTTATTGTTGTGTCAAATTTAATTTAGTTTGTTTAATTTAATTTTCAATTAAATTCACAACCTGATTCAGTGGTTAGATAATAGAAAAAGAATTAATAATAATATTTACAGTCTTTGTGAAATCAACTCATATTTGCTAGTGCTAATTACGTGTACACCATACACTTACAGTTATAATTATTATAAGCACATAAAATCAATCAATCAACACCTTTACTTTGCGTATTTGGCAAAAAGTTTTAGATTTATGGTTTCACTTATTTACAGAGTTGTCAGAAGCAACCTCTATATCAATTAAGGGTAAGATTACTTACTTTTTAACTTTCCTAGACTTCGCATATCAGTAGAACTTTCACTAAGTTGTTGTTATTGTACTTGTAGTATTTGTTTAGAGAGATGCATATATAATTTTATGGATATTTCAAATATTTGATAAGGAATTCAAGAATATCTAGTAAGCTTTTCAAAACTAATTAAAACCTACACCATGTATTATCCAACTAAGGAAGCATTCTTAATTAAGTCCAATGGCAGTTCTAACCCGATCATGAAGCAGAAATGTAGAATAAAGAGAATGAAATTCATTCTTATCTGCATTTCTATACTTAGCCTAGTTTCAAAATTGGATGTAATGCATCTCTAATCATTATAGATGCTTTAATTGCAACCTTAAATCAATTTTATATACTTGTAATGCCTTTGGTTATACGTCAAAGTAGGAGACTTCTCATGCATCTAACTACTACTATTGTTTGTAAGTTACGGTCGAAAATGCATTGAAGGACTAGAAAATTGAGAAACTGTGGGGGATCCTAGCGCCTCTACAAAACTTCTTAGAATAATATCAGGATTGACCTAATCTTAAACTGGGAAGAGAAAGTATATATATACATTTACATATATCACTGGCAAGAGCTCAAAATCAGAGTCCAGGTTTTAGTTGGACAGAATTGTTCTCCCTGCCCAGCTCCAGGGCTCAGTCCTGAATCCTACAAAAAGGTGAATAAGAAAAAAAGGAAATTGTACACGGGTAAAACCACGAACAACTTGTTCTAAGCAAAAAGATTGTAAAGCCAAAAGATGTGTTTACAGAAAAGAAAGTGGCAAAATAATGCTTTGAAGTAGTTCCGAAGTTTAGCAGTACATAGTAATCCGAGTATGAGACTATTTGATTTTGTTTCCTACTTCTCTAACAAGACTCTCCTAATTCTGCAGGTTTGTATTGTTGGGGCAGATTTTTAACATCGTTTGGATGCTTTACCTACACTCAAGTTTTGGATCTTTGTTAACCTTCTAAGAAGTTCAATTTGCCATTGTCTAGGCTTTATACGTCCCAGTGATACCCAACGTTTAGATTGCTTCTGTCCCGGCGTTTTCATTTGCTGCTTCAACTTCCTATTGGCGTGCCATTTTCCACCTCGCCAACCAAGGCCATATCTGCAACTCAGGTGAAAAGGAGGTAAACTAGACATTAGCAAATGCATGAAGTAATTTATTATAATAATAAAATTGAAATATAGGTAACAAGGGCTCAAAAACATTTCTGCTAATATCATTTCGCTATAGACATTTTACTAATTTCGAAGTAATATGAATGCAGCAAAACACAAGATCTGACAGAACAACCAGTACTTCGGAAAGAATTAATGCCTAATTTGTTCCCAGACAAAACCATCAAACCTTGTCAAAGCAATAGTTACTTGCATTTGAAGCATCTTAAAAATCTCAACCAACTTCGTTAGACTTTTTCGCATCAAATACCATTCTAACTGGATAAAAGTTTTACGAGTAATAATCATTATGTACCTTGAAAACTCGGATAAAAAACCAAAAAAAAAAGGGAAAAAAATTGTGGATAGATATGTTAAGCAAGTTAGTCCTATTAAACTACATCAACTAGCTTATTTGAACGTCTAAACTCTTGATTGACAGTATAAGAGTTCAAAAATCAATCAGCCACGATTTTCATCCACTTAAGAAGCATAAACACACAAAAAGAGAGATTATTTTTATGTGAGAAGAACCTCCTATATAGGCTATAATTGAATTCTTCACAAAAGAAAATGGATGCTAAGATAATTTCCCATTCAAGACCTCAGCAAAGATTAAGGATCAATATCCTTTTCATGAAGCTTATGCTTGATTAGCAGTCAGCGCCCTACATAGATGAGTCTACATGAAAACTAGTTGCGATAAATGCATCTAGTGGGAAATGGAAAGTTCTCAAATTTTTTCATTTTATGCAACAATTATTTCAATTCTCCAACACAAAACTAATGAAAGATTTCATTTTAATTCTATTTTATTTTTAGTTTTCGTATTGCCACCATAAAAAATTTCAAGTTCTTCAATAAATTTCTCATCTTCACAACATTGTTTAGTAGTTTTATAGTTGGCTCCCAACAGGGCAAAATTCTAAAACCATTTCTAGCACCCTATAACCCTTTTACAACCGCATTTCAGAATTCAAAAACAAATAAGTGCACCTTTCTGAGGCAAAAACTACATTGAGGCCTTTTAAATTTGTTTTAAAACTCATTTGAGAATCTATGCTTGGAGAAAAAACCAATAAAGCTCTTAAACATCGCAATCAGAAACAATTAATACCAACCTTTAACATTAGTAAGCAATATAAAACGCATGACTCAAGTGGCTCTAATTCCATGAATGCATACTTTAAAACATGAAACTGTCTTCCCCCAAGAAAACATTTCTGCCAAGCCCAATCACACACACATTTTAGCCAGGGCTAAAGAATAGTTGAATAGAGAGTTCTCAATTGATTGTATAAGAGCTCTACAAGATCGTATGCCCACCACATCGAAAGTATTTTGTAGAAGAATTAGGGATCACCACTAGTGAAAAGAACCTTCAGTATAGCTTATAGATCATCAGTGAACGAAAGAAAAATACAACAATGAGGGAATGAATATTTAATTATTTTTTAAGTTGTTAATTTTCATTAATAGAAAAAGTTTGAAATACTTTTATTTTAGTTTGGCCTTATTGGTTTAAGACTTAAGTCTATTAGGATTATCACATGGTAATTAAAAGCTTAAAGACAACTGTATGTTCATTAATATGAATAGCTAGAGGGTAGTGGGCATTTGAGCTTAGCCCAAGAGTATTAGTCTGGACTCTACAAGGAGTTCAATTTTGTACTGATGCCGTCTTGCTAGATATCTTTAGAACCTGAAATTCACGCAGGTAACAGAGATGGTAAGACAGCTGATTTCTTAACAGAGTTCAACTCCATTTTTGAAGAACCAAAAGGATTATTTCCCCATAGTTTGCATGAACATAAGATTTGCTTAAAGAGGATACTGAAGTTGTATATGTCAGGACTTATAGGTATTCAATATTCCTAAATTCAGAAAAATATGACTGAACGACTAGTACAAGAGGTATTGACCCAATGTATAATTCAACATAGCAACAATCCCTTTTTATCACTAGTGGTATTGGTTAGACAGAAAGACAATACGTGAAGATTCCACATTGATTACATATTTTTAAAGAAATATACAATTAAAGACAAAATTACAATTCCTTTGATTAAGGAATTATTGGACAAATTGAATGGGGCAGGGTGGTTTTTAAAGCTTCAATCTGCTCAGATTATCATCAAATCAGGGTGTTCCCTCAAGACGTACACGGAACAACTTTCATAACTCATGAGAGTACTGTGAGTTCTTGGTTATACCCTTTGGACTTACAAATGATCCTGCCGCCTTTTCAGAGGTTAACGAATCAATACTTTAGGGCTGACTTAAGGACGTTTGTGTTAGATTTTTCATATGATATTTGGGTTTTCAGCCCCACATTCAAAGACCATTAAAAGTACCTAAGGATTGCTTCAGTAATTTTGCATAAGAACAGTTCTTTGCCAAAAGCAAGCAAGTGCAGCCTCGGAGCAGATCAAATTGAATACTTGGGCCACGAAATTTCAGCAAGTGGAGTGATTACTAAGCCAAAGAAGCTGGAAACTATTGCCAGTTGACCTAAACCTGCCACCATCAAGGAATTAGAGGGTTTTGGGGACACGAGGGATTTTTCAAGAGGTTTATCCAACACTAAGGCATAGGAGTAAGCCTTTAAAAGGCTCTTTTGGTTGAAATGAAGATGCACAAAAAGCTTTCCAACATCCAAAATACGCATTAATGACAGCACTATGTTGATCTAACCTAATTATGCACAAACTTTCACTATAGAGGCGCATGCTAGTGCGTGAGGACTAAGAGCAATCTTGTTACAACAATAGCATTCCATAGTCTTCATGAGTAAGGCCTTGGCTCTTAAGTACCAAGCATTATCCACCTATGATAAGGAATTCCTAGCAATGGTCATAGTAGTGAGACATTATCATCATTTAGATGAAGGAAGTTTATAATATAGACTGATCAAAAGAGCTTAGAATACCTCCTTCAACAAGCTTATAGCTCCCTAACCTTTGAAGCTATGACTTCGAAATCATGTGAAGGAATTGCTGCCATAATCATTTCTGCCTTTGATATCCCCCTCAAATTGATGTCGCCTGAGCAAAAAGCATCAATTTGTGAACAAGGGAGTGACGTCGGTTCTAGGAGAGGGCCCTAGTAAATACATCAGCAACCTAGAGATCGTTGGCGATATGTGAAAGAGAGAAAACACGAGTGTCACATGCTTCACGAATAGAGTGACAATTTGAATGGAATATACTCATTTACAAATGGGTTTATAGCAATTTGAATGGAACTAGTATTATTCGTATGGAGTGGAGTAGGCACAATCTGGGGAAACCCAAGCTCTCGTAACAATCGCCAAGGCCATATAATTTTAGGACATGCAGAGAACATATCACAATATTCAGACTTAGTAGAGGATTAAGACACCCGATCTTGCTTCTTGCTTTTTAATAAAACAAGAGAGTTACCAAGAAACATGCACCAACCACTAATTGAATGTTGAGTATCAAATTAAACAGCCCAATCAGTATCACTATATGCAACCAAATCAACATGAGAGTCCATAAAGGTGAACAGATCTTGAACAAAAGGGCCTTACAAATAGTGACCAATGCAACAAACAATAGCCAAATGGAGGTGTCTAGGCACCTATATAAATTGGCTAACTTTTTGAACAATGAAGGAAATATCAGGCTGAGTAATAGATAGTTTAGGTGCCTATATAAGCACATGGAACTTGTTGAGTGATCGTTTTATCTTACAAACATTAGAAGATGGTGTAGAAAATAACCTTGGTGGTAAAAGATCTTCGCGCAAAAAGGCATTCTTAAAATCCATTTGTTGCAATGGCCAGCCCTTAGAAGCAGCAATAGGTAGTACAAGTCGCACAATTGTCATCTTTGTTACAGGTCTAAATGTCTCTTTATAGTCTACCTCATACTCTTGTCAATGAACAAGTTTTGTTAACCTCGTTTGATATCTATCAAATGAACCATCTAACTACAACTTAATGGAATATACCCATTTACAATCAACGGGCTTAACACTAGTAGGACAAGGAACAATATCCTAAGTATGATTCTCGTGAAGAGCCTAAAGCCCTTCTTGTACAGCTTTTACCCAATGTTCATGCTTAGTTGCCTGAGAATAAGCGGTAGGACCTGTAGTTCCAATAAAAATGGCTGCGAAACCATCCCTATCAGGAGAATAACTAATATGGGAGGATCTACAAAGTGCCACAGGAGTAGGCACTAGATCAATGTTAGCAAGGATTTGCAATGATGGGGGCTATTGTTGCTAATAATACTAGGTTTAAAATGCTTAATTGGTAAAGAGATATAATCAAACCTAGGAAGAACAATTTCAAAAGGAAATACATGTTGCTGAAAAAAGTACTAATGTTCAAAGAAAATCACATTTCTAGAGATCTGCATACAACAATATTATCATAACACAAAAACCCCTTGTGGGTAGTACTATAGCCCATAAAAGCACACCTAAATGATTAAGTTTTAAGCTTGTGGTGTTCATAGGGAGTCAAATGAACAAAACAAACGCATCCAAATATGTAGCGTGTGATAATTACGATCCATACAAAAAGATGATAATAAGGAGAATCAAAATTCAATAGATGAGAAGGCAAACAATTAATCAAATAAACTACAGTAGACAAATGGACGGAATGCAACTCCAAGATTTTACATTCAGCACCCCATTCTATTGAAGGGAATAGGGGCATGATCATTGAGATACAATACCTTTTTGTTGCAAAAAAGCATGAAAATCATGTGACATATCTTCACCGCCATTATTAGATCATAAAACTCTAATGTAGGTGGAAAATTGTGTTTTTAATATAAGCCACGAAGCCTTGGAAAATAGTGGAACACCTCAAATTTGGAGCATAGAAAATTTACCCATCTAAACCAACTATAATCACTAATGAAAATCTTAAAATAATATATTGCTCGTGTGAAATGACAAGGGTAATACCCCAAACATCAGAGTGTACAATCTTAAAGCATATATTAACAAGACTACCACAAGAAGGGAAAGCTAAAGTTTTATTTTTTGCTATTTTACAAGTAAAGAAATCAAGAGGCCATAATTGATTAAAACATTGATCTCTATTTCCAAGAAAACCAAGCTTCATTGGATTAGACAAAATCACACTATGTGGTTGACTCAATCGTCTATGCCAAACTTCAGCCTTATTTTCAACGATAATAGAAGCCAAAGCCAAAGCCAAAGTCAAAGTTCTAAAAAATTAAATTGCAACGAAAATAATCTTCGCACTTTAGGCTCCTAAGTAATCACCTTCCCAAACACCTAATTCTGCACAAGACAACCATTACGAGAGAAATGTACATCACAATTATTGCCCACCATTCGACCAACACAAATTAAACTCATAAACAACCTATGAGAGAAAAATAAATGACAAGAAGGTCCAATATCATCAATGGTTGTAATTGGAAGATTACTGCCATTAGCAATCTGAATATTTTGTGTACCAACATATTATCGTAGATGAAGTAACGAACCAAGTGATCTAGCAATATGATTGGACACATCGAAATTAGCAAACTAAAGAGAAGAGACAGCCTTACCTTGACCTTGAAGGCCAAAAGTAAAGAATTCATTGGAAATCATATGTTGTACCATTTCTAGAATAATAGTAAACTGATTGGTGCTAGTGGTTGTAGATGTAGGACCAATAATATTAAAGTTTGGAACAACAGTTTGAAAGGCTTGAGCTTGCCAGTTTTCTAGGCTTGTTGGGCCTTCCTTGATAATGTATTCATTTTGTAGGCATAGCAATTGATACAAAGGTCACCTTGGGACTCGAACTTTCACCAAAGTTGATCGCCAACACCCTTTGTACGGTAGCCTCACTTAGGTCTACATAAATAAGACTTCAGCCTTCAACGACCCTCAAAGTGTTTAACTCGCACACTCTAAGAAACAATACTACAGAAGCAATAAAGGCAACAAGGAAACAAGAGAGATACGGTAAAACCAACCTTTATATTACTTTCTCTCAAAAGAATACAAAGAATGCTCTCTCTGACTGAATCATGAGAGCAAAGCTCGAATGAGCTATATATAGGCATTCTAACTTGGAAGCCAAGTTACATTCAGAATCCCACTTAAACTAAACTACCTAAGATCATGCTAAGGTCACGTCTATCTCTATCAAATTACATCATGTGGACTAACTGAATGACACCCCCATCCAAATAGGACCATAACTGATAAAATAGAATCTATAAGATAACAGAAAAATAGAGTTTACATTCAAATAGGAAACTAGCACCCTTATCCTCGAAGATCTCAGCTATCTTTAGATGTTGAGTCCTACTGCTATTCTTAACTCTTAGTTGTCGTCACATCATCTAAGATCTCCCCACAATCTCTTCCGCTGATGATGCAGTGTGATCTTGCTGAAGCCCACATAGCACGCTGGCCTGATCCAATGCTTCCCACAACAAGTCCACTAGTCGTGGTCCATTCATCCAAGCATGGGCCAAGTCCTTAGCTTGGGTTGAGTCAATCTCCACAAGGTCCGAGGCTCTACCAAAATTGGCACAAGTCCGATCTCACTCGCCCATGTTTGTCTTAGTATTTTCCCATGCCTCCCTCATGCTTGTAATTCAGCTAACCTTCCTCCTAAGGCCCATCGTGAAGGTCGCTGAGAACTGCTCCAAAGTTTAAGGGTCTAACAGCAATTCGGACCAGCCTAAAGCCAATGGCCCACAGGTCAGGAATGTCCAGCCCGACCCGGTCCGTGGCCTAATTGAGAGCGACAAAATAACACCATTTTGTCAAAAACGACTTCGTTTTTTGAAATTTATTAAAAAATAAATCGGCCCAGCCCGGGCCCAACATGTCTGGCCCCACCTATTGCCATTCCTAAGAGTAAGTGCAAAATTTCTTACTATAATTGTAGGCAACATGCTTGAACTTCTTGCAACTGTGGCATTACACTTATCCTTTTCCTTGGTTCCTCCCTTGAGCAGCATAAGCAACATTGATAACCTCAGATGTCTCCTTAGATCCACCTGTAATCGCTTGTGTAGCCATTCTCTATTCTTTACGCAATAATTCACCAAGACACACATCCAAAGAAGGAAAAGGATCGCTATTCAACAATCCAACCTGAACAACTTCTCATCTTAGTTTCATCAAAAACTATTTCACCTACTAACTTCACAAATCTCTTAAAGATTATCAAAGGCCTATTTAGGTATCATAGAATAGATAATTCCATATTATTTGCTCCATAGATTGATATATCCAGAATAATATTGTTTAATAGAAACACTACCTTGATTTAAATTATTAATCTCGAGTTAATGTTGAAATCGTCTCACAATATTATCATGATGGTATATATGATTTAAATCCCACATCTCTTTGTAAATTGTTTCACCATATGGCCTTCAATAGGTGCTAAAATCCAAGAGATAATTTGAGCATCCTTTGCCCCCCATTGGCTAAGTTCCTTATCATCTTTAGGAGTAGAAGGCAGTCAATGTGACCCAAAGCTGCTTCCTTTTTAGAAACATTTTGAATTGAAATTCGAATGCTGCATAATTCTTTCTTGTAAATTTGATAACCGACATCTTTATAAATTTTTTTCCAAAAATATTCTTGGTAGCCATTCTCAAAAAATTCAAATCTAGAAATCTTAATGCAAGACCTAACCACAAGATCAAAAGAAATCCCAAAGCAATGTTGTTGATTAAAATATCAAGCAACCCAAAATAAAAATGAAATAAAAAACTTCGAAGGATAGAAGTGAAGCTCTAATACCATTACAATTTTGGGTAAATGTCTAAATTCCCTCATGACGATCCTTTCAGTTAAAAAAGAATTGGCATACAATCTATTTTTGGTAAGAATACACTCATACTAATTACTAATCTTCCATATCTATATCTATCTATCTATCTATATATATATATATATATTATAGCTAATAAACTAATTATGGTAGAATGAATCTCGTAATCTTAACCATAATTTCTGCCATAATCTTTGCATTAAGATCCATAATTTTTGCTATTAATATTTCTTTGGTTGATGCAATTTCAAGAATTCCTCGAAGATATATTTCACTAGTTGTACCTAAGGTGCAAACTAAATTATAAGCAAAAATAAAAAATTGTAAGTTTGGTGATGCTAAAATTTCAACAAGGGAAAGTGCATTCACTCTTCTCAACTCTAGGATGGGATATTGATATGGAAGGGTAGAATTGTGGTTGGCTATGACCCTACTCTAAGAAGCACAATTGTAGCTATGATGCACATTGAAGTAAGTAGCAATCACTTGGGTGTCTCCCTTACACTCAAAAGACTACAACCAATGTTCTGTTAGAAGGGTCTCCAGAAGGATGTGATGAATTTATCAAAGTGTGCCAAACTTGCAAAATCAATAAACATGAAACAATTACTTCATTGACTTCTCTAGCCTTTACCAATTCCAAATTAGTGCAAGACTGAGGTTAGTAAATCATTGAAGGACTACCCAAGTCTAAAGGCTATGATGTGATTTTGGTTGTTGATAGACTTGTCAAATAGGCAAATTTCATTGCTTTATCACATGCCTATATAGTTGAATAAATAGCTCAATTGTTTCTAGTTCATGTTTAAAACTTCATGCAATGCTAAGTGCTATATTAAGTGATAGGAATCCCATAATTCTTAGCAATTTATGGCAAGAATTTTATAGACTAAAAGGGTTTAAATTGCACTTGTCTTCAACCTGTCATTCACAAATTGACTGATAGATAGAGGTGTTGAATCACATGTTGTAAACCTACCTTCATTTTATGACTGGCAATCTTCCTCACAATTGGTTCATATCATTAGCAAAATTTTTTATGAATTTCCTCCACTGGTGCACATTCCATAGTTTGCTATAGATCATGCATTACACGACAAGAGAGTCATTTTGCAAGTAACCAATTTCCACTTGGAACGTGCACAAAATTGAATGCGTATGCAAGTTAATAAGGATAGATCGGATCATAAATTTCAAATTGGTGGCATTCTACTTAAAGTTATAGCCTAGCATCAAGATATTATGGACCATAAAAGATCATTGACAAAATTGGCATGATTGCCTACAAGTTGGAGCTGTCGACAAGATCTTTAATACACAATGTTTTCCACATCTTGCAACTTAGAAATGAGTGACAAATATTTTCAATGTTTCTTCAACACTTCTAAAAATCTCAATACCGGTTAAATCTTCCGGTGGCCATAATTGATAGGAAGTTGCTCAAAAGATAAAATAAGCCCATAACCCAAGTGTTGGTTCAGTGGTCCAATTCTACTGAAGGAAGCAATATGGGAATTCTTATATATATTGTAAATGTATTTTCCTAGAATGAACCATGTGGACAAGTTAAAAAGCAACAACCGTGACATTGAAAAATACCAATGATAGAAAGTTCATAGGATGTAAAAGAAATTGCCCAAAAAATGTCAAAATTAATTCAGCAATCACTAAAAACTGTTAACTATCAACAATCCAGATCATCATATGCATTGTTTACTTTTTGTAAAGTAATAAATTTTATTGAATTATGACATAAGGCACATCAAGAAACTAGTTACAAACAGCCTTGGAATACCAGTTCAAAAGGGTTACATTGGCTAAGGAGGCAGCCAAAAAGTAATTATAAACAAAAGTTAGGACATCCTACCGTCCAGAAAAACAACTCATCATATGCATTACAAAACAATAAATCAATCGAAGCCTATTATTCACTTACCTTCCTCTTTCTTTCATTTTTAGGGGAAGGGGGGTGGGGGTGCTTCATTGCGTTGTTACCACTAGGCTAAAATGGTTGTCCCATTTTCCAGTTGCAATTAACTAGTCCCAAATCAATTGATGATGGGAAAAAAGTATCCATGTCTTTAAGCATAGCAAAGCGAGACTCGCAAAAGGAACAACTAATGCTAGGTTAAAAAACTTGAGAATTGTGAAAAAGGTAAAAAACCAAAAAAGGTGCAACTACATTGTGTGCGATAAGGAATGTGAAGGCATACCCGATGATAAATGTAGTTCCAGCTGTAGCAATGGAAGCAGCAATACTTGAATTTCCAGGATTAACAAGCTTCTTGAATTCTGCATGCTCAATTTCATAATTGTTTTTCATCTGCCATAAAGCAAAAAGAATTTACTCAGACTTGAAACAAGAAGACTAGATATAGAAAGGGGAAAAAATGAGTTGGTAAAATAAAACGTTAAAAATTCAAAGACAAGCAAAATTTCAATGCATTCAACAACTCTTTACCTTTGGAAGTAAACAAAGAGGCTAACAAAGGCATGTTCTTATGAGCTTAGTCAAAATTGATCCCTTTCTTTTGTTCGAAATCATAATAACTTGAAAGGAATTATAGTTGTTAACGTATTTACACTGACATTGCAATTTACCCAACAAACTAAGCTTTTGAGTTGAATGATTCCTTAACAAAGTATCAAACCCTTAATGACTGGGGTTTCTAGAGTTCAAATCAAATTGCATTTTTTGCTTGGTGGATTTGTGATTTGTATTCAATCTTCATCTAAGATGACATGTTAAAAATATTTAAACCATTATTAGATTTGAGAAACAACATAAGCTTTTATGCCAAATGGCTTCTTGACAAGAGTGAAACAAGATTATAATGCAATTTGCAAAGAAAGGGGCAGTTCATACAAGCTTCTCACCACAAAAAGGAAACTTTAGCATTTTACTTCAAAAAAACAACGTAAGACTGAAACAACAAAGTGACATTAATGGATATTAATACAACTTTGAGTAGCATTAACTCTCCATAATTCAATATTCTATAATAAGGTGTTAAATACATGGGCCGCAATACTACAATTGTGTGTCCACACTGTTATCACAATTGTATCCACATCACCGCAATAACCTACAATCGCAGTATAACCCGCAATCTGTAATTTAAAACTTTACTTTATATTTTCCAGGGTAATCATTGTTTCCAAAAGGAATCACTCAGAAATAGTAGTATAGTCACCAGACCATTTCCATGGCCTAGGAGACAAATCCATTGACTGGATTGCCTTGCATGGGCCAAAACAAAGATACTGACAACAAGTAATACCGCACACTTCTATTCCAATATGAAACATAATCAAAGATAAGTATTGCAATTTACAGATACTCACAACTTGTTCAATTGATTCAAGCCTTTGATCCACTTTTGATTCATGATAATGGCGTATGCAATACCCTATAAATAAATTAT
>JANZXR010000009.1:5154539-5166356 GCA_027575705.1 Erythroxylum echinodendron
GCCCTAGAAACTCTAAAATTGCCACAAAGTTCATAACTATGTAATTCCTTCACTAATTAGGCCATCGCAACGTTCAATTCCAAATATACTTGGAACCAATCAAATTGAAGAAATCAATGTTCTAGAAGCTTCAATACACATTAACTAAATCAAGTATAAGATCAACCAATTCATCAAGTACAAGCCAGTTTATGATCAACCAATTCATCAAGTACAAGCCAGTTTCTTCCAGGGAAGCTTCTCACTCAAGTAGTGAACCCATCTGACAAACAGTACATCAACTGACAGATAAATATATGTCCAACAATAGTTCACTTAATCAAAGTTATCGATTCTGATATAGACAAGACTAGTTTGACATACAGAATTCGGTTAACAATCAACGTATTCATAGACAGTAAATATCAAGTCTACACAAAGAAATACACGGTTAATTTATTTGAAGAACATGAATAGTCGTCCCAAAGGCCCATTAAGTGCTAATATCAAAACATTTTGAGCGAAACCAAAGGGATGTGACAAAGTAAAAAGGAATAAGCTAAACGAGGAGAAAAAACTTACCTGCCCATGCCGTAGCAACTGACGCCATAGAAGTTCCCACGGTGAACACTACTCTATGCCTCTCAAAAATGTCCTAATAAAACAGTAAAACCCAGATGGAAAACAATTTGACCAAGGAAAAACACAAAAGAAAAGTAAACGGAAGGGTGAAGTTCAACTAATCCCAACCTAAGGAGAAACGAAACATTACCTTGGTGGACACAAAGGTGTCATGCACAGCAGCCCATGAATTAACAGCTTTCCCCTTCAAAAGAGAGGTTACTCGACCCCTCAGTCGCTGCATATCACCGCATGCTCCTCTGTGATGCCGTCTAGTTGCACCAACCTGAGAGAATTGTGGTACCCCCGGACCCAACAGAGATGTTTATTGGAAAGGAAATATGATACAAGTAAAGGGAAATTTGTCAAATATTAATGTTTTAAAGCTTTCAAATTTAACTCTATCGTTTTCAAAATATTTATAATATATAATAGACCCTAAATAGATGAATAATTTGATAAGATTAATTCTCTATAAGTTAAATGCTATGTTAATGCTCACATAATATTATTTTTATATTTTTAAATAAAAATATACTTTACTATAATTAATTAAATTTTAAATTAATTTGTAAGTAGGTCTTATAGCCATGTAATAATGGGGCTATTGTTCATACATTTCAAACAGTTGGTCTCACTTTTAACATAACAATTCAGTCCACATTTGTATATTTTAGACAATAGGTCCTATTTGTCAAATGATAGTGGGCCCACTCTTATTTAAAAATAAAATTAAAATCACATCAGTATTAATGTAACGATTAACTAATGAGGAGTTAACTTTGTTAAATTTTTCATTCACTTATGCTCTATTTCGAATGTTTTGAAAATAATGAGGTTCAATGTGAATACTTCGAAACGTTAGTGTCTGTTCTATATATTATTATAAACAACGAGATTCAAAAAGTATTTTTAGCCTTTATTTTGAGCATTATGAAATGTTGGGGTTTAGCTCGGTAAAGTGTATTAAGGTCTAAAATACACTTTTGGCCAACTTTATAATTAAATAGAATTTCTCTTTTCCAACTCTAAGTTTTACTTATAACAATGAGTTTATTTGTTTGTATTTTGTTTTCCTTCTCCCTCCATAGAACATACATGAAAGTAGTTAAAGGCAATTTTAAATATATTTAAGTGTCGTGTTGTGATATATCTCAATTTACTTGGTTATCTTTGTGTTATCTCAATTTGTAGCTAGACATAAGATGTTGCATCTAGTTTTCACCTATTTTCATAGCTTAACAAAAAAATAAACATTCAAAAAATAGATAGGAAATACTTTCTACTTGTTGGTATAGCTCAAAAGTTAAAATAAGAATTCTCTTCAATTATGTTCTTATTCTTGAGTCTCTTTTTGGTTGCTAACCATATGATGAAGTTTTAACTAAATTAAAGCTTGAATGGATTAGTTTTGCCCATTTAACTCTTTATTAGCACTTACTAGCAAGTATAGAAATGATTTATTAGCATACTTTTCTAACTTGTGCCTATCCCATATAGTGTAGCCTAATTTATTTGTACTAGGGCTATAATTAAGGAGGTTATCTCTAATAACAGAGAACCTTGCTAGCTGCATTGCCAATGATCTCCTTGAATGATTTCCTTAATCCTTGCACTTGTAGATGGTAAGTGTCTGATTATGAACAACTTTAGTAATTTGTGCAATGTTCCTATAATAGTCTAATTATCAGAACAAAACTACATACAATAGCCATTTTGAACTATTGCTTCGAACTCTTGCCTTGAGTCCCTTATTTTCAGCATCTAGTTTTAGGTTCATAAATTCCCTGGTTCTTCTTACAAGTTCCAAAACTTGGCTTTTAAATGTTGAGAGTACATCCGTCTTATCCATATGGATTCCTTGTTATTGAATATCAGATCTTCTTGATGATTAGCATTTTGTTTATGACATAGATTCTAGCAAACATCAATCCTCCTTATTTTAGAAAATAAATATTTGACCATTTCACCTTTGATGATTTCCTTTTCTTGCATTTTTAAACCAAAGCAAATTCTTCATTATCTTCTTAATAGCTTTAAATAAATTCCTTTATAGCATAAGTTGAGATCTTTAATAATTATGTATATTGTTAAAGACAGTGATCGCAAGCTACATTCTTTCTACATAAGATAGGACTTTATTCCACCAGCTGCTAATTTTCTTATTGATTGTATCAAATAAAGGTTGATATTCCCTAAATGATGGCTCTTTGTAGTAATTAGTATACCAAGATAATTGAATAAAGCTTGCTGAATTTGACAACCAGATATTCTGGCTAGTTCCTTTAACAAGCCTAAAGGCCCTATAAATACAAAAACTTCTCATTTAGATTAGTGTTTAGAGCAAGCATAATCTTGAAAGTTTACAAAGATTTTATGAAGATTTCAATTAAATGAGCATCATCTACATATAGAAACAATAAATTATAAATAAATGCAATAAAAATACTTCACTTAACTTTATATTATGAAAAATGAGTTCAGTTAAAGCCTAAAGACATAATATGTCAATATGAACAATCTAGTTAACTTTTCATTTCCTAGAACTCTATGTGAGAAAGTGGAAATGCACTATTAAATCCATTCTGTAAAAAGTTTAGAGAAAAAAACACCTCAAGGTACGTGAGTATGAACTTCAATTATATTGGGTCAAAAACTTTATGGAAATCAATTTTTAATACACAACTTTTGATTGATAACTTATTATGATAATTCCTAATTATGTCTTTGAGCTAGAAGAAGTTATTGCAAATACTTCTCTCTTTAATTAAAAAAACACTTTGACTTAATTAAGAATTATCATAATTAAGCCTCTTTGCAAACATCTTTAAAATGATTTTGTAGATAACATAGTAGTATAAGGTAATCCTAAAATTATGTGGTATATTCAGGTTAACTTCCTTGGGAACTAGGCATTTTATTTCTCTGTGCATAGCCTATATGCCATCATGTTTAATCCATATTCACCAATATGGTGCTAACACAACTTTGTGTTTAACCTTATACTAGTGGTGTTTATTGATACAAAAATTAAAGTTAATTGATTAAAAGAAGAGGTAGTAGGAATGAGAGGAATGGCAAAAAAATGTTTTGGAACTAAAAGAGTCAAATTGGGATACAATCAAAATAGTTAGAGATCAAGTGAAAAGATAATCTTAGAAGAGGAATAAGGATTTCAGCAATATTCATCAAGAATTCAAGATTCATGGTGATGATTTCTTTATCTTTTGTTCTTTCTTATTTTGTGTTGTTCTTTATAATTTATTCATAAACTAATTGGGATATAAATATAGGTAGGATAGACCCTAAGCTGTAAGTTTTGAATTTATATTTTGATTTAATGAAATACCTAGTTTTCTTAAGATTTATTCATGTTTTTATATTAGTTTGAATTTAAGGAATGAAAGTTGAAGGTTTAATAATTAGATTCTTACATTGAGATTGAGAGAAGATGTGTATTGATATGTCATATATAATTGATGAGGGTTAAGTAAGTTACTCATGAGAGAATTACATAATCTTCTAAAGTTAGGATAAAACCTATCACAAGAATCAGCAAATCAAATTAATATATTCTTAGGTTGTCTTGAATAGTAAGAGATTTTAATTAATTCAATCTAAGGATAAGGATTGTGTTACCCAAAAGAGAGAATAATTATAATTTACGGATTCTTACTGGTCTAAAAAACTAGTCATTCATTAAATTAGAGTGAAGTTGAAATGCATTGAAGTCCTAGAGAATATGTTACTTGATCATTGTTTTGGTTTAATGTTTTAGAATTGTTTATTTACTTTCCTTTTTAATCAATCATATTTGATTGTCTAAATAATCAGGTTTGTAAGAAATTGGTAATTAACTACTTGTCTTTATAGGATTAAACTGTACCTACTAGCTTTTACAATAACTATAATGTATGCTTGTGATACAAAATAAAAATGTCAAATATTTGGCATCGTTTCCAAGGACTTTGAGTAGTTAATATTAATTTAATTTATAAACTAATTAAAGTAGAGTTTTATTTTGTTTTATCTTATTTTATTATCATTTTTTGAGTTTTCTCTACTCTTTTCTCTTTTATAGTTGACTTCGAATAAAGGTTGAAAAGGAAAAGATGGTTGGTGAAGAATATTAACTCTTTAAAGGATTTTGGTCATATAAAATGCTAAAAGGGTTAGTTTGGGCAATACAAAGCCCAATATTAAAGCCAACAACTTTGAATTAAAACCTTCTCTTTTCTCCATGGTTCAAAAAAATAAATTTGAAGGGTGCTAGATTTGCACCTTTCTTTGTTCCTAAAGTATTATGATATGTTGAAGCTTAATAATGCCTCACTAGATGTAATGAAACTAAGGTTATTCTCTTTTTCATTATAGGATGAGGTGAGAGCATGGCTGTAGAACTTACTAGTAAGATCCATCACTACTTTTTTGAAAAATAGATTGATCATTACTTAGTATCAACTATCCAAAACTTTTCTTTCTATGTTCTTCCCTCTAAAAAAAAACTTATCAAATCAAAATTCATATTACAAGTTTTGCTCAAAAGGAAGGTGAGTCATTGTATGAAACTTGGGAGAAATATAAAGAGTTGTCGAGGTCATGGCCCATCGTAGGAGATAGGTGCTTAATTGATTATGAATTTATTCTATAACACTTAGTGATTATTGATATGAAAATGCGTAAGATACTCACTTTGACTCATATGTAGTTTTAGGCACAATTCGAATGTGAAAGAGCTAAAGTGAGTTGAAAGCACTATATTTGAGTCGTTTTTTAAAGATTCACACTCACTCATCTTTGTGAAGCAAGAAGAAGAAGATTAAAATCAAGGGAAGACAAGTAAATACCAAGGAAGACGAGACATATCCTAAAAATACAAAGAAAAAGATTAGAGCAAGATAACAAGGAGTCACAGCTATGCTACAACTTGTCACAGTTGTGAGCATTGACTCTTGGCCGTGACAAGGTATCTCACAGCAGCCGTGAGAAGGATCTTATAGCCATGAGAGGGTGTTTCACTCCCCCGAATCCTATTTTTCTATAAAATCTTCATTTATGTGACGAGCGAAAGGTTTTATGAAAGGTCTTTAGTGTTCTTGGCTAGGGGAAGGTTTGGGAGCTTGGAAGAGATAGAAAAGGGTGACAAGATGTCAACTTTAAGAGATCTATAGAGGGGTAGCTTTTCGATGCCGGTTCGGAGGTTACATCGATGCTGACGACTCGGTTAAGCATTTCTTTCCTTGTATTTGTTATTTCTTTCTCTCTTTATGAATTAATTATGTTGTTCTATGCATATAGATTTGGGTTTTGTGTATAAATATGATCGTATATCGTATAGTTCGGTTGTTTGCGTATGAACCCATAGTTAGAATTTCAATATAATTCGTAATTGTTATATTTGACATTCATTTGTAGCGATTAATGGTTCGTAATCATTAGGATAACATAACCTAGGTGATGACTCAAACGTATGTGGTTGTTGCTTAGATTAATCATTTTTCATAATTCGTAATATGACTAGCTAATTGAATATAGAGATTGTATCCTAGGTTATTCGGTAGTTAGATGTAATTAATGATCATATCTTAATTAAACATAACCTAAGGAAAAACTCAGGTTAATAAATCTTATTATTAACCTACGATTAATAGTTTAAGGAGAGGTAAAAGAATAATAATTCAATGAAATATGTTTAATTAGGGTATAGGTCGAGATTGAACCAAAGAGCAGGATTCCGAACAAGTTCATCACTTTCATAATTTTTTTGCATGTTTTCTTTAATTTTTTTCATTAGGTTAGTTTTGCTTTATTTTCTTATTTCAAACCAAACCAACCCTCCTAAAAAATCTAAACACCAATTAATTTCATTTCAAAAGCTAAGCAAACACTCTCTATGAGATCGACCTAGACTTACAACTGTTATAGTAGTAGGTGTAGTTTATTTTGAGTAGCGTTACAATGCCCTAGTGTCAGTAGGCCAGAGAAGAGGCTCATTTATCAGACATTTTGTAATTAGATGACCTATGACACTAAGATCTTGCTATTGGTAATGTTCTCATGAATGAGACCATAGATTAAGCATATAAACAGATCAAGGACATGGCTCAAAACCATCACTAATGATCAAGTAAAAAAGTCTTTCTAAAGATGGTTCAAGGTGAGTCTAATATTGATTCCATAAATCTTCTCACCATTAAGGTTGATGTTTTTTTTTAAAATTTGATCATATGATAGTGAATTTTATGGAAACAACTAATGTTTCGTATGACATTTTTGGATCTCAAGGCAATTTAGTTATTGACTTTCAATTGGAAAATCCTTTTTCTATGACTTATTTGTTGAATTGTTTAACTATGTTAACAACCCTAACCAAAATTTTTTTTTTCCTAACACCTATAACCTTAGTAAGAATATGGGAACAAATTTAAACCTGTGCCTCAAAAATAATGTTAAGCAACCCCCAGGTTTCCAATCAAGGCCTTTTAACCTTCTCCTCGTAAGTCTAACTTATAGTCCCTACTTGAGAATTTCCTAATGAACTAAGTAAAGCAAAATAAGGAGTTCAAGGATGTGATTAGGATACTTAGTTCTAAAATTAACTTTATATCAACCTACAATAAGATGTTAGCCTAAATTGCCAAACAAACTCTCACTTCTATTAGACCACTTAGTCAACTTCTTGGCTAACCTAAGAACCTTAAAGATCATTATAATACTATGACATTAAGGAGTGGTAAAATATTAGAGAATACTAAAGTGGGAAAATTTAATAGTAAGAAAAATAAAAAAGGTGAGACACTTATTAAGGAAAGTGAAACCAAGGAGGAGAAAAAAAAGAGATGATAAGGAACCCAAATATGTTCCCCTACATAATATAAGTTGCCTATACGTTTCCCATGAAAATTGTCTAAGGATAAACTCAATAAAGGATTTGAAAAATTTTAGAAGTTCTTTAAAAGTCGTATATTAATACCCCTTTTATAGATGGTATGAAACAAAAGCATCATATTCTAAGTTTTTAAAGGAGATATTATCTAGGAAAATAAAGCTTAAACAGTGAGAAACTATAGCTTTGATAAGGATTATTAAGTAATAATTTAGAATATTTTTCCTTCTAAACTTAAAGATTCTGGCAATTTTTATGTTCTTTTGATTATTGGTGATATAAGCTTTAATCGTGTTTTATGTGATTTAGGGGCAAGTGTCAATCTTATTCATTTATTTATTTTTACAATGCTTGGGATGAAAAATTTGAAACACTCCACCTTTTCTTTACAATTTATGGATCATTCTATGAAACATCCAGTAGGTATATTGGAGGATGTACCCATTAAAATCAATGTTTTTCATTTCTTTAGACTTTATGGTTTTAGACATGGTGGAATACGTAAATATACCCTTGATTTTGTAAAGACCCTTTCTTGCGACTTCCAATGCTTTAATGGATATACATGATGGGAAGTTTCCGCTAAGGGTTAGGAATAGAGAAATAGACTTTAAGAAATCTGAGCTAATAAGTCATGTTGTTACTAAGTATGATGATTGTCTATATTTTATTATGGTTAACATATACCTTATATTATATAAGAGGCAAACCCATAAGATATCAAAGGACAAGCATCATGTATGAATAAGAAAAGAAAAGGATAATCATATTTTAAGGAAACATATAATATGTGATAGATGGATGTTTGACTATATTTTTATACCAATATTTGATGTATTTTGCTTGATATTTTATACTTTCATCCTATATTTGGTACTTAATTGGCTTCAAGTGTGTTCATGGATTATAACTTCCTTTAAGGACTTAAAGGAGAAGAATTCAGAAGAAAATGTGGCATAAAAAAAAAATCAACAATCTCGAAGGAGTTTATACCCGTGAATTTTAGCTTGCTTGTGCATTTTTGCGATACATAGCAAATTATGATTATGCACCATCTGATGCACGACCATGCAAGAGAACGTGCATAACCCGAAAACCTATAATTCAATATGAAAAAGGCTTTTTTGGAAGGAGAGAAAAAGAAGATACTTGGGGAGGTGATTTCTAAAAGTGGAGAATGTCCAAAAATGATGATTTTGGTCCAAGGAAGTGCAAAACCTGAAGAAATCATCGATAGATCCATCAGAATTCATGATTAAACCTCTACATTGCAAGAACATTTAGTAGAAGATAATCAGTGAGATTTAGAATTACGATTCCATTGTTTTTTATTCATTTTTCTTTCATTATATGTTTGATTTCGTATTCAATCATGTGTAACTAAGCGTTCAATTAGTATTTAGGTTTGATGAACCTTAAGATATTTGATTTCTTTATTAATGCAATTGGTTTGATTGATTATTGTGATCTAATTATGTGTTTTATTAATAATTTGATTTCATACGTAGAGATTGAGAAATCCTAGGTTGAATAGATCTACCGTAATTAGAAGGAGTTAATTGCAATCCTAGAGATAGGATGACATAAATCCTCCGAATTATATTCAAGCCTAATAGGGGAACTTATAAATCAGTAACGCAATCCTACAACATTTAACCTAAGTAATTTAATTAGAGACCTTAGGATTAGTTGTTAATATAACACAAATGCCAATACACACCTTTCCAACTCATCTAAAAAATTCCCACCACCTCCACCTAGCCCTGGGTTCGCTCTTAACGAACCATCAATATTTAGCTTCAGAAATCCCAAGGAGGGCTTACACCAGTGCTCTAGGGAAGCCTTACAGATTTGAATATACCTTTCAATAGCATTCACCACATCTTGCCACTGTTTACCTGAAATGGCTAAAGAGAGAGAATCCTATAAAACATAAGAGATAGAATCAATAATCTCTGATATCATCAAAGGGATAGGAGGAGGTGATCCATCAAGTTTTGTTGAGCATCTCATCTTCCAAATACTCTAGCTAATAAAGTATGGTAGCACACGAAAGACCAATCTCATAGCCAGATTACCCCTAGCTCACCACCATCGTATTAATATATCTCTATACCTAAAGCATGGATATGCTAAACTAAAGGGCATACCTAAAATTCTCCAATGCCCAGCCTAATCACCAAGAAGGAACACATAGTATAGAGATTCTTCACAACCATTCTGACAGCAGTTGCATTTTGAAGGTCTATGAATCCCCAGCCTTTGTAATGGAATATCCAAAGGAAGATTGTTTTTCCACAAGCGCAGCATGAAAAGTGACACTTTCATAGGAATTCCTTCATAACAAATATTATAGTTTGTGTGGCCACATCTCTAACATGGTTGTATGCAGAACTCATCGAGAATTCCCCAGTGGTGATGTCCTTCCAGATGAATTTATTACCAGAGTGAATAATACAATCTTGAATTTGCTTATGAATAAGGAGCATTCTTTTCCAACAAGTCAGAGAGTCTGTCAATCTAGGTTGAATCTCCTCCGAATCACCTTTAGTTCCATACTTAGTTGATAAGAAGGATGCCCATAAAGAATTATGATAATTATGATATGCATCATGTTTTAGGGCTTAGTCTTATATGTATTTAATTGTTAATTCAATCGTTTAGTATGTGTTTAGGTTAGAATTGTGTTAGTTTGTAATTATTTATGTTTAAGTGTTTTACGGGTTAGTACAAGTCTTTGAGATTAATTATTATGGTTTTTTGAGGTACTTTGATATGTTTATTAGTGTTTCAAGGTCAACATCAAAGAATGGAGAAATTTCGAAGACACTTAGGCAAAAATAGCGGCCTATGATTGTGGCACAATAGGCCATGATCGTGACAAAAGCACCAGAATTGGCCCACGATCATGGCATAAGCCCAGGACATAGCCCACGATCATGGCCTACTTGCCACAATCGTGATAGAAGCCCAGGATGTGGCCCATGATCATGGCCTAGGTCAAGCAGATGCGTAGACACTAAAAAATGTCAAGTTTGAGGGAATTTTCAGACCTTTTGGAACCTAGAAATACCCTAGGGCTACTTAGAACAAAAAGGTATTTACAGAATAAGACAAAGAGGTAGGAGGAGCTTTTGCATCAACCATTTTTAAAGAAACCCTAAAGAGAATTATCGAGAGATAGAGAAAAAGAAGAAGGAAGAGAGAAGAGAAGAAAAAGCCGACTCGACGAGCTTCCCGAATCAGGAGTTTCTTGTCGTCACTACCTTTTGTCATTCATTCAATTTCGTATTTCCTGCTATTTTCAGTTTTTTTATTGTATAGAACTAGAATAACAGTTGATGATAGGATTTTTGGATATTAATGATGTTCTAAACTCACCTTCAGGGTTTTTTCTTTGATTTAATGAAATTTGATTCCTTATGTGTTATTTGGATTTATTGTGATTTAATTCTGGACGTGCATAATTTGATAATAAACTGTGCAGGTAAATCAAGTGAAAAATAATTAAAATGGGCTATCGAGAGTTAGGTGATTTAATAAAACAAGAATTAAATCAAATAGGTAAATTGCGCGAAGAAAGATCTTGCATAGGTTTTTAATAGTTTATTAGACAAATTCAAATCTAATTAGGGTTTTGGATAAGTTGTTAATTGAGAAATTACAACTTCCATAATCTAATTAGGGTTTATAAATTAGGGTTAATGGTTATAACTCGAGAGAGAGTAATCAACCCTAAGATTGTCTAAGACCAATAATCCAGTAATTCATAATCGATTAGGTTAGCGTTAAAAATAGGTAAAATTCTCTTTCTCTCAATTGGTAATTCCTTAGGTTAATTTTTGAGTGTGTGCTGCAACTGCTAAATTGTTAATATTTTCATGATTCACTCTTGAATTGATTTGATTGATTTAATTGAATTCTTATTTTAGTTTCGTTACATTTTGAATTTCTGCAATTTGTTTTGGCCTTATATTTTAGGATTAGATTATCCCTCCTTGTGGGATTGACACCTTAGGTACACATGAACGACTTATGTACTTGCGGATTTTCAAGGTTAATCAATTAAAACTTACACATATCAAAGAACCTGATCAAGTTTTTAGCGCCTTTGACGGGGACATGAATAGTTTAATTTTATAATTTAAGGTGTTTAGTTAGCTTTTAATTTTAATTTTAATTCTTTCTTTCCATTTTTAAAATCGTGCTCTTGCTTGAACACAAGGGTCATGGGAAAATCGAGTCATGCAGCTGAAACCTTAGAGTTAGACTTCACTCGATTAGAAATATCCATTAGGAAAGCTCAGCATGAAGAAGAAGAGGAAATTGCA
>JANZXR010000009.1:5199645-5214182 GCA_027575705.1 Erythroxylum echinodendron
ATTAAAAAGATATTTGCCATATAAAAGATCTTATATCATAGGTCTCCATATTAAGTAGTTCGTTGATGTCAACTTAATAATAGATTTATTGTCTTTATCTATATCTATAGATCTTATACCAATTGTTGGACTCTAAGTAATACCACCCATAAGTTCAATAAAAACACTCGACTAATATTAAACTACTCAAACAATATAGATGATATAAGAATAAATAAAGTGCACGAATTATCATGGAAAACCCTTTAGTATAAAGGAAACAAAATCACATGACAAACTGGTAAGAAAATCCACTAAATCAAATGTCAACTATACAGTTGTTTTAAGTTCTGAGCTATTGATCGTAACTCGAGACAACTTACAATACAATCACAGTTAATCCAATAGGATTCTAGGATTAAGTATAATATGATATTCAAACTAATACTGCTCCAAACAAATCTTGAAAATCAACTAATAAAATTGTTGTTAAAGAATGTTATTTAGACTTAAAAGCTCTTCTTTTATATTGTTTTTCTAATCTTATGTAACTATTTCCCCTTAATCTTGCTTTTATATCTTAAAAATAAGGTTTTTATATTAAAAACGTCGCCCACATGGCCATTTCTGGTGATCGTGTCCAAGAATTATTCCTCAAAAGTCGTTATGCAAACATACACAATGTTAGTGACTTACATAATTGACAACATAGTCGTGTCTAACCTCAAGCATCATCAATCAACACGTACACGGTTATAAAAGCTTACATGTTCATCCACACAACTAGGTTCAACATTGACAAGGGCTTGTTCAATTCAAACACAAGTATGTCTTCTAAAAACAGCCCCAATTCATTAGGTCTTGCCTTGATTCCACCTAATCTTCGTTTCTTTTGATTTATAAAGACATCTTAGACTTTTAGAGCTTATATTTTGTAGTATTGATCAAACAAATGTTTATAAATTAAGTTTAGACCTACATCAATATAAATATTTGATTGACTTTAAGAGTTAAGTTGAATCTTCATATCAACAACATTTTATTAGTTTATATGTAATATTATATATATCGGTGTAAATGGATAAGATGGGTTTCCTATAGCTTTTACTTAAATTTTTTTTAAAAAGGGGAAATACTCTTAACGTGAACCAATGACAAGCATGCTAACAGTTTCCCGTGTTCCTTATGGTTGGAGAGGAATCAAGTCGTCTTTAGCTTCAGAATAAGTTGTGACGTCGAAAAGGACCTACAATCCCCCAAAATGACCTTGTCTGGTTCATGGACCAGAAGCGACTTGTAAGTTGCTCTAAATAATAAGATAAGTCTAGTCTCTTTATGATGGAACTTAATTTTGTAGGAGTAGTCGTGTCTGCTTTCGTGCTGATATTAAGGAACCACGTCGTAATACAATGAATATGGCACCGGAATTGTACCCATGTGATGTCCAACGCAGTGCAATTGAGAACCACTCTTCGAGTGCGAGTTAGCGAGGACTTCATACCGTCATGAATACAGGGAGAAACCATACGAAGAACAATGTTTGGTGGATCAGATCTGAAAATAAGTGGCTCCAAACGTTTGCCCTTAAAATGGGTCCAAGCGTGTATGGATGACCAAATTGGTCGTCCACTAATTGTTGCTTATCATCTCGAGAAGGACCTAAGCACAAAAGTATCTATCCCCCATTTAACTCACTTTGGATTTTGTTCAACCATACATGGTCCCCTACCTTGAATTCTAATTTGTCTCGAAGATTTAAAGCCAAATTGCCGATGGCAATGATTAAGCATGTTTTTCCCACTCTGCTCCTTCCTCACGTCTACCGTCTGGGCCCTAGTATTAATCCTGGGGTTGCCACTCGCCATAAAAATCATTTCTGCACTACACCCTTTCCTTTCCTTTTCGTTATATGGTCATTGGTTTTCTTTCCTTTTTTTGGGTCAAAATTTACATCAAGGCTAACGAGTGCTCTTCAGATGTACTTCGTTTTCCCTATTTGTCACTTATTTTATACATTTAAGTATCCTGTAGTTTAGGGTATGAAGCTGTTCATTTTTAAAACTATATATATACACACACATACACACTAAGAAGTTTGTTTCTCTTATTTTATATATCAAAACAATCTACCCAGCACATTTATTAATAGTCTCAAGAAACAGTGTGGTTACAATCGTTATAACTTTTTATTTTATTGATCGGGACATTCACGTTACATAATGGTTTATGTATTTTTGTATAAGACTACATTGCATCGTGAAAATCTTGCTATGAAAAACTCAAATGGGATAAAAATTTAAGTAAAGGAAAAAGAAAATTAAGTTTTTGCATTATTACACCATAATCTTGTATATCTACTTTTTGAATTTCAATATTAGAAGAGCTTTTGCAAATAGGTTAGCTGCAATATCATTAGAACAAATTTCTTATGTTTAAATATATAATTCTTTTGATGTTCATCGGTATAAAAGAACTTTGGTATTGTATGCTTAATTCTATCACTTTTAATGAATCTTCTCTTGATTTGTGAACTGCATATTGCGTCATCTTCTTGTATCACTACGAGTGAAAATTTAATTTAAGAAAGTCCACAACAATTTTCTATTTAATTTTAATTATGGCAATTTTGGATGTAGTGCAATTATTATAACTTTTTTCAATAAGGATAATACATTTTTTGAAAAATTATTCAGCTTGTATTTAATTGACGTTCATTCTCCTAATTGAATTGCAATTAAACTCAGCTCAATCCTTTTAGTACAATTTGCTATTTTATTATAAAAATATGAAATAAAAATTATAAAATAGAATAAAGAATTTGCTTAAAGGTGAAACACCTTAAAAGATTTGAATGTATATCTATCTATACCAAGCATCCTATCATCTCTTTCAAAATTCTCTTATAATAAAATTAAAATAAATTTATTATTATAATTTCAAGATTAAAAGTTGTAGTTTACAATTAAATAAATAATATTTTAATATATAATTAGATAGAGAATTTAGTAACTACAATTAAAGTAATGCAAAATATCATTGATAGAAAAAATAAATAATAATTCTTTAAATATCATAATAGCCAAAATGAGATTAAAGTAAGACAAACTAGTTTAGAAATTTTCACCTTATGCTAAAAATCAAACATTAGTGTCCATGTTGCAAGTTATAGAAGAACGACGACTATGAATACAATATCACCTATAGTTTATCCATCTGAGTTCATCAAATGGATTCATTATTGTATAACATTTATCTCTTACTCAAATTTGATGAATGGAGAACCTTCTCAATTTTATACAACTACTAGAGGACTTAGATAAGATTATCCTCTCTCTCCATATCTATTTTCCATTGATATGAAGGTACTGTAAAGGATTACACAAATGTGTATAAAGGAAATTTCTAAATTCAAATTCCATTATAGATGTGGTGGTCTTGGGATTACTCAACTCTCATTTATAGATGTGTTACTTATACTATGTGGTAGTGATCCTATTTCTATTGAAATACTTTTGAAAGCTTTGTAGATTTTTCAGGAAGTCTCTGGGCTCAAGTTTAACCCAAGCAAGAGTGTTGCTTATCTTTTTAGAAAAAATTGTGAAATTTTGATTACTTTTATAGTAGACGTTAAACTTAGTGTACACCAACTACCTCTCACTTATTTGGGAGTCCCCATATCTACAAAGAAGTTTAGGGAAGCTAATTGCAGACCTCTTATTGAAAGAGTCAGCAGAAGACTCTCTCAATGGAATAACATATTGTTATCATATAGAGGTAGAGTATAGTTGGCCATCACCATTCTTAATAATTTGCATATATACCAATTATCAAATCTAGCTATTCCTTAAGGGGCCCTGAAGAAAATTGATAAAAGTATTAGATACTTCATCTGGAATGGACAAAATTCTAGTGGTGGAAAATTATCCAAAGTTAAATGGAGTGTCATATGTCTTCTTAAGCAGTATAGAGGATTGAGAATCAACTCAGCAAGCACAATGAGCAAAATTTTGTTGGCAAAAAGACTACGGAGGTTATGCTAGGACAAAGAAAGCTTTGGGTAAGACAGGTTCACATGTTTCACATCAAACAAAAAAGCATTTGGTCTATCTCTCAAACTACTTTACAATCTTACACTTTTCAACAGATCTTACATATGAGACCCTTCATGCATTCTCATATCAAGCATGAGGCTGGCAATAGGAAGAACATAACTTTTTGGTTTGATAATTGGCATGACTTAGGGCCTTTATGTAACACTAACCTCTTTACAGCCTTAAGAGAATCTATCCCCAAAGATACTAAAGTCTAAACTCTGATTCAAAATAATAGATGGCATTGGTCGTTCTATATTTGTAAAGGAGTTAGTTCTATTATAGAAATGACCTTCATACCTTCCAAGTCAAGAATTAGCTATAGAATTAAGGAGTGCTTGCATTTAGAAAAGAGGTGGTTCAATTATTCATCTCCTAATTATAAAATTTAGAGCATAAGTTGTTAGTGTTACTATCTTTGATCCTATCCATGATCCTTAGCCTTTGTTTTACTACTTACTAAAAGATAAAGGATGCTCATGGGAGGTTGTTATTGAACTATACGAGTTTTGTCTATGGGGTAGCCTGTTAAATGACTGAGAAGGCCTTTAAGTAAGAATTTTTTGGTAATTTTCTAAATTTGTGCATTTAATCAAATGATTGAGTATCCCCTTATATAATTTCCTTCATTATAGCATTTTCTAATAATATAGTCTTTAAAGTGCTAAGGTTTGGAATCTTATGTGATGGTCTCTAACTATATTGATTATCATATCAAAACTACGTTTTCTTATTATTCTTCACTGTACTTTTCATCTTATTGCATATGATTTTCCTCATGCTTAATATTTGCTTTAGTGTAAAACTTTGTCAATTATTGGATTATCTTCTAAATGTTATTCCTTTTTAATAATTAAGTGTACATCTACCAAACCTGCAACAACTCTTTATTTGTAAATAGTATTTACAGTCTCTTAGATAAAAGTATTTTATTTATAGCTTTAATCAAAAGTATACTTAACCTTCCTTTTTTTTGGCACATAAACATCACTTGACCTTAATTTAATTTCTATTGCATTGTTCATTTCATCTGTCTATAAGAAAGTGTATAAGAATGTTAAGGATAAATAAATTCACATGTAAGGATTTGAATGTACATTTATTTATACTAAGCATCCTTCCATTTCTTTTAAATTCTTTTCTTATAAAACTAAAATATAATTGTAATTAGCATTAGAAATTAAGTGTTAATTTACAACTAAATATGAAGCACTTGTAAAATATAATTAAATAGAAAATATAGAAATTTAAATTTAAGTAATTTAATATATAATTAATGGAAAAAATCATTAATAGTCTATTAAATATCAAAACATACCATTTAAAGCGTCTCTCTCTCTAAAATCTCGGCCCTTTAAACCTTCTTATACCTTTATTTACCTACTGGTTTCCTCAACTTTGTGCCCATCCTTTCCTATATGAGGTCTAATGCTTTTTGGTGCCATTTTTTTCCCATTCCCACCTTAATACCTATCCTTATCTTTTCCTTTTTTATTTCTAGCACTGATTCAAGTTCTTGCTTAGCAATTCTTAGGCTTGTCATTGTACCCCCCACCCCCAAGTGCCCCAGTTGTTATTTTCCTTATGTTAGGTGCTTCAGTTCTCTTCTAAGATTGCTTTTTCCTTGCCTAGCTTTCAATTGCTCCCAACATCCATCCATTCCTTCAATCTTAATCTTTCTTTTCAGTTGTTCCCAACATCCATCCACTTCAATCTTAATCCATTCCTTCAATCTTAATAATAGGAGAGCCTTAGGAATAAGGTGGGAAAATGACTTTAACGAGATAGCCAAAAGGAGATCTAATAGAAAGAAAAATATTTCCAAATCACTTTTACATCTATGATTATATAAGCATAGAACATTAGAGGGCTAAACTGCTCAAAAGAATAATTAACTTTTAACAATTTTCTTGGAGTTGTAAAACCTTTCATAATTGGTATTTTAGAAACCAAGCTAAGAGAAGATAGATGTAAGAATTTAAACTTGTTTAAGATGAATTGGACAATAATAAGTAACCACTAATATAATTCCTATGAGAGAATAGTACTTGCATTAAATCAATAGAGGATTAAGGTCCTAAACTTGATATTAGATGAACACTTTAAACTTCTTGAAGTTAATCTAATACAAGAGAAGTTATTTTTCTATATTACAGTTGATATGCCAATAACCATTCCTTTCAAAGAATAAATGTGTGGAGCATATTAAAATATTTAGGACTTGCAATATCCATGCCCTAAAATATACTTGTTGACTCTAATGAAGTCGAGGGTAACTCTTTCCTAATAAATTATTTAAATGATTTAAGAGAATGTACTAGCTTAATATAGGTTACTTACATTAAAATAGTGTGAACCTTTTATACTGGGTCCAGTAAAAAAAGGACAACTAGTACTTGAGAAACAAGATAAAAAGGGATTAGGGAATGAACATTGGTTTTTAAGCTTCCACGACAACATTACAATTTCCATAACCCTATAGTTTCTAACCACATCCAAATTCTGATCGTGAACTTGCTAGACACTCTAAAAATCACATTTCCATTTAGATTCAATATTATTCTAGCAAAGATGGAAGGCTTTAAAGAATCCATCTGGGTTATTAACTATAATGTCAGGGGTATAAGCTCTTCACATGCATGAGAAAAATTAGTAAGAAGAATGAAAAGCTGAAAGTAGTTAATATAAAGAAAATTGGGGACTCTCAGTAGGTAGTCTTTAATGTAAGGGAACATCTTTATAATGCGTATGCAAATCTTTATCTTTCACCCAATGATAGCTCTCTCATTAAGGAAGAGAAGGAAGCTCTATTAAACTACACACAAAAAAGTGAATTACAATTATTTTATAGGACAATAAAGAGCTCGAGCTTTATAGATTAAGGATGGTGACAAAAATACCTCCTTTCTCCGTAGTTTTGTTATTACAAGAAAGCTTTCTAACATGATTATTTCAATCAAGAATAACATGGGGTTAGATATCAAATCTCAATAAGGTCTGCTAAAAAAAAGCCTGTAACTACTTTTAAGTCCTAAGAGCAAGTATGGAAACGTCCTCCTCCAATATGTCATTCAATCTATAACTGGTGAGTAGCTTTCAACAAATGATCTGAACTTACTAGCTAAGCCTATTAGTCACTGAGAAATAGAGGAAGTGGTTAAAACCTTGAACCCCAATAAGGTTTCTAATCCTATTGGAATGAATAAATCGCTCTTTCAACAAGCCTTGCTAATAATTAGTAATATGGTCTCTAAAATAGTGAAGAAATTATTCACTTATGGAAAAATGTTGAAAGAAATCAACAAAACCTTCATGTGTCTTATCCTAAAAACCCATTCTGTTGCTCTTTTAAATATTAACTATTTTCTTATGTAGTATAGTTTATAAAATTATTTCTAGACTAATTGCAAATAGGCTCAAGTTGATTTTCCCAAACATCATTGACCATTATTAAGGTGGTTTCTTAAAGGATAGACAAATTGGGGACAATGTTCTCATAGTTCAAGAACTTTTCAAGAGATATTAAAAGCAGCATTCCCCCAAATAATTGTGCCTTAAATATTGATTTAAACAAAGCCTTGGTCTTAATGGATTGAAGCATCCTTATTAACACTCTAAGAGCTTTTAAGTTCACTAATATCTTTGTTAGTTAGGTAGAACAATGCATTTCAAGTATGAATTACAGTGTGCTCTTCAATGGAGAACCTATAAGGTTGATTAAGGTAATAGAAGTCTTGAAGAAAGGAGATCGTTTTGGGAATGGAAGTACTAACTAGGCTAGCAAGACTAAACATTAGCAGGAAAGAAACTCCAAATACCATCTAAATTACAAGAAACTAAAGATAGCCAACTTGCTCTTTACAGATGATACTTTGCTTTTCTCTAAAGCTAATCTAAATTCATTATATGTAATGTTAACACTACTGAATTCATTCACCCAACTCTCAAGACTTCCAATTAATAAGGAAAAAGGTAAGTTGATCATGTCTTTACCCACTCACCACTTGGAGACCTAATTCTTAATAATCTCAGGCTTGAAAATTTTAAAGCCCCTTATTGCTTACTTAGGTATCCCATTACTATAAGATGACTCTCATTAAATGATTATTCCCCTCTTCTGGAGAAAATTCAGATAAGGCTAATAAGCTGAAAGAATATTTTTTTTATCTTAATCAGTGAAAGTACAACTTCTAAACTCAGTGATCAACAACCTTCACATACATTGGTCCACACTTCTTATTATCCCATTGGGCATAACTAAATCTTTCGAAAGTATGATGAAAAGATTTTACATTCAGGTGATTGCACCAAGTAAGGCTTAGACAAAGTAAGTTGGAAAGAAATTTGTTTACCCAAAAGAGAGGGTGGTTTAGGCATTTTGTCCATTATAATCATTAACAAGCTACATCTGTTGAAGAGGATATGGAGGTTGGTTCATGATAGGAAAGTTTTATGGACCAAATGGACTCATGAGTACTACCTAAGATATGATAGCTTTTGGAACTTTTTCCCAAAAGCTAGTGTGTTATGGATGCTTTCATAAATTCTTAAGCTTAGAAACTGATTAGAGGATCTATTAGAACTAGAATTGGAAATGAGAAGACCACAAATTTTTGAGATGATCATTGGCTATATATTAGTCCTCTACGGAACATTGTTGATCTAAATACCTAATATAGCATAATCCTAAGCAAATAGTCAAAGATGTTATAAACAAAATAATTGAATGTATTAGAACCTTGCCAAGTAATTCATTAACCAACTCAATTCTTAACACTCACCTTATCTTAGATGTGCAAGAAAAAGTAAATTGGTACTTGAATTCAGGTGGTAAGTTCATTAACAACTCCTTTAAAAGCTTACGAGGATTGTTAGCCTTAAAGGTCAAATGGTTCAAGCTAGTTTGGTTTTATCCATCCGACCTTAGAATTCCCTTCATAATGTGGCTTTTATTAAAAGGAAGGCTCCCTACATGTATATAATCAGTCATTTCTTTAATATTCCCTTTATTTTCTCATTGTGCAACCTAAAAGAGGAGAAAATTTACCACCTTTATTTAAATGCGACTACACTTATCACATTTGGAAATCAATTATCTAGCTCTACAACATCCCTCATCTTTCATCTATATGGCATAATATAATGGCCATGCAATTATTCTAAAGGGGATCAAATTGTGCTCAAACTTGTCCTGGAGAACATTGTGCACTAGATTTGGAGGGAGTGTGATATGAGGATCTTTCAGAAGAAATCCAAACTATATATCATCCTTCTACAAGAGCTCACCAACTCCTTAAGGGTACAACTATAGACTCAATAGTTACATCCCACATTCATTCCATCCTTTAACTTTGCTTAGAGGTTTTCATGAGAAATCTGAACTATATCATAGACTTACTTGTATCTACTTTCCTTTGATTAGTTAATACATTTAACTTTTCAGAAAAGTTCAAAACATAACAAAAATAATATTAAAGAAGGAGAATCATGTTTAAAATGTTGCAGTTTATACTAAAAATCAAACATAAGTATCTATGTAGAAAGATACAAAAGAAATATGATTACGAATAAAATACAACTAGTGATAAGGAAAATCTGAATACAGATTATATTATATCATTATCAATTATCACTTCAATAAATTTCCGACCTATTGAATTATTAAAATTTTAAAATAAAAGAAACTTTTGCTTAAGGATGAAAAACATGTAAGGTTGTACTATCCCATCATTTCTTTCAAAATTCTCTTTTAATAAAATTAAAATAAAATTATTACCATAATTTAGAAACTAAAAGTTGTAATGTACAATTAAATAAAGTATATCTATAATATATAATTAAATAGAAAATATGGTATTTAGAATTCAAGTAATGCAATATATAACTAATCGAAAATTATTAATAATCGAATAAATATCATAACATAACCAAAATGGTATTGAATCAAGAGAACCAAGTTTAAATATTTGCAGTCATGCCGTGTAAAAATTTTTAGGTTATAGAAGAATTATGATTAGGATTAGAATGTCACCCTTTTAGAATTTTTTTTTTCACCGCTAATGATAAGGACATTTTAATGATCTGTGTTAAATATAATTGCTGCAATAAACTTCATACCTACTTAATTCTCAAAAGTCAAAATTTGATATTTGATACTTAGCTCTGGATATGAGTAGAAAAAGCCTTAAGCCAAGTACTTGGGGCTCAACTGGTGGTGGTGCAATCGTGAGCATTGCTTACTCTTAAAAGTATGTGACGGCTAAAGCCGCGGTCCACGTTGATGACGAACGTAGTTTCGCATGTGCTATGCTTCTCATGAGTAGTGCTTCTCTTGCTCAACCTCAGTTTCCGTCCGCACGAACTTGTTTCCTTCACATAATTCCACCTCATGTGCCCAGTTCCATGCATGCACTCGGATTAATGCCGCCCGAACTTCTCCACACAAAAAGTGCTTTTGAAGTGGTGGCTAGCGGAAAATGAGCACGCTTTGCAGGCAAGACTAGATTACCAAAGTGTGATCTTTAAATGAAAAAAGTGCACTCAACTTGACCCGATTGTACGTGACAGGAGCCTAACTAAGGCCATCTCTTAGTTTTGAGGTGCTAAGAGATAAAATAATATATGTAACTAATAATAAAATCAAATAAAAGTGAAAAAAAATCAAATCAAATTTAATGATTTTCAGTAGTTATAAAAACTAAAAGATAAATAGGAAACAAAAACTTTACTTTCATTACTTTGGTTTCCTTATTATAATAGAAAAAGTGAGCATCCAACAGATGGATAGTTTACTTTCATTGCAGCGGCCCACCGTGGCGACCGAAAGCTATCAATGCATGATAGCTCCATTGGCAAAAAAATATTTTTTTAACTTATTCACAGATATCATTTTTGCATATTTATTAAATAAATATTAGCCAAATAGTAATGAGGCAATAGTAAAATTTCTCAAAGTCTCTAATGCATAATACGATTCCATTTCGCAATTACCATTATAGAGATATGATATGATATGTAAGCCACCAAACCTACTCCTGCCAAATGCAATTGATCATTTCGATAAAGATTAATATTAAAAGTAATCATCAATTAGAAACTATATATAACATGATATTTAAATATCAAAATTTAAGACAGTATTGTTGATGTTGTTATTATTATTTAGAATAATTTGAGTACAAAGGATTGGTGGAATAAATTCTCAATAAACTTTTTGTAATTAATTAAACAATTGATCACGTATGTCTTACTAATATTATTCTTGTTTGATAAATATCTTATCAACTATTTTTTGGCGGATTAAAAGTTTTTAACTGTTTCACCACGTCAAATTGATGGTAATTATATTTAGTAATCACCTTATTAGATTGGCAGATTAAACTCAATCTGCTAATTTTAAAAACGCTCTTATAACGAACATTATACTTTTGCTTCAGAAGATGTTAGTTAATTTTTTTTGTTCAATCTAAATTCTTACAAGAATATTAAAAAAAAAGATATAATACTCATATCTTTATAAATCATTTTTTAAAGTCATAACTTTATAAATTATTTTACACATAAATAATTAATAATAAACAGGTAATTTTACAAAATATCTTTAAATAAATAGTTGATATTATCCACTGATCAAATTAGTTATATTAATTCACAGTAAGGTAATAATAGCCAATTAAGTCAAAGGTATTGTAAAAAAAAAAAAGAGAGATTTTTAGTGAAAAGAACCCTCAATTAAAATTTTAAAATACAAAGTTTTTTTTTTGTAAACGAGAAAATACTGTGTCTTTTACCATAATGTCTATTAAACGTGAAGAAAATTTTTGTTTGGGTGTTAGTCCTACTTTCTTTTTCCTCATTCTTGGCGCCACCGTGCCTGGCTATGCCTTGCCTTCTATAAATAGCGCACCCACTCATTTAACAAGAACAAAGACTTGCTCAGAGAAAGAGAGAGAGAAAGCTTGTTAGAGATTGGAGAGATGGAGTTTCCAGTGATTAACATGGAAAAGTTATATGGTGAGGAGAGAGCTGCCACCATGGAAAAGATTAAAGACGCCTGTGAAAACTGGGGCTTTTTTGAGGTACCTAATTCACATTTATTATGTTCTATAGCAAGAAGTTTTATTAATATTATGCTAATCTCTTAAGTCGTCTGGTATATTTCTTTCAACATGTACTGTTGGTTTCTGTAGCTGCTGAACCATGGAATTGCTCCTGAGTTTTTGGATACCGTGGAGAGATTTACAAAAGGACATTACAAGAAATGTATGGAACAGAGGTTCAAGGACCTGGTAGCAAGCAAGGCTCTTGAGAGTGTCAAAACAGAGATCAAAGATATGGACTGGGAGAGCACCTTCTTCTTGCGCCATCTACCTGACTCCGACATTGCGCTGATCCCTGATCTGGATGATGAGTACAGGTTATTAAAAGTTGCAAATTGTTGAATTGTTTTGAGTTTCAGTGTGCTTCATATATATATGATATGTACAATGACTCTGAAATCTGAATCTGCCGTGGAATATGCATCTTCATGTGCTACAAAAGCCACTATTTTTATCTCAAGAAGGTTCGGTAGTTAGCTCTGTTAATTAACATTTTGCCTTTTTCTCTGTGTACATAAACAACTGTCCACCACTATATGGGGAAAAAAAAAAAAAGAACACATTTATCGGACCCCTCTTCACATTTACTGTTCTCACTTAATCTCTTCTCTGTCCGTGGTGTTTGAACCAAAAGTTCTGCAACTATTAACAGTGACCCTAAAAAATTAATATTGCAGGAAGGTGATGAAGGAATTTGCTTTGAAGAAGGAGAAACTGGCGGAGGAGCTGCTGGGCTTGTTATCTGAGAACCTTGGACTGGAAAAGGGCTACCTTAAGAAGGCCTTTTATGGTTCTAGGGGTCCAACTTTTGGTACCAAAGTTAGCAACTATCCACCATGCCCGAAACCATACCTGATCAAGGGACTGAGAGCGCACACAGATGCTGGAGGCATCATCTTGCTGTTCCAGGATGACAAGGTTAGTGGTCTTCAGCTTCTGAAAGATGGCCAATGGATCGATGTGCCTCCTATGCGCCACTCCATTGTTGTCAACCTTGGTGACCAGCTTGAGGTATAGCAATTTACTCTGATGTGATCAAATCTTGCTTGCTACATGTTACTATACGGTCAGTTTTCAGCTCCATGGAAATGTTGTAACCTCAGGTAATTACCAATGGCAAGTACAAGAGTGTGGAGCACAGAGTGATTGCTCAGACAGATGGTACAAGGATGTCAATAGCTTCATTCTACAACCCTGGAAGCGATGCAGTTATTTATCCAGCGCCAGCTTTGATAGAGACAGGGGCAGAGAAGAAACAAGTGTACCCAAAATTCGTATTTCAGGACTACATGAACCTGTATGCTGGACTGAAATTCCAGGCCAAGGAGCCAAGATTTGAAGCCATGAAAGCAGTGGAAACTAATGTCGCAATTGCAACAGTTTAAAATAAATCAAGTGGAAAGGGACAGGTGTTGATTTAATTGATGGTGGTATATGATTATGAGTAAAATGTTTAAAGAAAGATGTGCTGCTTCTTATCGAGTTAAATAGTAATCTGAAGGTTATAGGGTACAATTTGCAGAATGTAGAAATTGACCACGAATATTAAATAAAAGAATATCAATTATTTAATATTTTGTTTCGTCTTCCTGTTCCTTTTCTCGATATTATCCCCCAATCATGTGCAAATCATAAGCTCTTTTCAGGACCAAAATTGCGAGTAATTAGTTAGAAATCTTCGTAGTTGCTTAGAAAGGAAGTCTTTAACCAGTGACCGACTCTCCCAACTTAGCTCAAGTCCCTGTGGACAGATAATATAGATAATCCTATGCACACATGCTCACAACATAGGAGAGGTTGGAGATAGAGCCTGGAGGAAGATGTGCTTCCTTCTTTGGTGGCTTCAGGAAAGAATCAAGCTACCCCAATGACAGCTCTATTGTCGACATCTTAAAACTGACAACTGAGAAGGGGAAAATAAAGTAGAGAAATTGAAAGTAAACTTTACCCAAAGCAAAGTAATTTTTCTTTCTGTTCATAAAATTCTGTCATTGTGTGTGATAATCATGACTCTGCAATGAAGACATCTGCTGGAAGCATTGAATGGAAAGGGAATACAATAAATGTAAACGAATAGGACATTAAAATGGTCCAAAAAATATCGATAGATGAAATGCGCGAACCTGATAGTACTTCAAATCTTTATCAAAGGCATTATGGTCTGCCACTTGGAGTTCCTGAAAGCTCCACCTCTGATATACTATTGAAGCATTTAATTTTCTACAAGGGAATCAAGAAGATTCAAACTTAAACAATGGTGCTTGTTAGTAAAATTTGTTGGAATATAAATAGGAGTTTGTCCCACATTGAAAGAATACAAGGCCTTGAGCATGCATATAAGCCTAGTGAGTTACTCCTCCTATCACCA
>JANZXR010000009.1:5214282-5233717 GCA_027575705.1 Erythroxylum echinodendron
ATTGGTTTTAGGATGGAACCTCATTTGGACTTATATGTGCTCAGTTTACGTAGGCTCAAATTATATAAAATTTAACAAAATTTTCATGTCTACGCTTAGCCAATATAACAGATGGAAGAATATCACAATTTGAAAAGAATGGTAGTCCAGTTTCAGTTGGATAAACTTGCTTCAATGGAGCAGTTGTCTACTGTATTATACAATTGGGAATCTTTTGAGCTTAACCAATTGAGTAAGACTGTAAACTTTGCTTCGTTTCGAATGATGATTGTCGCTTATATGATGCAAACAAACAACACATGCACCTCTTAATAGTTGTAACCATGTCAAGGGACAATCCTCATTGTCCTCAACCAAATAATTCTAGAATAACGACCAATTATCGTTCACTGAAATGAAATATAAACTATGCTTTTGTCAAGTTTGTGTCAGATGTTTATAAACATCTAAAATTAAGACAATTAACATACTTCTATGAAATATAGTATCCCAACAGAGTGACGGTACATGTCCAAAATAAAATTAATAAAAAAGGTATCTTATGTACCTTGAAAGTTGAAACCACCAGAAGGTATCAACTCAGTGTGTTACGAAGTGTTCAAAAGAACAATAATATAGAAAACCAATCAATTTCTGTTTTGTTGGTAAATCATAAGTGGAGTTGTCTGGAATCACCCCTTTGAAGATAAATGGTGGAGACATAAGTGGACACAGCGCCTTCTAAGCTCAAAAAGTCTACTTCCAAATTTGTAAGAGGTGTCACTGTCAAATATCGAGGTTGCCTAAGTAGTTGTCTTTCTTTGATCTCGAGTTGGTTCGAATCCAATCCTAGGTTTGATTAAGGTTATTGACGGTGAATTGACGGAAAATTGAAAAAAAATAAGAAAAGAAAAGAAAAGAAAAGGTTATCGTTGGTGAGGGAATGGAGAATTTCGAGGAAGGTAGTTAAAATTATTAAACAAAAGCTTAATTTCTAGTGCTCAATTTTGGTCGGCACACACGGTATATTAAGTGAAAGTAACATGGTTACAGCTCATGATTAATTTTTTAAGTGGTCAAAAAAATGTAATCCTTATTTAATATTTATCTAATAATTTACATTTTAAATCAGTATAATACTATTAATAGTTCAAAATAAATTAAGTTTATTTAGTCTACAAGTGAAAATAATCCAAATCTAGAAGGTTTGAAATTTATTCGACTGGATATTTTATGGATATGAGAAACACGTAAGAAGTCTAAGATTCAAAAATTCTAAAAAGTTAATGCATAATTGACATGTGCTTTAAAAATAGTACAAAGAGACAGTTAGCTAAAATATGAGAAAGTAAGCAATTATAGGAGGCAAAATTCTAGAGCATAGAAGTTAAGGAAATAATGGTAGATAGATAGCTAAAATATAGGGAAGTGAGCTAGAAGTTAAGCAGTTACAAGAGGCCTAAGTTCAAAACATGAAAATTAAGGAGAAAGTGACAAGTCGTTAGCTAAAATGTAGACAAGTGGGTAGTACAACACAAAATTGTTTGAGGCTAAAAATATATAAATTCACTAGCACCATGGTAGGAAAAGAGGATAATCGACATATTGAACATATTATAAAACACAACCTCAATACAGTCTCTAAAGAGGCAAACAACTCTAAAAACACTTTGTTATTATTTTTCTAGCTTTCTTTATATTGTATTGTCATGTTATTATCTCAAATTTCCTTTGTAGTTTACATTAATTTTGGTTGTTTAAATCAAATCATTTCCTTTTTCAATATATTTTGGCATTTTATAAAGGTCTTAGATTACATATGGCATAAAATCTTTAAAAGCTAACCTTGCGTTCAACTGACTTCTATGTATGTGAGAACCTGAAATTGATTCAACAGAACGAAGTTGTTTGCACAAATGAAGTTCTATGATTGAAGTCAATTGTGGCCTCTACGACTAAAGCAATCAAAGTCTTGACGTATCGTTAACAAATTGTCTACCGTACTGATACAATTTGTTAGGCAGAATTTGGCAATTTGAGCAAAACAAATCTCTAAACAACTCGGGAGGGGGATGCTTTTAATATAATATAGAAGTCAAAAAATGTAGCTGCCTTCCAGCCACTCCCTTTGTAGATAAGAAATATGTTCCTCCACACAAGAGAAAAGATAGTCCTATGATGCCTCTTAACATTAATCTAGGTAACGTTTGACATTTAGTTAGGCCCTAAATTTTAAACAAACAAATATTTGATAGGGAGGTTGAAGCTAATGGAACACAATATGGTTTGGTAGGTAACGTTGTAACTGTAATCCACAATCCCATTATTCACCCACTACAAAAGAGATTATAAGTTAATATGAACTTCATTAGAGAAGCAGTTAAAGAATTCCATGAGCCTGGTTTAAGATAGCTTAGTCATCCAGAATTTCACAATCCTTGTTTAGAATATATTGATCAGGAAAATCCTTATCCTTGTGGCTATATAATTCACTTATTTCCTAGTGAAGATGGTTAATCCACTATTGAGCACATTGTTAGATTCATTATATAATATAGAGAATTAGCTAAATATAGAAGCTTCAATTACCTTATGCTCAAGCTATTCCCAAATTCTTTAACTGAGATCCCCTTTCCATGACATGCTTTATTACCCAGGAATTTTATTTTCCCCTGAACTGAAATGGAAAGATTAATTCAAACGCAGTTTTTTAGAATTGAGCCTGAAGTTAGCGTCATAAAGTTGTCGAAAGTAACTCAGAAGAGTGGTAAGAATGTTAATATATTGATTATTTGTTTCAAGAAAATAAGAAGTTGATGTTGGATCACACTACTAGAAACTAATATATGAAGTTAGCTCAACAGGAGCTAGATGTTAAATTGCAAAAGAAATTTCAAGGCACGGAATTTTTCTATGAATTAGCTGCGAAAGTCTTTGAATATTAAGATCTCCTTAGAAAAGAAGGTCACTAGACAAAGAATTTACTAGGTGCTTATATTACCGAGACAAGTTCTTAAGATTTGGTTGTAGCCAAAGTCAACATCCTTAGAACTTATGTTTGCCTTGGAAGTTAAAAAAATGCAAGCTTCGTTGACCCAAGTGTAGTATTCCTTTAACACTATCAAAATGAAGGAGATTTTTTATATTTATTACAAGAAAAGTTTATCACATTGTCCTTAAAGCATACAATTCCTACGAAAGAGGAAATTATAGGCAAACTATTATAAATATCATAACACTATTCACATTGTCCTTAAAGCATACAATTCCTACGAAAGAGGAAATTATAGGAAAACTATTATAAATATCATAACACTTAGAGCCATTTAACAAATTAATATTAGAGATTTAAGAATGTGAACCAAGATCATATCAATAAAGGAATTCTGATGTTTATTGAAGCTAACCAAACTATATTGATCGATGAAGATCTGGTCCCACTAGTGGTAGCTGTTAACATTCAATTGACGTTTATTGTTATACGTCAAAAAGAAGTTGAAAATTGTTTGATATTAGCTACAAATTTAGGAATAGGGTTTTTTTATTCCTAAATATAACACCAACTTGAAGAATTGGGACCAAAGAATTTCTAAGATCTAATAGAAGGTAGAGATATTAGGAAGAAATTATAAAGCAAAATTTACTCAAATTGAAAAGAATATAAATGAACCTCAAAGTCTTAGTTATCAATCTATGAAACCCAGATTTGAAGTATCGTCACCATCTTGAAATTGGCAACTAGCAAGACTCCTAGAAAATCTGATACCTTTAACTCGAACTAAAAAAAGATAATTTAGTGATAAAGGTCCTCTATCAAGGTTTAACATTAATAGAGGAGCCAACTTCAAGAAATTAGTTCGTGTGAAAGCTGTTATATCTAAAGAGAGTAATATAGGCCCCAATAACAAAAAGAGAAGAAGTGAGATAATATATAAGTGAATACAATATTTTATAGGAACTTAGCTTACTCTGAGAGCCAAAAAGAAGATTTCTATTGGTTGATTACGATTGGGGTTATTCCTATTCAGGTTCCATGTACAAATTAGTCCATAAAGCTTCTAATATCATTTGGTAAATCTAGTGCAAAGAGGGTGGATTCATCTTCTAAGATAGGTGAATACAAGGTGTCAATACTAATAATAGAATTATGAATTCCCATAAAGGTATTTTTATAGAAGCCAATTGAGGTCATGAAATAATGTGTAAGGCCTTTATCTATTAAGGTTCATCTCAATAGAAGACCAACCTTAAGAGTTTTGGTAAATAATGGGTCATTAATAAACCATATGTCAACTAAAATGATGATAACTTTAGGAAAAGATGATGTTAATTTGATCCTGATCAAAGTATATGTTGTTGCATTCAACAGTGAAATTACTAGGGCATAGGGAATTCTCCCTAAAAATATTATATAGTAAAGGAAGATTTCATTGACTACATTCTCTATTGCTGATATCCATGTTGCTTACTAAGTCTTTTTGAGGCAAGATTAGATCCACTTTAATTTATTGCATTTTTTCATCTTTACGTCAACATTTACTTTTATAAACAGGAGATGAACTATAAATCATTTGGGCTAATTCATAGCCATTCTATACTAAAGTTGATATGATGGAGGCAAAACTCTACAAGGATCATATAAAGTTGATGCAAATTCAGAAGTCAAAATGAAAAAAGGAAAGATGAAAATAGATGTTGAAAATTTCGTAAGAATAACCACTATTGTGCCTATTCCTAGGGCAATGAAGGTTCCTATTATACAGTAGCTTGATGAGTGAATTCTCATAAGAAGAATGGGAGGTAGCTGCAGCTATGGAAATAAAATATCAAATGTTGTAGATTTTGAAGATTTTACAATAAAAAAATGGATATGATAATGTATAAATAGTTTTTGAAACAAAAGAAGAAGTGCAAATGATTGATGATGGTGTATAAGATTTCTAATAAAGCTAGAATTTTGCCTCATCAACAACCTTGTAGGAGATGGACAAAAGAAGTTCAGTTGAAGGTCAAAGAAGAAATTTGAAAACTATGTTAATCTAATTTTATTAGACGAGCTAGGTATAATGAGTGGTTGGCGAATGTTGTTTGTATAATTAAAAAATGGAAAAATAAGAATCTATGTAAATTTCTTAGATTGAAATGGAGCCACTGCTAAGGATGTTTATATGAAGTTAATTCATGATTCTTTAATTGATATGATGATTGGATATTCTTTATTCTCCTTCATAGATTTTTTTAGGTTACAATTGAATTTTTATAGCAAAAAATGATAGTTTTAAAATAGATTTTAGATGTCTATGATCAATTGGGACATTTAAGTGGGTTGTAATGCCTTTCAATTTAAAGAATGTTCCACATACTAGAGGGCCATGAATGCCATTTTTCATGACTTAATAGGACATACGTTGGAAGTTTATATAGAGAGCATTGTTGTGAAGTGTAGATCATACCAAGGATTTACAACAAGCTTTTCAGTAATGCACAAATTTAAGTCGAATCCTTTAAAGTGAACTTTTTGAGTAAGAGCGAGGAACTTATTAGGATTTTTGTTCCAAAATAGAGGAATTAAATTGGATAAGAATAAAGAAAAAGCCATTATCAAAGCAAAACCACCTCAAAATAAGAACGAACTTAAGGGTTGGTTTTTTGGGAACTAGAAGTCATAGATGACTTCTCTTTGAGGTTTCTTTTACAAAAAGGAATGGGAGCTTCTTCTTTCTAAGAAGAAGGCTAGCTTTTTTTCTTTGCTTTCAACATTCAAGATTTTAAAATCTATAAATAAATAAAAGTTAGGAGAATTCTTCGAAATTAAGAGTGCCCAGATAGAGTGGAATACCTTTGAGAATGTAGAATCAGGCTAAAGGACTAAAGTCTAAAAACTTTTAAGCCATCAGGAGTGTAAGCTTCGATCAATAGTGATTGAAAATTTCCAAAGGAATTTGCCATTGATAGCACTTGCTTCAAAAGGACTCCTACTAGATAGTCTAAGAAACATATAGCCAAAGTAATTCCTAAAGATTGGCCGAGTTTCCTACTCCAAAGCAAGGGAGATATTATAAAACCTTAGACTATAATAGAAGGGTTGGGTTATAAGGCTTTGTCATCATCGAAAATGAAAAACCCTGGGGTTATTATAAACTAGTAAAAGCTTTTGACAGATAGCCAGATAAAAGGAATCAGAAGTTTTGACAATTTTTAACCAATAATGTCTTTTGGAAAAGTCTCCAAAAAGATTAAATTGATCTATAGATCGGGACTTCAGAGAAAGCAAGATACTAAATATGTCTATGTGAGACTTACTACAGAAATTGGCACACAACTAAAAGCTAAGAAAATCAAGAAATCTGGGTTCAAAAGAAGTTGGACAGTCTTTATCCTTAATCTTATTGAAATAAGCAAAAGTACAAAGTTGAACAAATGACACAAAGATTTAGGCATTGAAAAGGAAGATTAGAAAAATGTCTCCTCTAATTTCTATATAAAAATCCCAAAAAAATAAAACCTAAGGAAAAATAATAATTTACTCGAAGCTATTGCTTTACAAAAAGGAAGGAATTTTAAGCTAGATTTATTATTAACAAGGAAAAAGGCAAATTGATTTAGAAGAACTCAAATGAATTTCACATATTCTTCTTCAGATGCAAAAGTTATCGAAGAAGCATAGTTATTTATTAATCCAAAGTAAGAATAACATTTAAAAATTCTAGAATCTGAAGTAGCAGTTTCTTTAAACAAACAAACAAAATCGTCTCTGATAATAGGAAATCCAATCGAGAAAAAAATGTCTTTTAAAGAAATAGAAGCATGCCTAAAAGGGAAGATAAGTAAATTACACAAAGGACTACAAAATTTCAAAATCACAAACACAAGATTAGGTTGATACTTAATAGGATTCATGGAAAGAGCTATTAGTTAACTGAGACCTTGCCTCTTCTAAAATGAGTGATATGATGAGTATAACCTATCTACCTATTTAGCCTATTGGTTTAAATTCCAAGGCTAAGATTTTAAGGATTTAAGAGCCTATAATAAAGTAAATTCTAGTGGAAATATGACTTACTTTTTTCTCCTAAATAAAGGAGCGATGGATGAGAAGCATTTATAGGCGAGGTAGTCCCAATAGTAAGAGGAAGGTCATATTCTTAGGTAAAATGTAGACAACATCCAACAATGTTAAAAATAGGAATTTGAATGTTAGAATTGATAGGGCAAGGCACTTGGATGGAATGGAGACCACTTCAAGTTTAACAGCTTACAGAAGAAATGGAATTAGGAAAATTCGTAGGGATTTTTAGAACATGATGAAATTAGACACATACATCAATAGCATTTAGCTCAGCAAAATCTATTAAGGAGAAGAAGAGGCACTGTGAGAAGAAGCCATAGTTATAGAAGTTGTAAGAGAAGAATGTGGGTGTTAGAAAAAGAAATAAAAGACTATTTAATAGCTAAGGTAAAAAGTGAAGAAGTAACAAGAAGCTTTTATAGTATAAAAACGGTCTAATCCTAATTGAGTAGTAAAAGGTAAGAATTTAAAGAGATTTGCTACATTTTTGTAGCAAATAAGGATTTAAAATTTGAAAAGATCCCAACGTAATCTTTAGATATGATAGTTCTTATATGTAAAACAATGTTTAATGTTTAAGAATGTTTTCTATTTAATAGACTTCCCATAGATGACATCACTTGGCTTAACTTACGAATTTAAAAAAGAGTCATACAAGTTTTAAAATTTGAATTCTAGTTAGGAAACTTGAGGAATTTTATTCATATATTTGGTTTGCTCAACCAAATATATACAAGGATAATTGATAATAGTCTAAAACAAATTAAGCCTATTTGGCCCAAAAGTGAAAGAGGCCCAATTTTAAAAGTCCTGAAATTCATTTAGGTAGCGAATTCATGATAATTAGTTAAGAAGTACAAGATTCAAGATGTTGATAGTCAATACATAATTGAAATTTGCTTTAAAAAATAATGCAGGAAGGCAGTTAGCTAAAATATAGGAAAGTATGGTAGAAGTCAAGTAGTTATAGGAGGTAGAATTCCAGAACGTGGAACTTAAGTAGAGAAAATGGCAAACAATTAGCTAAAATATATGGAAGGAGGCTAAAAGTTAAATAGTTACGACAGACAGAATTCTAGAACATGAAAATTAAGGAGATAATGGCAAGTGGCTAACTAAAATGGAAGGAAGTGGGTAGTTATAACATAAAAGAGCTTGAGGATAGAATACTATAAATTTCCATTGCTAAGATATAAACTATTAACACATTGAATATATTACAAAATACAACCTTAAGATAATCTATAAAGAAATAAACAACTTTAAAAACATTTTGTTACTATTTTTTCATCTGTCTTTATATTGTGTATTCATTTTATTAACTCAAATTTCTTTGTAGAATGCATTTTTTTGTTACTTAAATGAAATAGCTTTTCACAACACATTTTAGCATTTTGCTAGCGTAGAACTCCACTCTCGAAGTTTTTCGAAGTTTGCTTATATCGTCAATAGAAGTCAGGTTCAAATTATAGTAGAATTCCTCCTTGACATGTTTGCATTCTAGATTAACACCAAACAACTACTAAATATAAGATAATTTTAAAAATTATAATAAAACGTTGACGTATATAAAAAAAAGTAATAAAAATTAAATAAATAAGAAATAAAAAATTAATAATCGTAATTGAAAATTTGAGCTTCTTTTGATGGAATCATTTTATTTATAGCCATTTATCATACTCTTAGGTCTTCATTCTTCTAGTGTTTTGATAAAAGTCAAATAGTTATTGAATCCTTTCCCATGTTAAATGATAAGTATTAGTTTTAAGCATTTGGATTTTTTAGATCTAGGTTTGATATGGAAGGATTTTTTTTTTTTTTTTACCAAAGTTGATATCCTTTTTCGACAGTTTTACAAAATTAAGTGTCAGAATATTTTTGGCTTTAATCTCCAACGATCAAGTTAGTGTGAGATAGCAAATAACTAACATCCTAAGATAAGTAGGTAGGTGAACAAGTGACTTCATTATTGATAACAGTGATTACTTTTATGGAAACATGCGAGGTTGCTGAGATTATGACATTGCCTTAATCTTGTGTACTATAATTGGAGACTCTTAACTTAAAAGACTTCTTGTTAGGGTCTAACTTTAGCATATTTTAAAAATATATCATTTGCCTCCTGAACATGTCTATCTTGAGTAAATAAACTGTCTTTATTGTTTTTGAATGTCCCCCGTAAATATGTTTCTGAAAATGGAGAGGTCAGCTTCAGAGACCCAACCAAAAATCTGTCTTAAGGTGAAAACATCTTCAAAAACTTTTGACTTCAAGTTTGTCCCAAGTCAGATTATAGATTGATTTATCTCCCCAATTCTATGTTGTCTTCGGGTTAAGAAGGTATATTGTTATTTATAGGTCTATTTTTTGAGTAAACATTGCAAGTCAACCATTCTACGATCATTGTCTTATGGTGGCAGTCATATAATAAGATATGTATTTTACTATTAAAGGTATGTTTTCATGTACACACATGTTTGTATCCTCACTCATGTCGCTTAATATTGGGCATGTTTTCTATCATTTATTGAACACAGAATAGTCTATAGAATTAATTAAGTTTATGCGTCAACTAAGGCCTGCATGGAAGTTCTTTGGATGTTATAGTTTAAACAATAAACCTAGTGTAGGGATTAAGGTAGGAAAACCTCTAAAGTAAACCAATGATTGGAAGAGGAAGTTTGAGTTCCTTTCCCTAGAAGATACTGTAAGTGGACTCTTAGGCCTATTTAGCGAGGTCCCGGTCCTAGGTTAAATGAATAAACGAAAATAGTAGCTTGCTATTTGCTCACGCTCACGCTCACGCTTTTGTTGAATCTGGTGTCTCTTTCTTGAGAAGACATCACCGAAGAGTTGTTGGTGCGGACAACATTCTGAATGTTACAGGCCTACTAATTAAATTCTTTGAGTTGACAAATTGATATTTACTTATAGATATGGATATGAATCATATAGACAAGACGAGTCTAGTGAGTTTTGTGAAAAGAGAAAGCACAATAAACCTTGTGGAAATCGAGAATCATTCCGAGACTTCTAAAGGTGTAGTGAGGTAGGAGAAGATTATATATATACTTGCCCTGAACCTAATGCAGTCTCCAACATTATCCAAAAGAGCCATAACGTAGAGTTTGTATTCTTTCTCCCTATGACTCTTGGCACGGCATAGGTAAAGGTATAATGGTAGATGATATCTATGATCCCTATTTGTTTGTTAAAGTTAAGAACAGTCTTTGATGCCAACAATATGAGACCCTAAGTCTTGAGTGGAGCCATGCTTCCCAATGATGAGAAGCATGTAAATGATGCTGAGTGGGAGACAATTCAGCAAAACACCATAGAGCATCACATGCCATAAGTTTGTTACATATACGTCTTTTTATACTTTGCTTTACGGTGAAGGTATAACATTTGCTTTTGAAGGTGATATGTCCATTGTTTGTTTCCAATTAATACACAAAGTTAGAGATTTAATGATTAAATTGCCAAGTTGACCAGGCTGGAAAGTACAGAGCTGCAAAAGTTGCAAAGTGGAAGGATAGTGAGCGGTGGTAGTTTGAAGAGATTAAGGGCTTGCAGAAGCTGGTTAGTCATTGTTATACCCAAATCAAGGTTCATAAGGTAGAGAACAAGCAATTATATAAGGCCTTCCATGAATAAGAAGTTTATTTCATAATGAAGGATCTAAAGTTGGAAGATTTCATGCTTTTCTCGAGGGAAATTTTTTTAGTCCCAGAATTATGACAATATGGCACAATCCGACCTTGGAGGATTTTAGGCCTATAAAGATTTAGTCAATAGTGGGCATCTGGACCTGTCTACTGATTCCTTTTCCATTATGGATGTCCCCAAGTCTAGGACCGATGATCCTAAACCCAAGAATAGTGCAGACAATTTTGTAATCCTATTTGAAGATAACCAGTCAGCTTTAAAAGTGAGTACAATAGCTATTTTCAAACTTAAAAATGCAGTAGCAATTTTGCCTTTGGTTGAGGCCAATCAATATGTTTAATAGTGGGTTGGTCTTTATAAGACTATTATTTAGTGATATTTCTTTGAATGCTAGTATAACATGTCACATTGGATGTTTACCCAGATTTTTGGTCAACTTGGCACTAAGATGAGTTCGAATTTCTTACGAGAGTGTGATTCATATCTTTTATGTCTTATATTGAGACTATTTTGACTTTTTTAGTTTGACATTTGGGGACTCTATCAGCCTGTCATTTCATGTTTTGCTTGTATAACTTTTAAGACTCCTTGAGTTTTCCATTTAAAGTTTTTTCAAGTTTGAATTTTTGAGTCTTTAATTTTATTATTTTTCATTTTGTAAGTCTAATGTTTTAAGACTATTTGATATTTTCATTTGATTATTTTATGTACAATGTTTTGAGACTCTTTGAGTTTGTGATTTGTAGTTTTAAGTCTAACATTTTGAGACTTTATAAGTTTATCATTTGGCATCTTGTATGTCTAACATGTGGAGATTCTATGAATCTATCATTTATAGATTTCTTTGAGTTTGACGCTTTTTAGACTTTTTGTGATTATGAAATTTTAAGGCTCTAGAAGTTTGTAGTTATATGACCAAAGGTTTTGAAATGTATATTTGCGCTAACATGAAACTAAACATAGTAAGGTTTGAGGTGTAGGGCATTCCAAGTTCTAAGAATTTATAAGCCATCCAACTTTTCGAGTTTGTATGTGTCAGGTCTAATGAAATCTCTTACTATGTATTAGCCTATCTAGTTTGAGATATCTAGTGTAATATAAATAAAAAGAAACACAAAATAATACTCAAGACTAACTAAGGTGAGTGCACATATCTTAGTAAGTGGAGTTTCAATTCTACAAGGACTATAACTACTAACCATCTTTCTATTATATAATCTAACAAGACAAGTGATTAAATTGAAAAAAGGAAAATTAACAAAATATAAATTAACAAATAAAAGTTAATTAGTCAAGCTAATGGATGGAAACAAACAATCCGTAAATATAATAGATCTGGATGATTCACCTAATACATTTCTTATTCTTGAATTTATATTAATTTCATGTTTAATCCTAGTTACTTAGACTAATATAAATTCCAAAGTTACAACTTTACTTTTATGGGTAAGACATAAAAACACTATCTTTAATTATTTTGACCAAAAGCTCTCTCAAGTCAAAACCTTCTAGGAACATATTAATTCATTGTATAAACTCTAATGGTGGATTTCACCCTAGTTAAGAAGGTATTGTAGTTCTATCTCTATCAACCCATTTATTTATCATTATTCATATTGTGACCTAATTTTATATAATATCGTTTTAACTACTTAATCCTTTATATGAATATGAATTTGAATCTTCTATATTCATTGCTACGATTCAATAAAATAAACAAGTATGAATAGTTCTTAAGAAACTACAATCTTTCATTCATTAAAAGAAATTAATATAAATATAATTCTATGGTTCTTCCAAGCTAGTCTATATCTCGATTTAGTTTATAATAAAATAAAGAAACTCCATAATAATAAAAAATGATGACAAGAACGAAGTTTGAGTTCTAATGACTTGAATCTTGAATATTATTGATGAATCTTCTAGTTTTCCATTCTGAAATGCTTTTCATCAACTTTGTCACTGATTTTTGGTCCTCCTAAATTCGTCTTCCTTTTCTCTTCTCTCTCTTATTTTTTAAAATATGAAACCTAAGTTTTCCATCCAACAAGACCCAAATATTTTACCATTTTGTCATCTTGTGTTTTTTTACACTCCTCTCAGGTTCTTTCTATAACAGTCACTATTAACACGTGTCTAGAAAATGGCACTGTGTTGATCCAATATTAGTAAACATAGCCTGAACATGGGAGGACATTTTATATGCTTGTAAAATAGAATGCTTACTTATTGAACACAGTTAGAGCATAAGAATGTATTAGTGACGTGTCAGTTAGGTACGTAACTCCCTTAGAAATATAATAGAGCATGATTGAACAATAAAAGATACCACTCGGTGCCATGTTTTGATTCCTTCACTCTTTGCTCGATCTTTGCTCAAATCTTCCAAACCTTAATCCTTCTTTATTAAGGGATTGAAACAAGACATGAAATATAAGTCATTTTAAGTACCAAATCCTACAAAAAATTAAAAATACAAGCATAATGCTCTAAAATATCATGTTAAAAATATAGTGTAATTAGTACTTACTAAAATTTTCCACACTTAAACATTTTCTTTTCCTTAAGGAAAGTAATTCCGTTACTCTAAACATAAATAGGAAGCAATGCTAGGAAAAAAATTAACAAATGATCCATATCAATCAAGATTCTTCATAAGTTATTCACTTGTATAGTTCATCAAATTATTAGGAATTTTTCTATTTATATCAAGTCATAAGTTTATTCAATTTACTATAGATCCTTCAAACTTTAACTAAATTTATTTAATTTAACTTAATGTATAAAATGTATAAAATAAACATATATGAGAAAAAATATTTCAAGTTTCAAACATCTTTATAACCCTTTGTTGAATGATAACAATGAATTTAAATCAACATAAGAGCATTTATAGCTTATTTGAAAAGTTAAATAATCTTTTGATATGAGAATAAATCCCTTGATATAAATACACCTAATAACTCAATTAGTTCAATGTTTCAAATGGCTACTAACACCACTCTTTAACTTCAACGTTTTTCCTTGGTTTGAAGCTAGCAGCGTGAATTTATTTACTACTCACTAATTCAAAAAAAATTTTCTTCTTTGAGTGGGATATTAAAAGTGCTGAAAAACAATTCACATTAAACACATTATATGTATAAATTATACAAGAAGTATTATTATATAAATTGAGTATCTATTTTTAAAATTAACGAAGCAAGTTGAAATAAATTTAATTATCAAAGCTAGCAACTAATTTCCTAACCAAATATAGTGATAATTAACTTCCTAACCAAATCTCATAAAAGATCATCTCAAGTAATATACTTTCCAATTTTATGATGATTGACCAATCTTTAATTGTAATAAAATTTGATTAATGCAAGTAGCCTCTAATGAGATGAATAAAATTATGTCCTAAATAGATGAAAACAATATGTTGTATATGTAGAAAGAATAGGTCTCGATATGTCATGACACCCATGCTATCAAGTCATGCATATATGATATAGACAAGTAGCTTATGCATATACTATATACAAAGAAGTAGAAATTGAAAGCTTTGGATGAATAAGTTTCACCATTGTCACCATATACCAATAGTTTATGGAATTGATGGTTAGGTTGTTTCAATTAATTTAAGTCATGCTTGGATCTATGGTGCATAAATGCTCCTCATTATAGAATCTGATATAGACTCCAAACCAATTATAGCTATAAAGATGGTGAATGGAACCTAGCAAGAATTGGATGATTGAGTCATCCTTTTATGAAGTACTCTTCTCAGCCATATGGAATGTACACATTAAATTTGGCACTAGCTCTAAATTTAAAGGCTCTTTGATTTCAAATAACTCCAGTTATCCATCAAACTCCACTTCCCTTCATACCTTAGTCTCCAAGTCTCTCAAGAACTCCTAATCTATATACCATAATAACATGAATTTCTTCATCTATGGAGTTTGGTATTGCTTCAGTAAAAGCTCAACCTTGAAGTAGAGGATCGGATGATCTGGTGGCTTTATAGGTGTCACAAGAGGTAGAATATCCACTATACGGGAGTGTTAGAGGTAAAGATCCCTAGGAGCTTCCTCTCATAAAGTAGAAGTTGTATCTCTTTTCTTTATATGATAGGAAATTTTTTCTCCCAACTAAGTTATGATATAGTTAACAAGCATCTTATTATTTAACCTAAAAAAGGGAAAAATTAGCTTACAATCATAATAAATATGATCTCACATTTACATAAATGGTCAAGGTAAATTGAAAATTTTAAAACCATTGAAATGATTCCAAATGCAATTAAGTCTTTAGTTAACTCGATAAGTACTAATGTAAACACCCACTTATACATCCATGCATAATATGTTATACTTAACATTCGAACTCCACTCACATCCACTTATAAACATCAAGTCAATGCAATGGTGTCCTTAATATAGGTATAAACAAAGATTCACTCTCGAATTCAATCAACATCCTGTAAACAATTTTCAACAACTACTAACTTAAAGCATTTAATAGCCAAACACAATTAGAATGAAAACATACCCTAATCTAGAAAATAAGGACAAATAGTATGATATACCTTGTAAAACTAGAATTGACCATCTTCATCCATAAATTAATCACATAATCTTTGAAACCTAGAATTAAAGCCTTAATTTAACCAAATTAAACCTTAACGAAAGCTTCCTTAGTATGCAATTGTTAGCAATTATAGTCATTCCTTGGCGTATATGTTTTGTGAAGTACTGAGCTAGAAGTATTCTTCCACCTAATCTTAGCTATCAATAGAGAAAAAAATTTATAAATTTTCAAGAACTACTTTTAGTAGGAATCACTAATATTCAAGCATTATATAGGTGAATTAATTAGGATGTGTGTTCTTTATAAAGAAGTTACAGACATCCTAAATCATTATTATGTCATAAAGTATGGTGGCCATTTTAGTGCTAATAATTCTTTTGCTAAATCATTATTATGCCATAGAGTATGGTGGCCATTTTAGTGTAAACAAAACTGTTGCTAAAATGAGTTGGTATGGCTTTGATTGGCCTAATATATATCAAAATACTAGAGATTATATTAATAAGTTTGATGGATGATATAGGAGTGGTAATATATTTAAGAGAAATGAAATTTCTATAATTAAAATCATGGAAGATAAATCATTTAATGTTTAGGGCATCGATTTTATAGGTCCATATCTTACTTTATAAAATAATCAATAAATATTGGTTACTGTTGATCATGTATCTATATGGTTAAATTTGTAGCATTAATAACTAATAATAATAATGTAGTGTTGAAGTTTATGAAGAAAAATATTTTTTTCTAGATTTGGCACATCTAAAGCTATCATTTATGATAAAATTTCCCATTTTTACAATTGTTTATTCTATTCCCTTTTGAAAAAGTATGGAGTGACTCATAAAATTGTAATGGCTTATTGTCCTTAAATGAATGGAAAAATAAAACTGTTAACCAAGAATTTAAAAGAATATTTATAAAAATGTGATATTTTTAAGAAAGGACTAGACTTTAACAATTAGATGGTTTGCTATAGGATAATAAAATAATTTCTAAAAAACTATAAGATATTTATCTATATAAACTTGTTTTCTTAAGTCTTGTCACTTATTTAATTAAAGCATAAGGCTTATTAGATGATAAAGGCATTGAATACAGATTTGAAAGTTGTTAGGTATAAGAGAATTTTTTTGGAAATTTAAGAATTGTATTAAAGCAAGGAATATGCCTTAGTTCACAAAAGATATCCACCTAGTAAACCAAGAACATTTAACTTAGGTGTTACCAAAAGTTTACAAACTATCAAGAGTTAGACAAAGCTAAGGTGAACATATGCACAATTAAATTAAGATGTTTTATAACTTTATAAGAATCAATAACCATGTCCAAGACCTAGTATCTAAAACATTAGATGTTCTATTGACTAATCATATTAAAGGAGAGAGCAAGATTTGATCCCTTAGTCATTAGCAAATCCCTAACCCTATCATTCCTTTTTACAACTAAATGAGCACCTTTATTAAAGTTTTTGTACATTTTTGCATTTCTTTCCTACCATAACATGTAAATTGTAAACTAAAGTTACTTGCAAGAGAATGTAATCATCGTTAGATAGTTGGTGAGGAGAAGAGGCCTATTAGACAATGCTATTACACTCTTCTAAGTGATAGAAATTATTACACCTTAGTTATATATCCTCAATGAGTAATCAAAAAAGGAACAGAAAAATAAAATATGGTTTATTAATTTAGGAGCTTCATGATATAATCTACATGTAGGATTCAGGATTAGAAGAGGACTCTTAATCCTATCAAGAGTGCTTAAGCTATTTTTAATAGCTAGTGATATAGAATTTTAGTAAAAGGAATCTATTCCATGCTAATTTACACCAACCAATTTTGGGAGCTTAAATCTTTAATACATCCCTACAGGATATATTAGAGAAGATACCAAATGGGTTAGCTAACTATGTGACCTTATCCGCAATGTTGGGGGTTAGTTTAGTAGTTAGGAAAGCAACTTCTAAAAGTGTTAGCTTCTTTATTGTTATAAAAATAGTCCTTATGTTATAGAAGTAGTTTGAATATTGCATTTTCAGGGTAGTGAAGTCTTAGGTTATAAAAGTTAGGAAGGAAATAAAAAGGACCTAAGACACTCCAGTTGTCATACAATAATCAAGAATTGTTACCAATACCAATTTTCATTTTGATTAAATTTTGTAAATTGTTCTTAAGCTTCAAAAGTTGGTGTATGCTCGAAGAAGTGTCTTTTTATGACTTAATAGTCTAAAATTTTTTTCCCTTCTAAGCAATTTCCATTGATTCATTTACCTCATAAGAACCCCTTATCATTCAAAATTCTCCAAACATTTTTTAAAAGGACCTTATTCACTATAGAGATAAAATGGGTACCTAATCCTCCTTCTTATTTAGGGAAAAATAATTTTGAAATTGACATTAACATGAGGTGTCTGGTAGCCGTCACCTGCCTATAGGAAATTTCTTAATACCTTCTCTATATCCCTATAGAGTTTCTTAAGAAGAAGAAGATGTGAGGAACAAAAGATGTGAAAATTGCTAAGAACTGATACAATTAAATGCAATCTACAAGCATAGTTAAACTCTTATTACAATCTTCACCAATTAATCTTTTTACCATATCAAATAGAGGCTAGTAGTCTAGATATGAAATTATCTTTGATGTAATAGGAACACCTTGGTAAGTAAAAGGATGATATCTTAGGCACAATCTTAAAAGTCTAGTAAGAGTTTGAGCTAAATGAGAAACATCTTAAGAGATCATAATAAATTTATTTTCATTTCTTATGCTTAAAGGAATCAAGGGAATTAATAAGACAAGATATTGATCTTGCATTAGCTCCTTAGAATAGAAGTAGATCATAAACAAAAGATAACTTGAAGATTCTCAGTTAATCAATCTTCTCATAAAAAGTGAAATGATTATCAAGGATGATGTTATACTCAATTAATCTAGATAGTACTTCAATCACAGTGGTGTGTAAATAAGGGGAAAAGGGTCCCCTTGTAGCTAAAACCAAATCAATTGTTTCTTTATTAATGATAACACTATAGTAAGAAATGGGGAACATTAAATGGTCTAAATATATTTAATAATTCAGGATGAAATCCCTGTCAAGGGTGTTTAATTCCTTATCAAGATAATTCTTTATTACAAAATTCCTACCTAAACCTTACAAATGATATTTTTTAATGAGATCTTATGTTAGATGTTCGACCCTGTTTTCGGAGATCAACATTCTGGAATATCAAAAGGTGTGAATGTATTATCCTATAAGGTTATTTTCATAAGATCTCTCTAGCCAAAACTAGTTCAAACAGTGGAATCACAAATTGAGTTCTTCAAAACCATTGTAGTCCCATATCTCTAGTTTATTTTGAAATAATAATCGCCTCATTCGGAGCTCTACAGATCAAGATATGATTAAAATATTGAAGTATGTTCAGTAAAACAACCAATTCAAGCTCTTTCAGTCGTTTCTCTCACTTTCTCTCCATCAATATTTTTTGAATCAACCCCAATGGATACCAAAATTTATGGAGAGGTAGAGAAATATGTTAGGAATCTATTAGTCCAATAATCAGTTCATTTGGAGATTAGGTGATGAAGTTATAGCCAAAATAGTCAAACCTAATTATGTCCTCAATCATATTGTACCTATCTTGGGACAATTGGTATAACTTTCACTAGAAATATCAGATTAAGGTCGTCTAAGGATGGTTTCTAAGAGACTTTGAGATCTACAATATTTGTGAAGATCTTGAAGAAGGATTTTATTTTCTAAAGGGTCAAAATTTCTTCTTCTGACGCTTTGTCTGACACTTTGTCTAAGGCTTCATCTGAGGCTTCGTCTGACGCTTCGTCTAATACTTCGTCTGGCGCTTCATTTGAGGTTTCGTCTGACGCTTTGTTTGAAGCTTTGTCTGATACCTATACTTCGTCTAAAGGCCACATCTTTTGCATTTGAGGTCCAAAATTTCTAAATTTTATATCGTTCGAAAGCTAAGAAAAAGATCTACAACTTTTATGAAGACAACTATGGCTAATTCTACTTAAATTGATATAGTTTTTCCCTTGAGTTTAGAACACAATTTTTACACCTATGAAAGCTTGCAAAATGCCATATCTCTTCATATCAATTCAACTACTAAGTACTTTTGT
>JANZXR010000009.1:5242301-5283171 GCA_027575705.1 Erythroxylum echinodendron
ACTATGCATCTAAAGTTCGTGATTCGATTCAACTCTTGAACCTAATCGGGTACTAGTGTTAGTCTTGGCTAATCTGATCTATGAATGTGATTCAATTAGGAATCCTAAAATTCAATTATTTTGATGTCCAGATTAAACACTTTAATCCTTGTTTATATGCCTTTATCTAGTCACATTAGAAATGCAATGCTCTACTTGGATTAATTCCAAATTAATCCCTAGGGTTTCCAAAATTTTTGTACATCAACTAGTCATTTATAATATCCCTAGGTCATGTCGAATTTATTTAAACAATTTTGGCACAAGCCAAAATTATCTTGACGACCAAAATTGTCAAGATAAATAAGGTAACCTACTAGTACTAAAGGGACCTATTCGACGTTCGAAAAATTTCCAAAACCCTAATTTCAAGCACATGCATTAAGCATGCTATTACCATCAAAATAATACATTTTTTATCATATAAGAACATTATTAAGGTCTTATAACCAAAATACATACACTATAAGTCATAAGTAAGTCAATTGCATTAGCTTTCAAAAAATTGACCTTTGTTGACTTTTACTTGATTAATTAATTTAGTCAAATTCAATTAATTCTGGAAAATTTCCAGAGTCTTATACACATTCAAAATGTGGATAATGAAAAATTATAGAAATTAATTCCTAGGAATTATTTATTAATTAATTGGAATAAACTAACACATCACATGTGTATGACACTTGTCATATTACTTCTAACACTACTCAAACATTACATCATGCATGCATAAGATAATCACTTTAACAATAAGTTTCATGTATCTCATACATGTGGAAACATCATATCTTTCATGTGCATGTATAAATTTCATAAAACGAATTTTTATAAAAAAATATGGAATTTACAAGCATGCATGTTCATCAGATTTCTAGAATTTCCTAGAACTTCATACATGCATCAGGCTGAAACCAAATTCGTAATAAAATAGCAAATGACATTCAATTGCATTTTCCTTTTATAGAAACATAACATAACACCTTATAAACATTTATGTGAAAGAAAATTAGAAAAAAGTTTCTAGAATTATCACAAATTTTCAAAATCAATAAATGCATTTGGTTTTCTAGAAATTCCTATAAACCATCATATGAATAGTCTGGATATTAATTAAAAAACAAATAGAAAATGACATTCAATTGCAATTTCCTTTGACAAAAACATGATATAACATCTTATAACATTTTTTAAAGAAAATCAGAAAAAAATTTCTACAATTTACACGAATTATTGCAAATCAATATGCATGTAAGTCATAACCTAGCCAATACATTGCACATGTTCAATACATCATCCATTTCATACATAAACTAGCTCTGATACCACTGCTGGGGATGACAAGGATGTATGCTTCACAAACATGTCAAGGCAATGGAAGTGTCGGAATCTAAATTCTGACAACATGACAACCTCTAAACACAAAATCACACATGCATGCATGGATATGTAAAAGAACATGAAATATAAAACATTTTTACCTTTTATCTCTCCTCTTTTTTTGTTTTTTCTCCTTTTTTGGGTTGTTGTAAACACCAAACCCTTCTTTGCTCACCCAAGAACATGCAAATATAAAAAAGAAACAATGTGGAAGGGTGATTTGAGCAGCAAACAAGATGAGTTCTAGTAGATGCTTAAAATGAAAAGAAAAATCAAGACTCTTGTTACATGCACTTTGATTCATGCAACAATTACATAAATTGCAAGAACAAGACTCAAGACACCTCTATCTCACTCTAGAACTCTTCTAGAGCCTTTATGCTTTCATTTAAGGGTGTAAGAAGTGGTTAGACTATTGTGTACATAAGTGAAGAACTCACTTATGTACCAATTTGTGCCTTTGGTCACGATTATGGCCTACTTAAAATTAGTCTCACCGTCGGTGACAATCACGACCTATGAGCCACGATCGTGGCCTACTTAAAAATGGCCATACACACTTTGTTTTTCGTTTGATCTTTTATGTGTATGACCCTTAGGTTCTTAGTTATTTTAGGCACTTGAATTAACTCTTAATTTAAGCAAATCATAAATGGTTTCCTGATGCCAATTTGCCTAAATATAAGTGGATTAACACACAAACTCTTATAGTTAATTATCAAACTTATGAACCTTTCCATAGACAAATACTGTGTAATTTATCTGTTCATCATACTATACCTACTTGGTTCAAAGTATGAGTTATGTGTCAACTCCCACTAGACTGACTACGTCACATTTAATCCAAGTGATATTAGTTCTTATCTTGGGATCTCATTACTCTATATGTCATTGAAGACTCTCTTTATGACACATAACTACTCTGGCCAGAGGCTCTTGAGTAACGACCCCGACAAAAGGTCGTGGGTACCATCTCCTTTTATCAGTAGTGGTGAATCCTTTATTGGCTACCCAATTACCTTCAAATACCAATAGCTATACGTAATCACCTCCCTAAGAACAACTATGTCTTAAGGTAATAAGGAATGATGTCAAAGCACAGGATTGGTGTCCAAGATACCTTTAAGTACTTAAAGTCAAGGATATTTGCACTATTGCTATGATGAGATTAATCACTGACATTCGATAGATCATCTATATGATAATCTCATTTCGGGTCATCTGATGTACTTACTACCCTTAGTAAGCATCCACATGTTAACTATAAACATCTCATGTTTACAGTTTGTGAGATCCATTGCTTGATCAAATCAAAGAGTATAACATGTGCTTGACTATCTATATTAATAATGTACTGTCTTATTAATCCTATGAATAGGGATTATTTAGATACTAACATAATTGCACATGATAGGAATCTCATTATCATGATCTCATCATGATTTCCTTCATACTATGTTTTGTATCATAGACTTCATTAATTCGATTTAAGATCCACATCAATTCATATATAAACGAATATCAAATTAATGAAAAATATCTTTCGCTTTATTAATCAAAATAAAGTTAGTACAAAAGTGTTAAAGGTTATTACCTTTAGAGCACTACTTTAACAAGAAGATCGAATTTTGGATATTATACATTCCTTTAGGGAAACTTAGTCACATAGAGATGTAAGAAAATGTAGTTGCTAAGAGTAGTGCTGAAATAAAATTTAGATCAATGGCTCAAGCTGTATGTGAATTTCCATGTCTACAAAGAGTTTTGGAAGATCTTTAAAGTCTAGTAAGCTTTCTTATAAGATTGTATTATGATAATAAGGTAGCCATAAGTATTGCCCATAACCAAGTTATTCATAACATGACCTGGCTTTAGATAAAGTTTTTATTAAAAAAGTTGTGTTTAAAATCTTTGAAAAAATATGGAGGGTTGAAAAATTAAGAGACAACAACAACTTTTATAATGCCAAACTTTTAGAATTGTTTTTCATTTTTAGTGCTAAATTTTTAAAATTTTTAATTTAGTGATTAATCTTTCAAATATCGTACCACTCAGGTTAAAAGATAAGCTCCACTAAATTTTATTGATGTGACTAAGGGATCAAACTTTAAAATGACATTTGGACATCTACGTGGCAATATTATGAACACTAAAACAACCATATGGATTGGAATCAAATTTACCTATGGCCATTTGCCCATATCTATAACCATTACTTTCTTTCTTGTCTTGTAAAAATGGGAACATTGCTTCTAGCTTGATTTTATTTTATTGTTAGAAGTGTAGAATTTTCATCATCATATTAAGTTGGAAACTTTTACTATTTTTCTTTTCAAAGCAAATTTATATTTTTCCTAAAAAGGAGTACAACATCTATGCATGTTTTAATAGCTTAATATTATGCACAAATATAAAATATGAGTTAAGAAACAAGATATAATAAAGAAATAAAAGAAATGTCTAATGAGTCCAATTTGTTAATAACAGTTTGATGTTTTTTCTTTGACACTTGTTTTCTTATTAAGTCCAATTTCTGAATAGCAAATAGATGTTTCTAGTACCCTAAAACCATAAGTAGACATGTCTAACCTTACATACAAGATCCACTTACTTATTTACCACAATATTGCTTATACACTATGAGTCAAAAAATAGAAGAAAGCTTGCAAATGCGTTGGATCAAGAAATTTTCTATTATTTTAGGTTAATGGGTGTGTCATGCAAGCTTCATAAACATAGAGGAATCATTGAAGAAGCTTTGTCTCTTATGTTAGATATAGGGTGAGTTATCTCTTGATCTTTTCGTTTTGTGAGTCTTCTACTTTTTTTAAATAAAAAATAGATAAAAGTAAGATCTTAAAATTATCATAAATTTTTCTATTACTCTTTCAACTTTGGCATATAGGTTATTAGTTTTTCTAGTAGGTTGATCCCTTAATGTGTAAAAGAGCATTGAGCACAGCATCATCTGTGGACTATTAAATAAGATAAGCAAACTAGAAGAAGAAGAAAAATACTAAGGTTGAATATAAAAATTATGAGCATTATATCATTTATAATTGCCACTAAAAATTGCTACAAATGGATGTAGAAGTAGAAGGATTGGTTTGTAGTTGATTAAATATTATTCTTGTCAGTTATAAACTTAAAGAATTTGGATGGATCAAACTTATTTATGATTCTTATATGAGTTGTTTGTAGATTTGGCTCAATAAAAGTTTTTTATATAGGATACACTTGCATTAAAAAAAGAATTTCAATAGTAGAATAGCATTTGTTCAACAACAATATATGTAGGCTATATAGATTAGTTTTATAGGGTGGGAGATAGAACACTTGATTTACTAGGATATCTATCTATTAAGGCTCTTTATGGAGGTTATGTAATCATCTTGTTATATTGGTTGATCTAATGATTGTAAATAGAACATTTCTTACTTCTTAGGTGTAAAGAAAGCATTAGAATAAATTGTGAAACTTTTAGACAATGAATTGCATATTATTTAGGCAGATAGTTGAAAATTTTCGTAATGTAGCATATTTAAACATAAAGTTGCATGCTATACAAGATATTGGTAAATTATATCAAAGATTACGCATAAAGATGATATAATAGAAGTAACCTATAGTATTAGAATTAAATATAAAATATAAATGACATCATAGAGGTAGTAACTACTACCTAAAATATATTTAAAAGGCATCATATTCTTTTATCTTTAAAACAAAGCAACCAAAATAGTAAAATTCAATGTTATTGACATTGTCCAATATCATGTAGCATTTACAAAGCAACAAATGTCAATAACCGTGACAATTCAATTCACTGACTTCTTATAATACTTCCTCTAGTACTCCTGTTCTTTTACCTTGTCTTCCTCATCCTTAACTGAAAAGGTAACTCAATTGTTAAAAATAACCTATAAGTCTTTATGATTTTTGATTACCTATAACCTTGGTTGAGTTATGAGCCGTCTTGTTACTAATGGTTGAGGTTCCTCACCCTATAAAGTCCTATATTCATGAAAAATTGTTATGAGACACCTTTTATTGGACATGTGGTTTTGTTATGTGTCCTTATCATTTTTAACAAGTCATCTTCTTTCTGCCTATTGACAACTTATTACCTTTGGTGGAATTCTTCTGTTTCTCGTTTATATATTCTTCTTTGCCTTGCATGGCATTTTTTAAAATAGAAGTGGTAATGGTAGTCCATGTTCAGTCTTACTCATATTATATCTAATATATATTGATAAATTTCTAGATACTTATCCTTTATAAACTAATATCATACATATTTTTCAATATATTCATTGGTGTACTTGATGGCAGCCATGACATGTGAACCTAGGATTCCTGACACATCCTAGCTTCTAAAACTATGTATTTTATATCTCAAGTTTATAAAAACTCTTTTATGTATTACTTAAAATCCATCAGCACCATTACTCTCAAATTCATAATCAATACTTAACTCATTAAATCTTAATTTGTTCTTTGTTCTTGAGAATTTCATCTCTCCCTTGTTTTATTATTAATAAATCTTTTCATTATAAGCACTCTAATTTCCTCAAACATTTTTATAATGTTCTTTGTCTGATCTTTAATAATACTTTCATTAAACACTTCACAAATATTATTATCCATAATATCACATTTAATGAATTGTTGTAATATGTTCTTAACCATTCTTCCTTTAGAATTCTTAGTAAGTCTATATGAGCATCTTCTAACTCCTCTTCTAAATTGTTTAAATATAAAAGTAATTCAGGTTCATCAAACGAATTACCATATTTCCAAAATAATGTTTCCAATTTGAGTCTTTCACGATTGCTCTTTCCCTAATTAGTAATTATATGTCATGTCCAAAAACTTACTTCATCCTTTAGGAGCTACCTATTAAGTACCTCAGTATGACCCTACATATCATTCAATTGACAAACTTCAGTAAACAATTAGTATGAGAAAATATAAGTTATAAAAGCAAATAAAGTTAAGACTATATCTTTTGTTGATTAGAAGTCACTAGCTATCCACCTCTATCATTATATCTAATTCTCTCTTCAATAGCTCTATGTGTCTCACTGTTTCAATATAAACTATAACCCATGACATATGGAACATCTAAATGTTTCCATCTATTCTTATTATTGTTATTAACTCACCTTTTACCTACAACGAGCTGAGAATCCCTTTTTACAATATTCAAAACTAATGTTATATAATTGATGGCTACAAATCAACTTTAAGTGATGGCCTTTCAAAAATCAATTCAACTTCGCTACCCAGATTTGCCTATAATCCCATAGCTTGACTTTTTCTACTTTTACTCCTCTTTGCATGTCCTCTATTACAAACTTCTTACCCTTATAACAAATATAGTACCATACAGTTAGTCTTGAGAGGTTATTAAAGTAATTTTCAGCAATCCACTTTGTACCCATACTTTTCTTGTGAAAGTTAGGATTGAAAACATGCTTCTTCTTGAAAACTCTTACCTACATACATTTATTAGAGTAGTCAATCCATAATATTAATAATGCATGAATTGAAAATAACTAGAAAAAGTTAAAAATAGTTACTTGAAAAACTATATTTTAATCTTTCATCAGGCTGGTTGAAATGTACCATTTGTAACACCTATTCACACATTTGGCTCTCACAAATTATCTAGTCCTAGTAAGAGTAAAATTCCTTTTTTCATTAATCATAATGTTTTGAAGTCCTACCTTGAATTAGTTAGAGTTAGTAAAAAACATTCCAAGCTTAAGCTTATCAAATTTTCATCTTATACATCATTCCCATCATTATCATCTCTACGATTTGCTACACTTTTTTTCTATAACTTTTCCTATTTTTGTTTTCTGGAAAATATTACTCTTATTTTTCTTCAATTGCCTCCTTTTAAACGAAATAGCTAAATCTTTAAATACTTCTAACTCTTCATCATCTAAACCCAAATCAAGCTCCTCTTTAATCCTTACATTAACAAATACTTTTTTTTTCTTACTTCATTAGTAGATTGCATGACAATAGATTGAGTGATAATAATAGGGACATAATATGTAATTCTAGTAATAACCTCAACATCAACAGCATCATTAGAATATTCAAAACCAACTTTAACATCCACATTTTGTTCTAAATATATCAAATTTGATCCATGATCAACATAGATATATATCACCCTATGTTTTGCAATGAGCTTACATATCTCCATCTTATAAGCATCATTCCTTCACACTTTCATCAACTTATTTTTTTCATTACCACCTGTTATGCTATATATAAACTTATTTGCTGTAGGTTCTTGTACATATTCTATAAGCATCCTCTTAAGGTCTAATAATAAAACCTAGCAATTTTAATAACCTGACGTTCAATATCTATAGCCATATATTCTACTTCTTCCATATAAACAAACTTCTCACCATAAAACTTAATTTCTTATCCTAACCATCCATCTCCAATTACCTATATATAAATATCGATGTTATATTAAGTATAAAGGCATTGAATAGAATACAACCACTTCATTATTAATACAAAAACACAAGCTAGTGCCTTATATAGTCCACAGAAACCAAATATTACTCTAATAAATTAAACAAAGAAAAATCAACTAAGAAAAAAACTAAAAATTTAAGTATACCAATTTGCACTTCAAGTAATTAAAAGGAAAGATTATGTTAAAAATGAAAGGTAAATAACTAGAAAATAAAACAAACTAGTTTACTTAGGATTCCACTTGTTTTTACCAATAATTATAATAACTTGTTTTCCTATATAAGCAAATGTATTATTTTATTAGTTTTGCTTTTTGTACTACAAAAAATCAAATGGTGTTAGTTTATTTACTAATGTGTATTTAGCTGATCAATTTATATATGCATCAATGAATTATAAAAATTTTCATTTCTGGTCGTTATAATAATTACTATATCTTATCTTTATTATCTTAAGTTTTGATGTTCTCCATTAATTTTGTAAGCAATCCTTTCAAAATTAGAGGATGGTTAATCTAAGTTTCATACCATTGAAAAAAATCAAACTCAAATGTGATAAAAAATAAAAACCCAAATGGCATATCAAATGAAGTATTTTGAAGGTTTGCTTTCTAATATAATAATGCCAATTTATACTGCTTTTGCCAATACCTAGACTTGCTCCTCGCACTATATGATGGGCTTTTACTAAGCATCTAATATAGGACAACTCCAATTCCATTAATCTTAACAACACGTAAATTTCATATTTCTTACTTCAAAGAAAGTTGACATTACTTATGGGATCATATAAGTGTTAGAAGCATTAGTGAATCATTTGAAACTAATTATTTTCACAAATCATCTAAGAGCATTTTAGTGTATATAAGGTTAAACCAACAAGTTTTCAAATAGGGAAGACAAGTTTTAGGAAAAAAGATACCTTATAGTTCTTCTTTCTCACAACTAGATGTTACCTCAATCGAGTCCCAATCTTTTAAAACTTTGAATGGAAAGCATCAAATTTAGCTAAAACAAACACCAATAACATAAATTAACAAATAAACAGAAAGATTGTTGGATGAAAACCTTGTTGTTAAAAAGCACTAGTTACAAAGCATTTGTTAAATGGATAAAAACTTATTGTTGAGAACTTTTGAAAGAAAAAAACAAAAGAGAATGTGAGAGATACTATCAGAAAAATTCTTAAAAATTGAGAGAAAATTATTAGTTTTTAGTAATTTAGGTGCCACAGAAAATAAACTAATATTTGCTAAAAGGAAAGGCACTTGTCAAAACATTATCATTGGAGAATTTATTTTACGAAAACAAATGCAAAAGTTAAGAAATAGTATAGAGCATAATAAAAACATACTTAGCAAGGGAAAAATGCATATGTTGGTGATTATAGAGTAAATTTTCTTTTGAGAAAATAGGGAAAAATGAATTTGGGTTGAGAGTTTTAAACGAAAATAGGAAATTATAGTTTGGATTTTGGGAAGCTAGGATATTTTGGGGAAAATGGGTTATGTGTTATAGATATGGGGGAATTGGTTATGGGTGAATTTTGAGTCTAATCCATATAGGTGTCCATATATCTATAATATTGTCAAGTGGATGTCCAAATGCTATGTTCAAGTGTGCTTTGTTAACCATATTAATAGAAAAAGTAACGAAGCTCAAATTTTAGATGAGTTGTATGAATTTCTAAAAGTTAGTCACTAAATTAAAAATTTTAAAGGTTTCATATTGAAGTTAAAAAAAACCCAAAATTTTTGCACTTGTTATCCTAAAAATTAAGTTTGGATGACTTAGTAAGTGAATAAGTATTGTTTTAAATTGCTCATAGGTTATACTATTTACTGACTAAATGCATTATACATCGATAGAAATGTTCATTGACCAAATGCATTGTACGTTTGGCTAACCAAAGGATTTTAGTATACTAGTCAAACATATAACTCAATATAGACATAATAAGGAGTTAAGTGTCTGACTAGGGGATAAGTTAGTTGATACCTTAATTAAAGGGACATCGAATAGTTGAATGAAAAGTATTAGCTAACCTATTGTGCCTAGAAACTAGCCATTATAACAACTATTTATATCTAACAACTACTTAAAATTTTTTGGTTATAAATAGATTGTAATTAAGTTATAGAAGTAATCTTTAGTATGTTAGATAGTTGCTAAGTTTTAAGATATAATACGGTGCATTTGAGTGCATGTGGACACTTTATAAAATATATTGAGTTATATATGGTTATAATAATGTAACAATTGGGGAGAATTACTACGATATATGTTTAAGGGTTCCTTTTAACCTTGAACAAGAGTTGTCAGGGGTTGCTTTTCACTTATGGTAAATTAAGACACTTGTGAGGTTTCTTTTGCTATCTTGAAAAAGAAGATGTTATATGGACGATTCTTTTCTACCTATAAAAAAAATTCCAAGTAGAAATTAGGGCATGAACATAAGGCAAGAGTTGCTTCGCTAAACCAATAAAACCAATTTTTTCTCTTTCTCTTTCTCTTTATTATTATGATTATTTTTAATTATCATTAATCAAATTTTCATAACCATTCATTTTATTAAACAAATCATTCATTGTAATTTTAAATAGGATAAAAAGTGAACACACGTCATTCACCCTTCCTCTTGTATATCATCTGGGAACTAACAACTTTGTTTTCTAATAATAGTTCTATTAACTTTTATGACTATATTTGTTAATACACTAGAGCTAAAAAACTGTCTTCTTTTCCTTCGTTGGTATAGTCAACAAGTTTAAGCGATCCTTTAGAAATATCTCTATCTTCACCATCATAACCTACAAATTTAAATCAACATCCACTTTGTGTGTGATTAGCACTTTATTTTCAATTATCACTTCATCTAAAATGGAAACTTCATTCACAGTGAGCTCTTTATCTAAAATTATCACTTTATCTACCCTTACAATATTACCAAATATTAGAACTTTATACATTATTGTCAAAAGTATATGATGTTTATAAAATATGTAAAGATTTTCTCAATTATTTTCTTTGATTTTAATACTAAATTACCTTGTTTTACTTAGGTTTTATATCTTTTCACATGCTTATGCAAACTAAACCTTAGGATGATATTATTTAGAATTAGAGGAAATTCTAGAAAAAACATAAATAAGTTTGTAATTATTTGAGAAACATGATCTAGCCCATGTCGAGTGTCGATTCATGTCCTCAAATAATCAAATATAGCAAGTGATGTGGTTTAAGCCAAAATCATGTAGAAGATTGCATGAAAGTTAAATAAGAAATAATAAGATCCATGTTTTAGAAAGATGGTCGTACTAAAAGCCAAGTATTTGTCTTGAAGAAATAGGCAAATCGATGGTTTGGAGTTACAATTGCGTTAGAGGTCTTGTCTATAATCTAAAGAAACTGTTAAGGTTGTTGAGCAAGTTTTAATCTTATAAAATCGTCAATGTTTCGCAAGTGCATGAGTCGTAGTGTAGTATATGAGGTGTTGATCCCATGAGGAATTAGTGAATTAATCAAATCCTAATTTATTTAAGGCCTAAAAGTGTAACTAAAATGAAAATAAAAATGAGCAGAAATTTAAGCAATTGAAAATGATAAATTGAAATTTTAAATTAATGCAAGGAAATAAAATTGAGCAAAATCAATTGACAAATCAAAAATCACACAAGGAGATTAACCAATTATGAGAAAGGGGGATTTATCCTATCATCTAATACTAACATATCACTCTAGAGCTAATTCGATATCGGTCCTAGAATTTTGCAAGATTGGTTACTCTCTCTCGAGTTATAATTGTTTAACCATAGATCATAAACCCTAATTTAATTGAATTACTAAAATTGCAATCTCTCAATTTAAAAAAAGAGCCCACAACCTAATTAGACCTTAAACATTCTAATAGACAATTAGGCCCTCACACGAGATCTCTCTTTGTATGAATTACCAATTTGATTGTTTGTGTGATCTATTAGATTGTTTAACTCTCATTACCTAACCTTATCATTTTTCTATCGGTTTGCTCTCTCGATTTATTACGGAAGTATGCAAATATGACAAACAATCACAATACCCAACAATCAAAAGCAATCAAATTAACATTTATTCAAGCACAAATCCCTAAAAGTTTTGAACATCCTTAGCAACATGTTCAAGCAAACCCAAAGCATACATCAAGATGAAATAAATGATAAGAGCAAATAGAAAACAACTTAAGATGGCTAGGTTGGAGTGGTTAAACAGTAGCTGGCTGAAACTTCCCTTCTCTTCTTTCCATTTCTCTCTCTTCCTTATGTTCTTTCTCAAGATGGCAAATGGAGGCTCACTTTTAGGGTTTCTTTCTTTTCCTTTTATATTTTTTTCCATTTAAGGTAAAAAACTAGGTTTTTAACTAAGCCAAATGTCCAAAATAACCCTCAAAAAGTTGAGTTCAGAAGCAATCCTTAGGTTTGTTATCAGGCCTATCATCGTGGCTCTTGAAGATAAGGTTATATGATGATCGTGGAAATTAGCTTCTATCATGATTGTGGCCATGTCCAAGTTGCTTCTGTCACTATCAAGACTGGAATGTCACGATTGTGACCCTGAGTCTTCCTCCAAGCTTTCTCCAATTCTTCTATTTTCTTCAATTTCTTGTTTCCTTGCACTTAAACACTCACTACACACCTTTTGAAACATAAAATTAAGATACAAATCATGCTCAAAACCACACAAATACTTAGAATATAAACAAACACTAACAATAACATAATTTAAAGCCTATATACATAATAATCATCTAATAAATACTCAAAAGCACACTTCAACATCTATCAAAACATAGTATAGTTTACACCTATCAACATATCCACACTTAAAATTTGCTTATCCTCAAGCAAAAACAAAAGGAAAACGCAAACTCAAACTAAAACAAACTAACAATAACATGTACATTCATACAACATGCACTAATGATACAATGGCATATAACTTGACAAAACCGATTTAACCTCAAACATCAATCATTCAAGTTATTCTAAATATTAACCTATGCAATTTATGACTAACTACTTTGGATTAAATATAATTATTAAAGCCATTAACATCATACTCATTCACCTAAGTACTTGTATGCATACATTGATAATTAGTAATCAACCAAAATTACAACTATCACTAAGTATCACTTAATGAAAACTTTTGCTACTTTTAAAGATTAGTAGGATTTATTTATCAAAACACCACTTTTTTTAAAAAAAATTTAACGTTAACCTAGTCTTTTGACGCTAAGGTAAACATCTTGTCATGAATGTCCCCTTGCTACTCAACTAGGCCACATTTTATTAATTAGCTTGGTTAGAATATCATTCTAATCTTTTAATGCGAAGACAAACATTTCTTCGTGAGTGCCCCCGATTACTCAGCTATATCACATTCTCAATAAGCTAATAGCTCTATTTATAACCCAATCTTTGTTTCAAAAGGGCCAGCGGAATAAATATTCATTTAATAGATGTACACAATTTTTTTTCGTTTCATGATGCCTACCTTATGAAAGACTACTAATGATACTAACATATTCAATTGAGTTATAATTATAAATGCATGTAACAAATTTCCTAAGATGAACAAATTAACATCATATCCTAATTAACATGCATGTTTAACCAAAGATACTTAAAACATAAAATGCATAAGCCAATGTGCCTTTACAAATTCAATGACTATGTTCAAAACTAAACTACTTCCATCAAGTTATTGCTATTTTCATAGTCACACAATTCATAAATATGCAACATATGTTCACACTATGTCAACCTAATCAAAAACTAAGAATATGGTATGCAAAATTCACACTCATGTCATTCCAATACAAAATCCTCTCTACACTTAGCCATCACATTGTCCTTAATGTGAGAAAAAGAAAACAAAAATAAAATGAAAAAAAGCAAAAGGAAAGGTTAGAGAAAAAAACTAGGTGACACGCAGTGTGTCGTAATGCTACGCCAAAATAAACTAGACTTACTATTGTAGCAGTGTTGAGTCTAAGTCGATCCCAAAGAGAGTGTTCGGTTAACTTTTGAAATGAAATCAATTGGTGTTCAGGTTTAGGAGGTTTTGGTTTAGTTTTAAATTAGAAAATAAAACTAAACTAACTAAGAAAAGCAAATTGAAGAAAACATATACAAATGATGAAAGTGGTGAATTTGTCAAGAATCTGATTCTTTGGTTTAATCTCACTCTAAACCCTAATCCAACACATTTCATCCAATTATTATTCTTTTAACTCTTATTGAACTATTAATTTTAAGTTAATGACATGATCAATTAACCTGAGTTTTCCCTTAAGTCATATTTAATCAAGATACAATCATTAATTAAACCTAACAACTGAATAACTTAGGATACGATCTCTAAATTCAATTAGGTAGTCACAATAGGAATTAGGTAAAAAGATTAATCAAGGCAATAACTACATACAATAGGGTCATTTAACCTAGGTTATGTTATCCCTAATGATGACAAACCATTAGTCACTACAAATGAAATTCAATGTAACAATTACAAATTACATTGAATATTCTAGCAATAATTTTGTAATAAAACGATCTAATGAACACATTCTAATAATCTTTTCACATAACCAAATCCTTACACATAGGATATCACAATCAATTACTAAAGAGAGAAAGAAATAATAAACAACAAGAATAAATGCTTAACTGGGTTGTTGATGTCAATGTTGCCTTTAAACTAACATCGGGATGCTACCCCTTTATGGGTCTCTCTATATGAGAGAGCTTCATTGCCCTCCTCTCTTCTGTCTCCCGAGAACTCCCCCATCAGAAACACCCAAAAATTTTCATCAATTTTGTCATCAAAAAAATGAAGGATTTGTAGCAAAAAGTAGGGTTCAGGGTGAGGTGTCAATGTGTCACGGTGGTGTATGGGGCTACCACAGGTGTGACAATGTGTCACACCTATGACTTAACATTGCACGAGTGTGAGAGTGGTCTCAAACCCATGCAATGTCTTACGATTGTGACATTTCCTAGTCTGGCTGTGAGATATGCTCCATGCTCCATGCTCTATACTCCACTCTTTTATTTTATTCTCTAAGTGCAGCTATCCTGTTATGAGAAGCATTGACTGTTGCATAGGTGTTGGCTATTAAGAAGAGCCATGGGCAACATGCATAGGAGCTGGTGTAAGAAGCTTGCATGGACTGGATAAAATGGTCACAAGAAACATTGTCCAAATGCAGGTCGTGAGTAGCCTTTTCTAACCCCCTCTTCACCTCACACACAATTCTTCTTTAATTGAGGAATGGCAATTGGTCCCATACAGTCCCATGCATAGCCCTCACATATATGCTGTCCACCAAGATTTTTTAATGGCCGATACCTATCTAAACTGTGTCCTCTTGCTAGCCACCCCATGTTGTATGGCTATGAAATTTTCTGGATGGCCATGAGTTATGTTGCTTTATGATCTTGTTATTTTCTTATCTTTACTTGCTCTAATCTTTCTCATTCTTGCTCCATGAAGACAAGTGGCTATGAATCTTCAAAAAATTGCCCAAATGTAGTGTTTTTGACTCACTTTAACTCCTTTGCTTTCGAAGTGTTCCTAAAACCATCTATAAGTCAAAATTAGTATCTTAAAAAATTTCATGTCAATAATCGCTAAGTGTTATAGAATAAATTCATAATCAGTTAAAAACATATCACTAGGAGATTGAGGTGGTATGGTGACGATGTTGGTGACAAAATATAGAGATACTTTCGACCATGAAATTCTAGCAATTCTTTCCCTAAAAAACAAAAATAAAAATAACAAAATACTAATAAATAAACTAAAACAAATAAAACTTATTCTAATTCTTGGGTTGCCTCTCAAGTAGCGCTTGGTTAACATCATTAGCTTAACGTGCTCTTCCTTTCACACTCAACTTAGGTCAATTCTGAGTGGCTTGCTTCAACCTATATCACTCAATTTAAGTTTAATAGCCTGTAAATAGATACATATTGCAAGATAATCAAAAGGACAAAATTAATCAATTCAAGAAAACTAAGTTCAATAATGCCCTTTTAAGTAACAAAATGTCAATAAAATAGGCAATAATAGAACTTCCTGAATCGTTTATCAAATTCAATAGTTTGACTTCTAAAAAGGTTAATTGTTCTTTTTCTTACTCAATCACCTACACTCCTCTTCTTCTTTCACTTCATGAATAGAGACTTTTGTATCTTCTTCAACCTCTATATTCTGCATCCTCTATTCTTCTTTCTCTTCTTAAATAGAGACGTCCTTATATTCTTCAAACTTAATCTTCACTGCCATTTGTTCTTCTTCTTCTCGCTCGTTTAAAGATTCGACTTCATCAATCCTAATGAAGGAGCTACCCTCTTTCGGATTCTTTAACACCTTATTTATGTTGAATTTCACTTGTTCATCTCTAATCTAAAGGATGAGGTTGTCTCCATGGACATCTACCATAGCGTTTTCAGTGTTAAAAAATGGTATACCAAGAACTAGCAGATAATTTTGATCCTCTTCAAAGTCTACAATGACAAAATCCATAGGAATGAAAAACTTATCCACTTTTATAAACACACCCTCCACCACACCAAACGGTTTCTTTATTAACTAATCTATCAACTGAATATGCGTAGATGTTAGCTTCATAACTCTTAGCCCCAGTTTCCTAAAAATAGAAAAAGGCATAAGGTTTATACTTACGCCTAAGTCGCATAAACATTTTGAAATCTTTAAATTACCAGCTACACAAAGTATTGTAAAGCTCCCTGGATTTGTCAATTGTGAGGGCATATGGTTGGTAAATAAAGAGCTATAGGTTTCTGTCATGGATACCATTTGATTATCATCCCAAGTCCTTTTGGGAGATAATATGTCTTTAAGGAACTTCACATACTTGGGCCTACATTTCAACACTTTCACAAAAGACAAGTAAATTTTCGATTTCTTTAGCTTTTCCACGAACTTTGCAAATGGTACATCTAATTCGTTCTTCTGAGGTCTTTGTGGGAATGATATTTTCGGTGTGTAAGGTGTAGGAGGAGTGTAGGGAGGGTAATTATTCTTTTCTTCATCCTTTTTTCTTATTCACTTGGTCTTCTATAAGGTGGGTTTCAGCTTGTCCTTCTGTTAGTTCTTCTAACTCTTTCCCACTCCTAAATGTGATAGCCTTACATTTCTCTCTTAGATTTACTTCCATATTTCTCAGAAAATTTTCCACACTTCTCTTACAAAATTCACTGGAAAGTTGGCCCATTTAAACCTCTAAGTTGTGAATAGAAGAGGCATGATCTTCCGTTACTTAAACTTCCTTTCCAGTCTCTTCTAGGCCTCTTCTATGTTCATGAGCTTATCCATGATCTTGTCCAATTTAGAATCCCATGAACTGGACTCATCTTGTTGAAATTCTTATATGTCTTGATGTCCCATTTGAGTCCTTACTTTGTTAAACCAAAAGAAAACTGGGTGGTTCTACCATATCTGATTGTAAGTGTTCAAATAAGGATGATTACTTTCTCGACCAAATTATGCCTTATTGAAGTTTGATTACACCGTATTTTTGTTTTCCACTAAGAAGCAATCAACTATTATGTGACTCTCGCGTCCATATAGTTCGCATCCTTACTGAATTGCTTTGAATGGATTGAACGAGGCAGTTGTCAGGCTGTTCAATTCCTTGGTGAAGTTATTAATTTTAACCTACAATGTTGTCACTAAATCTACTGTAATCATTCCTTTTGGATCCTGAAAGGTTGATTGTTGTCTACTTCGTTCTAATGTATAAAAATAACTATTGTTTGCCATCTCTCCAAACAAATCATGTGCCGCTTGCACTAGTGTTCATAAAATTCCTTGATGACAGGCATTAAACTTTATCCTCATAAAGTCCATAAGCGTACTTCACTCAATATGATGTATTTCATCCACCATTATTCTTCCTATTTCTTCTTAGTGTTTAACTTATCGGGTTCCTTATTATTGCCTTGTGATGTCCAAACTGATATGTCTTCTACTTTATGCCCAAACTCTCTTCTCTTTCTTTTTTTTTTCTTTTTTCAATTTCGTGTGATCGGGTACCACAATCACAAGAAAGGGTAATAATTCCTTAAAACAAAGGAATTCAAAAAGTCTTAAACTAATTCCCCGACAACGGTGCCAAAAATTTATTGAGCAAGTTTAAATCTTACAAAATCTTTAATAGTCTATAAGCATATAAGTTGTAGCGTAGTATATGAGGTGTCGATTTTAGGAGTAATTAGTGATTAACTAAGTCCTAATTTGTCTAAGGCCTAAAAATATAATAAAAAAGAAAATAAATATGACCAAAAAATTAAGCAATTAAATATGGATATATTGAAAATTGAAAATCTAAATTATTGCACGGAAATCAAAATTGAGCATTGTCGATGGTAAAACCTATCTGCTTGTTTTACGCTCAAAATTTGCAAGTGAACGGGTCGTGACTTGTAGTAAAAAGAGCAGATATCGATCCCACAGAGATTGATGCCTAGACACCGCTTAAGACACAACTTTGTTTAAGAAACTAAATTATGAAATGCAAATAATCTGGAAAATTAAATTAAAATTAAAAGACTAATGTAAACAATGGATAATATCGAAATTGCAAAAAATCTGAATTTAAGAATTTAAATACTGGAGATTACTTTTTTTCTATTTTGTCTCCCTCCTATTTTATCAATTGAATTATAACTCACCCTAGATTTCTGAATGTACTAATTACCCTCTCTCAAGGTGTAACTATTTATCCCTAATCGAATTAACGGGAATCAATTGACTAGTTGTCAAACTATCCTATGGATAATCAATTGACTAGTTGAGATCTCTCTTATAACTATTCAATTAACATGATGATTGCTAGTCCATAGGTCGCCAACTACTCTCTCGATTAGTTGCAAGATGATAATTAAAAAAACAATCAACAAAGACAATTGCATTCAATTCAATAAAATAGGAGTTCAACATAATAGTTCCAAAAGCAATCCCTAAAATAAAATTAGCCCAACATGGTCTCCATAACATCGGCAACATTCAAATAATCCATTTTTACAAAGAATAGAAGAGATTAAAATGACAAAAAATTGAATAGAAAGACTCCTTCTCTTCTTTTCCAAAATCTGGAATTTTGGTGTTGATGTACTATTTTGCTCAATCCTGATGATGATCCTTGTCTTCAATCTTCCTCAATGCTCCAAACATGTGCTCTTCACTTAAGGATGGTGTTTCTACAGGTGGATATCATCTCCTCTAAAGATGGAGGCTTAATTTTCTTTTTATAGTCCAAAAACTTTAAGTTTAATAAAGCCTTGTAGATTGCCTCGGATTGTAATTCCTACGTTCATGGGAATTTGCATGATTCCCATAAGCATGGGAATTTGTCACAAACGCATCTCTCATTTTCTTCTGTAATTCCCACATTCGTGGGAAGTTGCATGATTCCCACGAGAGTAGGAATTTGTCACAGATGCACTCCTCATTTTTTCTCCTCTTTGATCTTTAGTTCACCCTCCAAGTTGATCCTTCCTTTTTCCTACGTAAATATAGTCAATTCTTTCCCTCACTTAACATCAAACACACAAGAAAAAAAATGAAAATCAAACTTAACGAAAACATACAAAATGATTCCTAAAATAGAATAACAATCAACAATTATGCTAGAAAACATATGCCAATTACCTATAAAAACATATGCTAATACACACCTATTAAGCATAACCAATTGACAAATTGAAAATCACACAAGGAAGATTAACCAATTATGAGAAAGGGGGATTTATCCTATCATCTAATGCTTACTTGATCACTCTAGAGTTAATTTAGTATCAGTCCTAGAATTTCAAAGGGTGGATTACTCTCTCTCGGGTTATAATCATTTATCACTAGATCATAAATCTTAATTGAATTAAATTACTGAAATTGCAATCTCTCAATTAACAAAAACAACCCACAACCCAATTAGATCTTAAATATTCTAATAGATAATAGGGTCCTTACATATGATATCTCCATATAAATTACCGATTTGATTGTTTATATGATCTATTAGATTGTTAATTCTCATTACCTATCCGAATCATTTTGCTATCGTTCGCTCTCTTAATTTATTATCGAAGCATTCAAATGCAACAAGAAATCACAATATCCAACACATTAACATCAAAAACAATCAAATTAACATTAATTTAATCACAATCCATAAAAGAGTTTGGAACATTTATACCAATATATTTAGCATCGTCAAACCTAAAGCTTACATCAAGATGAAATGAATAACAAAAAGAAATAGAAAATAACTTGAGATGGATGGGTTGGAGTGGTTGGACAACAGTTGGCTGAAACTCCCCTTCTCTTCTCTCCTTCTCTCCCTCTTCCTTGTGTTCTTTCTCAAGATGGAAAATGGAGGCTCACCTTAAGGGTTTTATATGTGCCTTTTCACGGTCGTGGCTCTTGAAAGTTTGGTTTTGTCATGATTGTAGCCTACCTGCCATGATTGTGGCCTATGAAATTGACTTCGATCATGATCACGGCCATGTCCGAATTGCTTCTAACCATGAGTCTTCCACCAAGCCTTCTCCAATTATTCTTTTTTCTTTAATTTCATGTTTCCATACACTCAAAAACACATCACACACCTCTTAAAATATAAAAATAAGATTCAAATCAAGCTCAAAACCATACAAGCACTTAGAATATAAACAAACACTAATAATAACATAATTCTAAGCCTATATACATGGTAATTGTCTAAAAAATACTCAAAAGCACACTTAAACATCTATCAAAACATAATATAATTTACACCTATCAAAGGCCTCTATTATAGGCCATAAATGTTCCACATATTGTATTCTAGATGGATTAAAATGTAATTAAAAGTGAATAATTTTTATAGAGCTTTATTTGTATTTTGGAGAAAACATATTTTATAAACATCATTTTCTCTCTAAGAGATAGGGCCTATCATTAAAAGGCTTCTATAATTCATGGGTGATTGATTTTAAGTTATTTTTCACTATAGAATTAAGATCAAGTCATTATCTTGATGGATCAAGTTATTGCTCAGTCCTCTTTTAGAGTTTTCCCCATTTGGTTTTTGAAAAACCTTGTGATTTACTTTTTTCTTTTCCAAATCCATAATGAGACCCACACAGAGGAATTTGTGGTGGATAGTGGTAACTACAACAAAAATATACAAAGCTAGTGTTGGCATCTTAAATAGATCATATCGATTTGGTTGTTTCCCTTCTTTAGTTAATTGATATCTTAAAAAATTTTCTTCTCTATTAGATGCACTTGTGATTAATTTTGGATTATGTTTGCACGTTGATGATTCACTGCTCATTAGTTGTCGGGATCAGTTTTTAGTCTTCGTTAAACCATTGAAAGTTTAAGTTCTTGTTTTGTATATAGTTTTCAATATTTTGATTGTTATTTATTTAACTATCTAGTTATGTGTTTTAGCACTCTGTAGAAACCCAGTTGCTATTTATTTATACAAATTAGTGTCTATCATTCGCCATTAGTCAATTACATAGTAAAGTGAGAGGCGACTATTATTGGTTCAATTTTTGGACCATCCAACTTTTAATTTGCTTGTAGTCATTTATACTTGTGATTTTCAAATCCTTTTATTATAGTGCCCATTTTTGGAATTTAATATCAATCCTTTCCTTTCTTGAATAATCTTATAGTAGCTTAGGGACTTGTTTGGCTTGTCTTCTATAGCTTATGTTGGACATTAGGTTAGGAGTGGTGGTTTTAACATTAATTATAAAGCAAGGGCTAGTCTTTTGGTGAATTTTGGGTTTAAGAGAAGAGAAGATGTTGACAGATAATATATAGGTTCTTAGAACATCATAACCCTTATAGGGAAGTTGCTAATTTATACAGATTTTAGACAAACATAATATTAATATAATGTGCATTTAGGAGACAAAGTGGATGAGGGTTAAAGAGAAAGAGATTAATGGTTCAAACTGTGGTATTCAAGGTGTTGAGGTAATAAAATAGGGTAGGGATATATCATGTTGTGAGGGTAAAAAGGACTAATGATAGGATTCTGTCTTTAATAATTGTGGTGAATGATATTGTTGGTTTGTATTTATATACCTTAAGTAAAGTTTGGCAAACATTTTAAGCTTCAATTATAGGAAAAGCTAGATGAGGTGATTAAGTAGATCCCCCATGACGAGAGAGTTATTCTAAGAGGAGACTTTAATAGTCATATAGGGGAACCTCAAATAGATATTTATAACCTCATAACGGTTTTGAGTACTGTGATAGGAATGATAGTGGGACTGCTTTGTTAGATTTTACAATATCTTTTGAGTTAATGACAGCCAACTTATTTTTAAGAAAAACAAAAAGCACCCAGTGATTTTTAAGAGCAACTATGAAAACTTAAATTGACTATTTCCTTATAAGGCGGACTGATCGACCTAGTTGCAAAGAAGCAAGGTGATACCTAACAGTTACATGTCAAAGTAGCATAAATTATTAGTAATGGATCTTATAATTAAGGGTTAAAGGAAAAAGAGAAGTCATAGGAGGTGTATTAGAGTCAAATGGTGGAATCTGAAAGGGGATATGGTAGAACGACTTAAAGATAGAGTATCATATGGAGAAGAATAGAAATTGGAAAAAGAAGCTAACTAGATGTGGGGTAGAGCAGCAACTCTTTTAAATAATAGAACTAAAGAGATCTTAGATGTTTCTAAAGGGCCTAGGGATAGTAAGATGGAGGTTTTGTGGTGTAATAAAGATGTATAAGAAAAATTTAAGATAAAAATGTTTCCTATAAAACTCTATTGGATAATACCACAAAGGTAGAAAGGATAGTTAATAAAGAAAGTTACAAATTGGAAAAGAAAGAGGCGAAGATGATATTCTTAAAAGCTAAAAATAGAGTTTACAAGAAATTATACCAATGATGAGAATCTAATGATGGAGAAAATGATATATTTAAGTTAATGAGAGCTATGAAACAGAAAGTGAGAGACTTAGTTCATGTTCTTTATATAAAAGATGAAGCAGGGCAGGTGTTTGTGACTAAAAATGACATTAAGAGAAGATGGTAAAGATACTTCTATGGCCTTTTAATGAAGGCTTAGAGGACAACATCTCTTAAGCTGATCTTAACACATCTAAGAGGAATCATAACTTTACTTGTTGTCAGTATTTGCCAAGGGAAACAATTAAAAGAGCTTTAGACGAAGAGTGGAAGGGTAATAGGGTCTTATGAGATAACTACAGAGATGTAGAAGAGCCTAGGCAAAGAGGGTCTTACTTGGCTAGCCAATCTTTTAATATGATCCTTAAGTTTACTAAAATACCAGATGAGTGGAAACTTAGTATGCTAATTCCTCTATATAAAAACAAAGGGGACATCCAAAGTTGTAATAATCATAAAGGGCATCAAACAACTTAGTAACACCATGTAGTTATGATAAAAGGTGATTGAGAAGAAAGTGAGAAAGGATGAACCTAAAGTGAGAAAGGATGAACCTATCTCTAAGAACTAGTTTGGTTTCATGCCAAGAAGGTCCATTATAGAATTTTTTTTCATCCCCTTAGAAGATTAATGGAATATTACAGTAAAAGAAAATGCAACCTACATATGGTTTATTAGAGATATGTATAAACGTATAAAGAATAGAGTAAGGATGATAAGAGAAGATATAAAGTATTTTTCTATCGATATTGGGGTATACCAGGGCTTCTTATTAAACCCCTTTTCATTTGTAGTATTGATAGATGAGCCTACCAAGAATATAGGAGTGGATCTGTCTTAATGTATGTTGTTTACTAGTGAAATTTTTTAGTAAATGAAACAAAAGTGGATGTTAATGTCAAGCTAGAACTTTAGACGGATACATTAAAGTTGGAGGGTTTCTAATTAAACAAGACTAAGACTGAGTACTTAAAAGTGTAAATTTTTGGCTCATACGGTGGCTTTCGATGTGGAGATAAAGATTGGTTTAGAAGTTATACCACTAAAAGATCACTTTACGTATTTAGGATCTATCATCAAAAGCAATAGAGAGATTGGTGAATACGTAGCTTGCTATATCAAATCAGAGTGGCTTAAACGGAGAAGTACATCAAGATTTTTAGGTGAAAAGAAGATAGCACTCAATCTCAAAGGTAAATTATATCATTCAACAATTAGGCCAACCAAGCTCTATGGGATAGATTGTTGGCCCATCAAACAAGTGCATAGTCATAAATTAATGGTAATTAAGATAAAGATGCTCCTTTAAATGTGCAACCTCACTAGAAGAGATAAGTTCCAGAATGTAATGGTAAGAGACAAATTAAAGGTGGTTAATATTAATGGAAAATTCATAAAGACAAGGTTTAGGTGGTTTGAACATGTTAAAAGGAGACATGTTGACATTTTAGTGAGAAGATCCAAAAAGATTATATTTAGGATTGTAAGAGAAAAATTAGGAAAGCTTAAGAAAAATTAGGGGAGGTGATAAAAAAATAATATGGATCTATTGGAACTTATCGAGGAAGTGACCCCCAATAGAAAATTTTAGTGTACTAGGATATAGGTAAAGGATCTTACATAGAGAGGCCTTTATCTTTCTTATAGATCTTTTAAACATTTTCCTTCAAGTCTTATGTCTTATATTTAATCTAAATATTTAATATATAATACTTCACTCTTAATTATTTAGCCTAAACATTTCCTTACTTAACTTAAACATGTATTTAGTGACATGTATTCCATTCTAATCTTTTCAATCCCTTTTACAATGTCTTCTTAGATATTCTTTGGATAAACACCCAAAGAATTAATCTTTAGGGCGAGAGAAGAAGTTGAACCAACATCCCCTTTGGTAACTTGAATGTAGACATCCATACCTGCCCCGATTGAACTTTAGTGGCATTTTCATTATAGGAAACTCATGAATAAACCCTATTGTTAGATAAAGGTTGCCTATTAATCAAAGAAACCATTTATTATAGGGAACACTTAGAAATACCCTTCAGTGGGGATATCAAACCAAAAGGACATTTTATTAGACATTATGCTTAATCGAAGGCCAGAACGACTGTTGTTAGGGTGTGAGCAACACAATTGATTAACAATGTAGCTTTATTGAAAATCATGTAGATGAAATTATCCACTTTTACTGTGTCCCTTTAATGCAAAATAGTATAGCTCTTAAATTACTTAAATCTATTCAAACTAAAATCTCAAATGACATTGTCAGTTTATGATTCGAGCAAGGTTTTAATATTGCTTCTATCAGAGTTTTCGAGTGAAAATCTTCTAGTTCTTAAATGACTTCTACAAGAAATTTATAAGCCTGAGAACTTGGGAAAAAGAAGAGAATAAAAGTATTGAATATTATGAAAATTAAGGTTAGACATAGGTTGTCTTCCATGACAGCTTGGTTAGTAAATGTTGGACCAATTTGTCCTGCTCGTGGATTAGTGAAGGTTACTAGAATGGAACAATCAAGAAGGTTATTTATTAGAAATAGGATGTCTTCCATGACAGCTTGGTTTGTAAATGTTGGACCAATTTGTCCTGCTCACGGATTAATGAAGGTTACTAGAATTGAACAATCAAGAAGGTTATTTGTTATTAGTTATTTGTTTTATTATTTATTATTTATTTTTTGGTTCCTTGCCACATAGAATACAGTATGACAATGATCCACAAAAAATTATAAATATTTTTTATAGGTTTTTTTTAATGTTTGTAAAATATTAGGATTCTTTTGTAGGCATTCAAACACTAAGGTCTAAATTGAATTTTGGTTAAGATCTTAGAGTGTAATTTGACCTTTTGTCCTAAATTTGTAATAGGAAAATATTTAGTAACATTGGCATAAAAATACATATTAACATAAGACTCACCAATATATTATAAAGTTATATTGATTTATTCTTCTTCTTCTCATCTCCTTTAAGCCTTGTTAATGTCCAAATTTAGTTGCACAATTTTACGTTTATATTATAGTAATCACATCAATAGTAATGTTAACTCTTTAATATCATCTTCAAATATCCCATATAAGGATGTATATATCTCATATGAGAATATATATGTGAATTTCCTCGCTTCTCCATATTTGAATTGATTGTTTGATATGGGAATATTACATATATATATTACACTTTTCTATATTTAAATTGTTTTCAAATAATCATAATATCAGTTAATGTTACATATTTAACCTAAAACCTTTAATTCACCTTCATTACAAACCATATTTGACTAATATACTAATTTTCTCTCATTGTGGACATCAAACCTAATTCTTATGTTTATTGAAATAATTTTGAGTTTAAGGTTAATGTATGCCCTATATAACTCTATTTGACAAGTAATATAAAATAATTCAATTGAAAATTGTCAAATTGTATAAAGCAATTAGTTCATATGATAAACTTAACTTCCATGAACCTTAATTTAAATATGTTGTAGGAAACAATTGTGATGAAGACCCAGTTGCATATGAGCATAGCTATCAACATTAAGATAATAAGAAAAGGGAATCATGTAAGGAAGAGGCCAGTTAAATTTAATAACTACTTATGCTAGGTTAGGACTGTTGCTTCTTTATTTTACTAACTTTAGCATTATAGTTGTCATGATTGTTTGTTAGGACAAGAAGGATTTTTAGATGAGTTCAAACATTTCAATGTTATGATTGATTCGGGAACCTATGGTTTCAAGCTTAGATAGGATCAAAGGTTATTATTGGAGATGGTTAGAGACCTTAACCATTCGGTCTTTAAGTTATTTTGACCAAGTGCCCATATATTTTGTCATGGTGACTTCTCTTAATGATAGGATCGATTGTTGCAGATTCCTAGCCTAGGTTATGGTAATCATGGTTAATGATAAAACTGAATAGGAAAGCCATAAATGAAATTTTATCATATTATTTGAATAATACATATTAAATAGGAAAAATACAACCAGTATGGAATCAGTGCCTTAACTATTTGTCTCTACTAATCTGTAACACTCTAACTATTTAAGTTCTGATTTATCTTATCCTAAATCTAGGATAAGATTTTCCGTCTTTATTGAAATCATTATCTACTAGATATTAATTCTCCTAATTTACAACACTGCCCCTTAAGTTGGTGCAAAAATATTTATCTTGTCTAACTTGCTAACTTGAAGATGGAATGGTTGTCTTAACAATCCTTTAGTAAACATGTTTGCAACTTATTGTCTAGTTGGAATAAATGAAGTACATATTATTACTACTTTAATTTTTTTCCTTAATAAAGTGCTTATGAATTTCAACATGTTGTTAGTTCTTGACTTGAATTTCCTTAAAATGTAATTGAATTGTACTTGGTACTTCCATTTTGCTCATTTGGCTCCCTTCGTCAATTTTGCCCAATAAATAACTTTGCTCTTCCATAAAACATGATCTTTCACACATTGCTTGATTTTTTGACCTATTCACTTAATAATATCACAAAAAATAACAACATTAGTAGCAAAATATATTATTATCATAACAAAAATGGCTAAAACCTAAGTTGGTCCAATAAAAGTCATAAAGAAAAAGCAATAAATGAAAATCCAAATAAGTGAATATAATGAAATTCTTTTTTTTTGTGTGTGTGTATAATGATTCTAAGAACATGGATAGTGTAGATAGGAGCTTAGGAGATTAGAGAACAAGATCAAAATTTCCTCATTTAGTACATGAACAAGTTTTAAGAAGCCTTTTGTTTGTATTTGACAATATTAAAATATTCAAGATAGCTTTATTAGAGTACAATAATATAAAGAAAGGATTTAAAGTCAATTGCATAAAATGACATGATAAAGATAATAGTTATGTGTAAAAAAAGTTATTGGTGGACATGCATCGGGATCTTTTTATGTTAAAACTTATAAGGTTAGAATGGAACTTATTATTAGATCTTTTTAGATTTGTCTTTCAGTGAGACTTCAATTGGGTGTTGATAATGATTAAATACACTAAGATTTATTTATATTTTAAAGCAGAAGTTATGTAATAATTTAAAATATTATATAAAAATAATCAATGAAATTAAAAATAAATTAGATTAAAAGAGTGAGGATTATTATTTCATGATGGCGGAAGAATGTCAAAAGAAGATAAAACAGGAAAATGAGGATACGATACGGGAGAAAGGGGAACAGGTCTTCTGTCCCAATAATCTCCTCCTTCTGTACTTAATATGTCTTAACCATCCAATTTATTGCATTGAATCGTTGAAATTTTACGGGAACATGGATAACTAGATTATTGGGCACAGAAGATCTGCGTCTGGGGAACGAGGCGTTTAGCCCAAAAACCCGAATCTCTTCATTTACGATACTCTGTCACTCTCTAGGTTTATAACAAGTTTGGCATTTGAGGTTTTAGGGTTTGTAATATTAGAAACTTCAACTTCAATGGCTTCCCTCTTCAAGGTACGCACTGTTGTTCCTCCACGCATAGTTCTTAGTTCTCAATTTCTTGGCTTTAAGAAAAATTAAATTTGGTTCATGTTGTCAGGATCCAAACAAACTATCAGTGTATAGGGACAGAAGATTTCCAGGTTCTCAAGAGGAATTCGAGCATGCGCTTCAGGCATCATCAACCGTTTACATTGGAAACATGTCTTTCTACACAACGGAAGAACAAATTTACGAGCTTTTCTCTCGAGCTGGAGAGATTAAGAAGATCATTATGGGATTGGATAAGAACACCAAAACTCCTTGTGGCTTTTGTTTTGTTTTGTATGTTTTATTATTCCTCACATTCTGATGTGTTTTTGTTACTTGTTTTTTGATGGGTTTGGTTTTGGCTCGTCTACCATGAACATTGCCTTATTCCCCATTTCTTTTTCTCAATCTTTTGTTAGTTTCTCTTTGGATGAGTAAGAATTCACTAATGCAGTTTTTGGTAGACTAAAACTCAAGCGCGACAATTGAAACAGTTAAAAAGAACTTTCTTGCTCATATTCCACGTTCTATTATTGCGTGGAAATTATATGACAACCTACCAACCTCACTATAGTTTTATTTTCGGCATCTGAAAGAGCTTAAATAGAGTTTTCACTATTCTAAAGCCTATATGATTTGCTCCTGTAGGGGAAAACATGGAAATTGGTTTTAATATTGGGGCTCTTAGTTGGTTTTTGTACTTGTGTTATCAGGTTTTATTCTAGGGAAGACACAGAGGATGCAGTAAAATATTTAAGTGGAACTATTCTTGATGATCGACCTATACGTGTGGATTTTGATTGGGGGTTTCAAGAAGGAAGGCAATGGGGCCGTGGTAGAAGTGGCGGACAGGTGATAGTTCTGTTCCTGCTAGCAATTGTGAACATGTTTGACCTTTTGCTTACATACATTATCTGTTTTTCCTGTATTATTTCAGGTGCGTGATGAATATCGCACAGATTATGATCCTGATATCCTTTATTTACCAAGTGTTCTCAATGTTATTCATCTTTTCCTGAAGATATGAGCAGTGTTAAAAATATTGCTGACCAGCTATGAGATTGGCAATTTACTGTGTGATTGAAAATGTCAAAATGCTTAAAGCATAGACTTTCTGGACTTTCGCATTCATTTTTTATGTACTCTACACAAACAGAAACTACATTTCTGTCTTCCGGAAGTTGTGAGAAGTGGGATCAATCTAGAAATGTATTGACCTAGATGATTTTACAGTTCGAGTAGATCAAGTTGAACGGTTATTTTCCTCCAAATGACTTTCATATGGTTTGGCAATTGTATTTTAGACTGGTAATTGTAATCATTGTCATCTGTGCTATCTTTGGCTTACTGTGATCAATGTCTTTGTGTGGTTCTGGATCGTGTCCTTAATTTATCTTGGTCTATCTTCTATAAAACTTGGCTGATTGGATTCCTTGAATATGAATACTTCTATGTTTATTCGCATCTCTGATGATTTGGAACTGAAACTTGCCTCACTAATAGACTGTAGAGTAGGCCAGATTTGCTTATTGTGCTTGTTAGTTATCCACATATTTTCAATGTCGATGGTCTTCTTCCCTTATGCTAGCACTAAAGGGGCATAATTCTATTGAGTATTTTAGCTGATTTGTTTCCAATATACATGAATGAATTTCATTTTTCCTGAGATAAGCCTAACTGTTTTGCCTAGTCAGAATGCCTTTTAAAATGGGCTGATAGCTTTGGTTTGGCACCTCATTTGCACGGACATTTAGCTACGTACTACTGCTATTGACTTGTGCAGTGTTAGACTAACATGGATCTTTGGTATATTCAAGCTCCATTTATGAATGATTTCATTTAGTAATTGGATCATGGTTCAAATATGCTGACTTGTTGACCAATTCATCTTTGATTTAAAATCAGTTGAAAAAGTTCCATGTCTCCTTTCAGTTTTCTTAACATGTTGTACGCAGAGGTGGTTATGGAAAGTTAATTCAGCGAGAGCTAGAAGCACAAAGACAGCTTGTTGATTACGGTGCTGGATCATTTGGTTCTTTCCCTCCAATTATGCCATCTCATTGTAAGTTGTTGCTAGTATATGAAAATTCCACTTTTATGAGTTATAATCATGTAATATGTGGTCGTGTTTGTTAATTTTCATCTAGACAGGAGTGAAAAATGGAAATCTAAAAACATTTTAAATGAACCATTGAACTATCTTGATACTTGCAACTTAACTTGCCTAGATGGAAGGCTTATTTGAGACTTTGCAAACCTTTTAATGCTGTCAGGTCTTTGTCAATAAGCATATAGGGTTGGATAAACTCCATATGTACACAGGTAGAGGCGATCCTCTCACTTCATATTCATTGCATCATAACTGAAGAATCTAGAGTGAAACTAAAACTAATATGTTGTCTCTAGTAAGTACAATTGATATTGGAAATGATAAGTACCACCTGAAGCAATGAACTGCTAAACAATGCTTACATACAACTAATACACTATGGGTAACAGATAGTTGCTCATACATTTGAAACTTTAACAAACAAAGCATTGCTTGCATGGACCAAGGCTGAGTTATTCACCAAATGAGCCTGGATTGCCTTCCCTCCAAATATATATGTGAACAAATATTATGAAGTTCTATCTCTAACAAAATGGGAAATTTAAAGCCATCACATGAGCAATATATTTTAAGATTGACTTCGAAAAATTGAGATTTAAATGAGAATGATATTGATGAACAAATATTAATAATATATTTTACCTTGTAAAGAAAAAGAAATGCCTTATTCTTCTACACTTTTTAGATGCTTGATTTTGATTTATGGTGTTTCTTTTATTTGCAATCTATTTTCTGGTGATTTTATGGATGCCCATTTATTCTAAGTTGTAATATGATGAAGTTCAAATCTAGGAAGGCATGCTTTGTTGTTTTGCTTTTTTTGTGATTATTTTAATATTTTAAAGTTTTTTTATTCTTTTATAAAGTCTAATCAAAACTATGTAGTGTGATCTCTTCCTTTACTCAGATTGATAGTCTGGGTCAGATCTGAAATTTTTAATCATGCAGATGATAGACATGGTGGAGGCCACGGTCATGGCAATTCTCATCGTCATGGTAGAGGTACTCTCTCTCACTCTCTGTCACTCTCTCCCCCTCTGTGTGTGTGTGTGTGTGTGTGGGTGGGTACTTTACAGTAGTGATTCTTACATTAGGCTTGGTAAGAGAATTGTACGAAGTGGGCAAATTATACATTATTGCATTGTATCATCCTTGCTTTGATTTTTAAATTGTATCAGGCTAGCTTCGATATTTAATCTGGCCTTGCTCTGATTTTTAGACCTTTGTTATGGTCCTATAACAATTCATTCAATCTGTGACATTTTGGTGAAGCAGATTATCACCGAAAACGATACAGGGATGATGACCGACATGCACATGAAACTTCAAAAAGAAACTCGGATCATGAATCGAGGAGAAATTCTGATCCTGATTCCCGCCCGGTAACTTTTTAAGTTTAATGGATTAAAATTGTTTCCTAATCATGCCAATTTTGCAAGTGATTTCATATGGCTCCTTTTTCTGCGAATTACTGATTTGAATTCATTGGGGCGACTGCTTAGTTACCCAAAATTCTCATATATATATATACATGTATGTATGTATATATCTATATATCTTAAGAAATCTTACATGCAGTTGCAGAAATCATTATTTCTTTTAATGTTATAGGAGAAGAATCCTCGTTTCCGAGAGAGTGGCGACTCTGATGACGAGGATGAAGATCAGAGAAAGCAAAGATCTTAGCCTACTCTTCCATTTATACTTCGAAGGTGTTTATTATACTTCTAGTACTGAAACCTTGGAAGGATCAGATGACTACTACTTAACCTTTGTACTCTTTTTTGGTCTCTACGTAGATTTGAGAGATGGGCCAGTACTAGAACTTTTCAAGACTATTTACAGATACGGGAGCAGAAGATTGGTTTCAGATCAAACAGTCCTTTTTCTGTTTAGCATGTCCAAGCCTTTATTCCTGATATTGGAACTCTGTGAGGTTTCTAGTGACCTCGTGTTGTCTGTTTACTCAGCAAGCTTATTATCATTAATTTTCATTAACTTGTCTAGAACTGACGAGGGAAAATTTACGTGGCTACATGGTCTTTTTACAATGAGGATGCGTGGAGGGAATGAGGCACTCATATATTTTGTCCTAATTTTCTACGATTTTATTAAAATAGGGGTTCAAAATTGAGTTGTTGCATGATTTAAGTATACCTAATTTTTACATTTTTAAGATAAAATATTAAATCGAAGGAGCAATGGTACCAGGGGTGCTTACAAGAGAATACCAAGGCCATGAGGCTATGCCCAAAGAAGAGAATTAATTAAGCTAGCAAAGGGAATAGCTAATTCTAGGATTAGGCACAAGCTTGTTCTATATTCCTCTTTTACATCGCATCAATGTTACAACCTAATGCAACTCGAAAGATTTTTGTGACTACTTTACATTTGAGTTGAACCTTGTTTGCCAATTCAATACCCACGGGCCAATCTTGCACTAAGCATTGTTGCTTGCAGAGTTTTAGCATCTTGTTCCATATTAGTCTTGTGAATTGGCGCCCAAATAACAGATGATTGAGGGGTTCACGTTTTTGGTCATAGAGAGTGCATTTTCGGTTGTTGAATGAGTCAAAGTATTCTTAGCCAAAGCATAAGGGATCTTTAGGGATATTGTTTAGGCGCTATATCCGGTTTTGCATTCCATAAACAAGAAGTTTTGAACATGATTTGTTAGTAAACTTGCCAGAAATGTATCTCAACCAGGTAATCCTATCTTCATTCTTCGGATTGGCTTGATACGTAGGAATATTACCAAGATTTCTCATGCAGCTCCATATAAGATCAACTGGCCATGACCATCTACGTCCCTGAATGGTATAGCTAATTTTTATGGATTTTGGAATGTTTGCCATCAAGAGTCTAACATTAGGTTGTTCATTTAGGGAGTCTAGTATGTGCTAATTTTCATACCAAATTGTGGTTTTCTCTCCATTCCCCATATTGCCTTTATTACTACATTAAATTTATCTCTCTTTTCTAAAGTCTACATTATTGTCCATGATATGTTAGTATTGGCTTGAATTTTTCATAAGCCTAGCCTTTTTAAGACTTTAATGTGCATCCATTGCACTTAAAAGGGATTCTTGATCTATAAAGAGCTTCTATATTGTCTTTGTTAACAAAACTCATTGTTTGATAGCTCTAATCCACATTCCCACTTGGTCCTTAGGCTTACAAACTTTTGCTTATTTGAATTTGCCCTTGTTGCTACATTTTGTTTCCTAGTCCAAAGTTCTTCAACTTTTTCAATGGCTTTGCTTCTATCGGTAGGGAGGAAGAGATGAGAGCATTAGTAAACCTACACGTTGCAAAGAACATATTTTATTAGTTCTAATCTCCTGACAATGGTAGGAAAATTTCACCAACTTCCAATTCTTTTGTATATTACACCAAAGTGGAGTTGACAATCTTTGAAGGTAAGTTTTGAGGCTACAATTGAGATGCTAGCATATTGCAAAATTAATGGTGCTAGCTGAGGCAACGAAGCAAAGAGATTGCGCTTTACTTTTTTTGACAGAGAGCCTTGATAATCTTTGAAAGTTTTGATGGCAATCAAGGATAGCCTTCATTGATTCAACGTCCCTACAAAGCATAAAAATATTATCTAAAAATGTAAGGTTGAAAATTTTGATCTTTTTGCACTTAAAATGGTAATAAAATTTCTTTTCCTTCTCAATGTTATTGGTTGTTAGCTTGGGGAGAGGAGAACTTCAGTCTAGATGCTGAATAAATAGGGTAATAAAAGTTCTCCTTATTTTAATCCTTTTGCTACTTGGAATGCTGGTGTAGGTTCCTCATTCAAAAGTATATTAATGATATAAAGGTAAGACTTTGTTATAGCCATTTAATGAATTTATTGGGGAATCCAAAAGTTGTTAACATGTTAAATAAAAAGCTTTAGTTTACTAAGTCAAAAGCTTTTTTGCAGTTCACTTTTAGTGCTCAACACCTTAATATTAGTCTTCCTATGACAATTCTTAAAATTTCTTATACCAAAAGGATATCAATTCTTGAAAATTTCTTATACTAAAAATCCCTTTTAATCTTAGATGAATGCATCTTGACTTAGGCTTATAATAAATTGGAGGATGACCTTAAGTTTGGAGATTGACATTTTGAATATAATATTGTACACTACATTGCAGTATAAGGTTGGTTTGAAATCTTGCAAGATTAAGGGATTATGGATTTTAAGTATGAGATATATGGACGCCTTATTGAAATCCTTTGATAGCTTATCTGAGGAGAAGAACTTTAAATTATGTTAGGAACAATATCTCTTACAAGCCCTAAGATTTCTATCTATATATAAAAAAAGAATGCATTCAATCTATCTAGAGTTGGGGCTTTATTCCTATCCATATTGAACAAAGTTCCATTAATATTAACTCTCATAAAAGGTCAATAAGGAATTCTACTTGCTTATTAGTGATTGAGTGTGGAATGAACGATTTGATTTCATAAAGACAAGAAATTGTATCTCTTTTGCTTCCTAAAGAGATCTTGAAAATGTTAAACCAAAGAATTTAGGGTCCTTTACTCTTGGTGTGCTATGCTTTACTTATAAGGGAGCTAATTTTGTTAGCATCGATTGAGGATAGAGTTATGGTAGAACTTTGTATTTTTTTCACCATCCATCAGCCATTGAACTTCGCATATAACTTTGTATTTTTTTCACCATCCTTCAGCCATTAGACTTTACATCTCTACCTAAAAAGAGAGTTATGGTTGTCGAAGGTTGCTATATAGTTATTGAGAGCAAGTTTTTCTTGTTGCATGAGATTAAGATCCATAAGGTTGGATGAGAGTTTGGTTTGAATATCTATCAAAAGCTATCAACAGTCTACCATTGAAGTGAGCTTGGTGGTTAAAGATTGAGTGTTAGGAATTGTTCAAAAACTCAAGGCCCTGCTCAAAGTAATTGGCCTTTATTTTGGTCTCTAAGAGACCAACTGAAAGAGAACTTTTGGTGATCAGGAAATCACCTAATGCTAGCTATTTATGAAGACAATTTAGTCCTCTAACAGTCCAAAGCACAATAGACTTTAAGAGGTTAGTAGTATGACCTTTCTTTTGTCCTACTTGATGTTCTTTTGGTGATAATTAAGGAACTGTTCTTAGTTTCCTCAATGGTATTGTCTAATAAATGCTTGGGTGAGGAGTAGGCCACTTATGCTGGTTGTAATTATAGTATAGCAACTTTCATACTTGGTGATGCTTCCTTCAAAGTTTTTATTTAAAATTTAATAGAATTTGCTATGAGAGACCCCTCAGCTAGTTGATTAAAGAAAGGTGCCTCATTTCTTGAAACCTCTATATTAGTAATCACTATAATTGGAGCATGTATCTTTAATGCAATTGAGTTTTGTGTGATCAAAGCCTCTAAGATATTTTGTTCTTCATTACTAGGTGAGATGTCATCTTTTGGATTCTCCTTTCCCAAGTTTTCCGTAAGATTGAGCCTCATTAGCTCATTGTAGCATTATGTTGCAAACTTCTTGTAGGATTTCAAGTTATGATATGGTTCTTTTGAGGGCTTCTATAGTAGGATAGGGAGATTTTTGATTCCATTAGACCCTCATCTTTATCCAACTTGTGGATTTTCAAAGTATTAGGTAGCCCCTTTTGCATTTCTAGTTAGAGACATAGTAATTTGCCTATATAGCTTGTTTGGTAATTATAGCCTATGGTTGACCAATATTCCAAAGGGATGTTATGGAAGTTCACCTAAATTGGAAAATTTTCAATACTATGTTTGTTAAGTCACACTTGGTTACCACTTTATAAGAAAAATGGGTTCCCATTTACGTACTGGGGACTTTGTTCCAATACCTTCATCATGTTTGAGATGTTAGAGAATTTAAACAGGAAGTATTCCTTCTTTATAAAAAGGTTTGTTCCAAACCCATCTGACTTTATTTTGACTCAACCCAAATCTACATTTGAGGATTTGATGAAATATCCCAATAGTGTGGATAACTAACTTTCTTCTCTAACTTTTAGTGTTTCAATTGGTGGTGAGATGACTAGAAAGTCTATTGTTAACACTTGATGAATGTACATAAGCTTTCCATTGGTTCTTGGTTGGTCATCAACAATATAGCATTATGTTTTCCTAGATGCAAGTAGACCGGAAGCAAAATGAGGATGAGGGTTCATAGAAATTTGAGAAAGTGATCGGGAACTTCTAGATCTAAAAGGGAAATTGAAGATTTGTAAGATAGGAAACAATTGAGTTAATAACTTGGGCTATAGCTGAAGGAGTTACATAGAGGGATAAAGTAGTAATTACTGAGTACAGGGTGGGGGATTAGGACATGGATGAAGAAAAAGGAGAGTGTACCTATTGTGGATTAGGTAAAAGAGTAGGAAGTAGAGAGGGGGATAAAAAATTGGCCATCAGGTGAGCTAATAAGTAGGGGAGATTCACCATGGGGGAACCAACAAGTTTAGCTCTTCCTTTAGCCAGATCTAACTCTATGCCCAAAAGGTAAACGAAGTAGCTTTAAATCTTAAGCAGGAAAAGCCTTCTTGTGACTGTTAACTAAAAAGGGGAGTATAAACAATCTTTAAACTGAAAAAAGGACCAAGAAGAGGGAAAATTTGTGTGCATTCCAAAAGGATTAAAGAGAGAGCGCAAAAAAATTTATCTATAAGAAACTGCTTAATCATAGTTTAAGATAACTATACCATTTTTACATTCTTCCTTCAAGGTGAAGAGAAAATCCAACTACCAAATGAAATTTACAAATGAAAAGACCCATGCGCATTGACTATAATAGCTTAAAGGCTCACATACTTGACAATGAGATAATGAATTGTTATAAATTCTTTTGAAAATGCTTTGAAACGTGTTTACATAACGCTCAAATGTTTTTCCATGTCAAAAGCAATGAAAAACGTATTTATTTATAGCCTTTAGGACTTATTATAACTATTGAAACCAAGAACTAGTCGTTGTTAATGGCTAGTTATAGTATAATCATCGACCACTACTATACACTAATCGACCATTACTGTATATTTGTTAACCACTATTGTATGTTGTTCAATCATTATTGCACATTGGCCTACCAATGTAAATTAATCAAAAAACTAGTCATTGTAAAAAGCTAAAAAATGCTCTTAGAGTGGGAAGCTCTCGCTTCTCACTACAACTTTTGCGACTTACCTATTAGGAACTAATTGGTTTTCAAGGCTGAACTACCTCTAAACTAGTTCAGTTACGTCTTTTGGTAATCTATTTATAACTCTCCTTTTTCACCCACGACCCCACCTTAATAGTTTATTGTTAATGGTAAACAATAACCAGTCTATAAGCTCACTCTCTCATAGGTTTCAACGTTCCCCAAGAAAATAACACAAACCACACGAGCTTCCCACTTTATGTAGCCCCAAATAGAAAACAATCACCTAACACAGAGAGCAAAACTTCCCTCCACTACTAGGTGCTCAATCGAAGCATGCTTTAGTTTAGACGTAAAAATCTTATGGAGTAAGGTTTTAAGGGACCTTAATGCATTTGTAAGGATCCACTATGTCTAGCCTTCAACTGGCCAAGATGTAATTGCACCACTTACAAAAGTGCTTATCTAAGTAGCTAAGAAATGGAATGCCTCTCTGGTAGGAGGATTTATGGAAAAGAGATTGTCATTCCCAGTTGTTAACCATTAGGTGAATACAAAATGGAGGAAACTAGGGTTAGAAAACTATCTCATCATTGAAAATGAACATTTTATTTTCAGATTTTCTAATAAAGAAATGGCAAGAAGAATACTAGAAATGTGATTGTGGCATATCCAAGGAAGACCAATGATACTTCAAAAATGGGAACCATCTTTCCATCTTAACAAGGCTGAGGTCTAGGCTTTATCAATATGGGTTAACTTCCATAAAATTCATCTTGAATACTGGTGCTTTGAAGGCCTCAGCTACCTGGAAAGTGCACTGCGAAGGACTATATTATTTTATGGTAACACTGCTAACTTGAAGGGGATATGATTCGTCTATAAATGCATAAAAGTCAAACTAGAAAATGAGATACCTAATAAGCTAAACATTATGAATCTAAGTACAGGATACATCCTAAGTAAGGATCAAATAAAGATTACATACATATGGACACCAGTAAGGAAAGTTTTGATCAAGGTATAGAGAATAAAAAGCAACATTAGTGCTGACAAAAAAAGGTGAAGAGGTGGAAGTAATCACATAAGAAACAGTTGTGTAGGTTACTTATGAGGATCAAGTGGGACAGGTAGTTATAACTACTATGAAAACTCCTAATCCTAAGACTATTATATAAGAAGAGCTCAACAATATAGAGACACTTTAAAAGCTTAAGGAAAAAGGCAAAGAAATCCTATAACAAACTCTTAGAGCACAAGAGATAGGTCTTATTTCTAAAGCTATGACATCTAAAGAACTTGGATGGTAGAAGAATTTCAGGATTCTAGTAAGAAAAATCATAAGTCTAGGAGAAATAAAGCTAAATCTAGGAAGGGATAACGGAAATAATAGTATGGAATAAAAGAAAGCTTAATTGCCCTAATAAACACAACACTTTGAATGTAATATCCTGATTTCCCATACTAAGGGTTAGAACCTTAGAGCTCTGTATATGAGAAATAACATTGAGAAATTAAGAAATGCATTTCATGCTCATACATATCATTAGCATACACACACATGAATTATTGATTTTTGTATACATTACAAAGACTGTACATATACTCATTTGACATATTCCGGGTATAAATGATTTTAAATGATTATGATTTGAATTGTGAATCTTATATCTTGAATTTTGGTTGATAAAATTATAATTGGTGATTTAGAATTTATCTATTAAAATTTATAGATTTATGAAATTATGGGTGTTTTTGGACTAGGAAAAATATCAAGTGGCAAGATCAATCGATTCATGGTGGTATAAATAGTTGATATATGGCAATAGAAATAATTGACACATGACTTTAGGATTTAATGACAAGTATCATAGAAAATTGAGAGACAATTGGTTTAGAAATTGGAGGATAAATGGACTAGTTATTAAAAGGGCCAAGTGGAAACCATAAGAAGTAGACATGTGGCAAGTGACAAGTGTCACTTGCTTTGCCACATATCTTACCCATGACGTTCACACTTAAAGAAAGTCTGTCTTTCATTTTCATTTTATGCTTTCTTTGTTATCTTCTTCTTTATTATCTCAAGGTTATGACATTCTAACTCTCACAACCTTAACTTTAACGTTGAGTTGCCATCATCCTCCACTTTAGCCACTTCAAGATCCTTTCTATCTCTTCTTTTTATCACTAAAAGAACCTACCTATTCTACATTGGTCAGATGTTGATTATGCATGTTGCTGGAGCTAGGGTTTACATGATTTTGACGAAGCTTTAAGTTAATCAAGTAAGTAGCATATTAATCTTCATGGGTTGTTTAAATATAAATATAGGTGATGATAGTTTAAAGGTGAAATGATCATGATAGTTGAGTTAAATATATGCTGTAACGTGGATGAGGAAATAAGTAGATTTATGTCATATTTTTGTGTATATGATGAGTAATAAATTATGAAATGTTATAGGGATGATTTTTTAGATGGATTGATTGTAAAAATGGTGATGAGTGAGTGATAAACGTTGATGAATAAATGTATATGTTTATTTCTTGTTTTGGGTTGATAATGAGTGCAAAAAATTTCATGGATGAATATATGTGTTTATGTTCTGCTTTGAGAGTATGAAAACCATGAGTTATAAGTTGTTACGTAGATGAAATAGGTTGTCAATTTAGGGTATAATGAAGGTGAAATTCATGCTTAAGAAAGATGCTGAGTAATGTTCTTGAGATGAGAAGAATTAGGATTTATGTATGATAAAGAATAATGATATTGTGTTCTGTTTATTGATGATAAACCATGGTTATAGATTGTTTTGTAGTTAATATGGAGATATAATTGTGTAACGCCCCACTCCCGCCGAACCCGAACCCGATATCGATCGTGATACCCGAATCCGTGCCCCGCGGGAGCGGCGTGTCACATCACTTAACACATCTCTTAACAAAAGTCAGTATAAATTTTTTTCTTTTGTAAACTCTTTTAAAACGTTTCGCACTTATCACTCATTTGTGTACCCACTTTTTATTTTCGAAAACACTTTGTCTATTTATTCAGAAAGCAGAATATAATACAACACAATGATAATCACAAACACTTTTATTAGCCAATTGGGCCCATTTGCAATTACACAATACAATCGTTTCTCAAACTTCTCAAAATCAACTGTAATAATTTATTACAAGTTAGTACAATAAATTGCGGAAAATACAATCAAATAAATAAA
>JANZXR010000009.1:5283271-5301625 GCA_027575705.1 Erythroxylum echinodendron
TGTTTGCATTGTTGAGTTTATTGATTGCATTAAGTGACATGCATATCATGCATACATGTAGGAAATAAGATTAAAATAAAAAGTAAGATTAAGGATAATGTTTATAATAAAGGAGTAAAATGCTACCTCGTGGAAGAACACGAGGAGTTTTGCAAGGATCTACTGCACCTGATTGACCACCATTAGAGAAAGGTACTGATGAGTATAGAATCCCAGTAAATGCAACCACATAAGTCATATGTATGAACTTTCATTAAGAGTTTAAGCTATTAGAAACAATGAGAAGAATGGTGATTTGTCAGAGTCTAAGAGAATGAAAGTTTGTGGATATTTAGAAATAAGAAATACTACGTAGTCCGATATGTTAGACATAGATTCACTATTTGTGATTATGTCAGCAAATATGGTAATGAAATTTTGTTGTGGATATGTACTTGAATTGATATGGATGTGAATATATTTTGCATGAATTGACTGAGAAAGAAATAGAGACATAGGTAGAAATTACCAGATTTAAAGTGTACAAGCAAAGTGGAATTGAAAGGTTGAACTTGGAATTTAAAATGATTGTTTAATTAATGTGATAAGGGTTATGATCTGGTATAAGATTATGTTAGTGGATTTGAGATCAAAATTTTGAGATGGTTATGTGTCTATAATTCTGAATTGATTAAAAACATACATATGGAAGATGAAATGAATGATAGTGAGATATGTAGCAGTTCTCAAGGTTATGTTGACTAGTTATTATGAGTACATATCCAATAATGTGGTTACATTGGTTGATGATGTGATTGAGCACATATGAAATCTATATTTGGATATAGTATAGGAAGTAATCGATGATCCTTATAGTTAAAATCATGAGATGAATCAGAGTAACACAATAGAAGTATGGGATTAGGTGGTTATATTGAAAAGATAACTACTATCGAAGAGTAACTTTTGAATAGTCGTAGAATATTTAGAGGTTGTTCAGAATCAATTGTGATTGAAGAGTAAATGAATATCCCTCTTGTTTCATTGAGCTTTAATGTAAAGAATATTCTGATCATGTAAAGTGTGACATTAATTAAATTTATTGAAATATCATGAATAGTTAAAATTGATCTTATTGAGGTATTAAGAATGGCTGAAATAGCAATGATGGATATAGTGATTAATAAAGATTATAGAAACAGTGTAAATGATTGAGGTGAGAAATCTTCTTGTGATAGAGATGTTTTATTGAATCATATCGCATAAATTAAATGTTCCATTTTTAGGAATGAATGACAATTAAACAAATCAGAAGTGACTATTGGAGTCAGTTAGAAATAGGACTCAAAAATAAGAAGTTGAATATGCTATAGAGAGTTCATGAATTTTGTTTAATGTAAAGTAGCCAACCTATATTATTAGGTTCATGAATTTGAGGTGATGTTGTTGTTATTGTTAAAGGAACTTAGGTTTGATAAAAATTGAAATGTGAAAAAGTTTGCATATGATAAATGTAAGTGAATGATTACATATGACTTGAAAAATTGATCTATAGTAGAATATGCGCGACTCCAGAAAAACAAAAAGTTAATTGGATTAATGCTAAAGAGATATGGAATAGCAAGTAGAAGATAAAAGTGCTTTGATAGTATCATATCGTCTTGATGAGGTGTGTTGCAGTTCAGTAAAAAGGGCAGTGAAATTGCGAGAAACCTAAGATATATTGAGGAACCAGTTAAGATAGTAGGGTGTTTGAATAAGTAACTAAATCAATCGATTCCACTGGATATAGTCAATTGGAAGAAATCATTCAAGTGAAGAAGCTATTTGGGAGACTAAGGAAAACATAAGATAGCATTAACTTCATTTGTTTGATCACTCAGGTAAGAATTTCAAGGAAGAAATTCTTTAAGGGGGAGAATTATTGAACCCCAAACTTTTCTTGGAAGTTAGAATTATTAAATGAGAATTTTTTGGAGTTTAGTCATGAGTAAAAATCATAATTCCTGAATTAGAAATTTATAGAATTTATTTATGAATATTTTTTTAATTACATATGGTTGCATGGATTAGGTGGAAGTGCTAGAATTAAGTTAAGGAGTTAGAAGGTATTAGATTAAATATGGAACGGTAAGTTTGGAAAGCTAGAAGTTGTCTTAAAATTTATAAGAAAAGAAGGTAAAGAAAGTCATGTAAGAAAGAAAGAAAGAGAGCAGTCGTAGAAGAACCTAGAAGAAACTCTAGAAACAGGAAGAGAGTCATGTAAGGGAGAGATGTGTTTAAGAGGTTAGGAAAAATAGTGAGTCGTGTAAAATAAGAAAGAAAAGGAGAGAAGGAAAAATGTATAAAGAAGTAAAAGAAGAGAAGCACAAACCAAACTAGAAAAAAAGAGGAAGGAAAGAAAGATAAAGGAGATAAGAAGTGGAAGAAGAAGGTTCAGCTAAATTTTAGGTAAGCTTTATCTATTTTCTTGTTTTGATAGAAAAAGGAAACAGAGAAACTAGGTTTTTATGTGCTGAAAATGAAGAGAGAAAGAAGAGGAACAAGAGATTTATGTTCTTAGATTTTTATGAACTTTTAACTGGATCTTAGTTCTTCTAGCTTAGATAAACTAAGAGTGGATTAAGTCTAAGCTCATTTTTGGACAATAGAGCTTTATGAAAGTTCTATTTGTATATGATGTTTGGATGCAAATATGTTTGTTTGAAGGGAACCAAGAAAGTCGAAGGCAAGAACAAGAGGAAAGACAAACTTGATCTTAGAGTTACAAATAAATAGGTAGGTAATATGTTTATAGTTTTTGTGATGATGGGCGGTATTATTTGATTTTGTGTGTATAAATGCTTGTCTTGAATCATTGTGAATGTGGGAAAAATGTTCTATAAATTTTATATTATGTTTATTTTTAAAGATACTGCATTTTGTGTTAATGAAAAACATAAAATTTAAGAAGCATGAAAATATGAATATCATATGAAATACGTAAGCATTGGAAATTTGCTTATATGGGAAAGAGAGATACCATTCTATTCGTCACGTGCACGTTGACCTAAATCTTTCTCCCGACTACCCGCTTGTGATACATGAGCTCTGAAAAATGGACTCATTTTGTTCATTTATGTAAACTTCGGTTTCGTCATTCTGTTTTATGGGATTCTCTCGAGCTATATTGTTATGTACTTTATTGTGATTTGCTGAGCATGATTTATAATTGAATGCTTTGTATAATCATTGTAAAATATATGATGTGGATTATATGACTGTAATTTAAATTAACTATTTTGTGAACTGGATGGGTGTGTATAAATATTCTTTGTTGTGTGTGTGAGTGGCTCATCCCCGATGGCTATATACGTATCAGCAGTTCAATAGAGAACCTTCCAAAAATTTCGGCAAATCTCCAAGAAATATTTCATTTGTAACTAAATTAGTTCAGAAACTCTTAGTACCTTAGAAGCACAACAAGCATAAGCATTTGTGTTGTATTTTTGTATTATGCTACTAACGTGGCATTTGTTTGTAATTGAATTTATGTATAAATCTTGTAACATCTGAGAGATGAAACCCTGTCTTGTTGAGAAATGAATGAAAGAAGGGTTAAAGAACTTCTCTTTTGTATATATGCAGAAATTTCTTCTCTGTGAAGTGTTAATTGTGTTAGAAATAAATTGTTAGTTGTTCAATGGTTTTTGAATAAATTCTTCTTATGCACTTCTTCTTTTTTTATTTTATTTTATTGGTTTTTTTTTACTCCCACCAAGAATTAAATTCTTTTTATCCTAATGTTAGTTTTTATATATATACTTTTATTTAAAAGTCCCCCAATTTTGGCACCTTGTCACCACGAAATAAGAACCGAGACCCGAGTCCAACAGAACTTGACGCGTGATTAACTGATTATACATTTACTTCATAACACTTAGTGATTAATGCTATGAAATGCTTAAGATACTCATTTCATATTTGGTTTTAGGTAAAAGTTGGAAGCATAAGAGCTAAAATAAATTAAAAGCACATTCTTTAAGTCATCCTCTTGATGTTCATACTCATTTATCTTTGTGGAATGTGAAGGAGATGGATTAGGGTGAAGATGGGACAAGCAAATGCAAGAAAATGAAGAAGCCAACATGACCTACAAGATACATGTCTGTGTATAATCACAAAATGGGTGTTTTATGATGCATGGTTTGATGCATAGCCATAACTACCCTTAAAATGCATATAATGCATGTATCACATAAAGGAGGTTTAATTTTGGTTGTGACTTGACTATGCATCAAAAATTCATGATTCGATTCAACTCTTGAACCTAATCGGGTACTAGTGTTAGTCTTGGCTAATCCAAATTAATCTTAGTTTATTTGCCTGTATCTAGTTATACTTGGATTAATTCTAAATTAATCCTTAGGATTTCCAAAATTTTCATACATCAATTAGTCATCTATAATATCCTTAGGTCATCTCGAATTTATCTAAACAATTTTGGCACATGCCAAAAATATCTTGACGACCAAAATCGTCAAGATAAATAAGTTAACCTACTAGACACTAAAGAGACCGATTCGATGTTCAAAAAATTTTCGGAGCCCTAATTTCGAGAACATGCATTAAGCATGTTATTTTCATCAAAGTAATACATTTCTTATCACATAAGAACCTTATTTAGGTCTCATAATCGAAAAACATACATTATAAGTCATTTAGTAAGTCAACTCCATCAACTTTCAAAAAGTTGACCAATGTTGACTTTGACTGTCTTTATTAATTGAATCAAATTCAATTAATTCTAGAAAAATTCTAGAGTCTTATACACATTCTAAATGTGTCTAATAAAAAATTCCAGAAACTAATTTCTAAGATTTACTTATTAATAAATAGGGATAAGTCAACATATCATATGTGTATGACACTTGCACGTTACTTCTAACACTAGTCAAACATTACAACATGCATGCATAAGATAACTACTATAACAACAAGTGTCATGCATCTCATACACGTGGCAACAACTAATATTGCATGTGCATTCTTAAAATTAATAAAACTAATTTTTATAAAAATTAATATAGAATTCACATGCATGCATGTCCATTACATTTCCAGAACTTCATGCATGCATCAGGATGAAACTAAATTTATAATAAAATAGCAAATGATATGCAATTGCATTTTCTTTTTATATAAACATAATATAACACCTTATAAACATTTATGAGAATGAAAAACATAAAACACAATTTTCTATAATTATTACGAAATTTTCAAAGTCAGTATATGCATTCAGTTTTTCAAAAATTCCCAGAAATCAACATATGAATAGCATAGATATTAACTTGAAATAAAATAGCAAATAACGTTTAATTGCAATTTCCTTTGGTATAAATATAATATAACATCTTATAAACCTTTTGATGAAAGAAAATCAGAAAAAAATTCTACATCTTACACGAATTATTCCAATACAGCATGCATGTTTATAACATATGCATAACACATGCACATGTTCAATACATCATCTATCACATGCATAAACTTGCTCTGATACCACTTTTGAGTTATCCATGGATGCATGCATCACATACATACAAATGTAGTGCAAGTGTCAGAATCAAGATTCTGCCACATTGATAACCCAAAATTCACAAGATCATACATGCATGCAAGGATATGTATCTAAGAACATGAAATATATATATATAACTTGATGAATGCAAATAAATGTTCAAATGGGAGATAGATCAAGATTATCTTGCATGCATGTTGATTTATACAACAATTGCATAAAGATAACTCAAGAACTCTTCTAGAACCCTTTCTCTTTCACTTGAGTGTTTAAGAAGTGGAAGAAGCTCGTATACATAAGTGAAGAACTCACTTATATATCATTACGTGGCCTCTCTCACCAACATCGTGGCTTGTCTCGCCTTCGGCCACGATCGTGGCCCTATAAGTCATGACCGTGTCCTGCTTAAAATGGCCATACATACTTCATTTTTCATCCGATATTTTATGCATGCGACCCTTAGGTTCTCGTTTATTTTAGGCACTTGAATTAACTCTTAATTCAATCAAATCATGAAGGGTTTCATGATGCCAATTTGCCAGAATATAAGTGGATTAACACACGAACTCTTCGATATTTTATTATCTAACATATGAACCTTTCCATAGATAATTACCGTGCAATTCGTCCTTTCACCATACTATAACCCACTTAGTTCAGAGTACGGGCAATGTGTCAACTCCAACTAGACTGAATATGTCACATCTAGTCCAAGTGATATTAGTACTTGTTCTGGAATCTCATTACTTTATGTGTCATTGAAGACTCTCTTCATGACACATAATTGCTCTGGCCAGAGACTCCTGAGTAATGGCCCTGACAAGAGGTCGTGGGTATCATCTCCCTCTATCAGGAGTGGTGAATCTTACCTTCAAATACAAATAACTGTACCTAATCCCCACTCTAAGAGAGATCTCGTCTTGAGGTAACAGGGAATTATGTCAAAGCACATGATTCATATCTAAGATATCCTTGAGTACCTCAAGTTTAAGGATATTTACACCATTGCTATGATGTGATTAATCATTGACATTCTACAGATCATCCATATGATAATCTCATAGCGAGTCATCTGATATACTTACTACCTTTAGTAAGCATGTAACATCTCGTTACCCACCTTAAGGATAAAATTGTAAATGTGAGAGATTACGGAGAAATTGGGAACCACATATCATGCTCATGCATTTCATGATATGCACATATATGTGAATAGTGAATTTTTGCACACATCAAAATGACTGTACATGCATTCATTGACAATTTCCAGGTATAATTGATCTATAGTTTTGATTTTATGAGAAATGTGGTTTTATTGGAAATTGTGGTTTGATTGTATTGAAAATTTGTTTTGGAAATTAGAATTCTTGATTTAGAATTTTTGGAAATTTGGGGAGATTTTCTGAAAAGAATTGGGAAAATTCTTGAACTAGGAAAAATGTCAATTGGCACAACAAATGATAAATGGTATCAGAAATTACTGTCAAATGGAAAAGGAAATTTTGATATGTGACATTGGGATTTAATGATATATGTCATTGAAAATTTGGGAGTCAATTGGAATAGAAGTTAGAGACAAATGGACTAGTTAATAAAAGACTAAGAAGAGACCTTGAGAGAGAGTGATATGTGGCAAGTGACAAGTGTCACTTGCCACACCGCATGTTTAAGTCACGAAGTTATTAAGTGAAAGACCATATTTTGGGTCTTTCACTTGTTAAACACGACTTATGCTTCTCTCATCTCCATCTCCTTCATTTTTCTTCGTTGCTCTCTTCTCCATCTACGACACTCCCTTCTCCCAAGCATTAGTGTTAAACCTTACTCTTATCCTTCACTTGCTACCTCCATGTTTGGTTGTCTTCATCATCTTGCCACAAGAAAACTTATCCCTACCACCTTTGGAAGATGATGATTAGTGTATGTTGGAGAGGTAGGGTTCATGGTGATCTTGAAGATGTTTGAAGAGTTGGAAGGTAAAACAAGTAAGTAGCTTGTTAAATATTATGGGTTTGATAAATTAAAGCATTTATGATATTTGTTAGAGGTTAAATGGCATATGATGGTGTTTTATGTATAATGAATACGGATGATGTTCTGTTTTTGGGCTAATGATCAAATGAGGGATTAAAAATTGGTTTGTGAATGTCATTAAGTGAATTGGAGTAGAGAATGAAGATTAAATGAGGTAGAAAGGATGAAAATTGTATAAGGTATGTTAAGTGTGAGTTTTAGTTGTGAAAAATCTAGAAAATGGAAAGAGAGTCTGGATTGAGTATGTTTCTGTGAAAGTTCGCCGCAGAGAACTTTTGGAATTTCGCCATGGCAAACTTGAAGGCTTTAACGAGGATTCATTCGGGTGAAGTTCGCCGAGGCGAACTCTGGGTCTCGCCGCGGCGAACTTGTGATTCTCATGCGGGAATTCCTCTCTGGAGGAGTTCGCCACGACGAACTTTTCCTACACTGAACATGGTTCAGTATTTTAGGCATATCTTCTTCTGTAGTTCTCCAAATTGATTGGTTTTTAATTTGGTATAAACTAGAGACATAGGGATATAAATCATATTAAGAAATAAAATTTTGAACCAGACTCTAAGAGTTTCAATTTCTGGGTGAAAGTTGAGTATGAGGTGCTGTCTTTGAATAAAAGTAGTCCGAAAATATTTCGGGTATAACTTTCACATTTCTAAACCAAATTGATTGATTTTGGTGTCATTACAAACTTAAGACAATGGAGAGAGTTTTTATAGAATAAATTGTTTCCAAATTAATTCATTGGAATTGTCTAATTAATCATGGAAAATTAACCCCAAAAGTTTGGAAATTTGGTGAAAGTTATAAGAAGAAAGGAAAGTTTGGATAATGTGTGATCTTATTATGTTGGAATAACATTAGTGAATGAATTGTTGATATCAATGTACCAAAGGTATGAGTTTGTTTGGTAATAAAGATATTCATATGATTGAAGTTGTGATTCAAAGGAGAGGAGTAATGGGTATCAAGTTAAAGTGAATGAGAAATTGTTAATTGTGAGAGCAAATAATGCTACAATCGAAATAACGAGTAATTGAGTGATAAAATGTGACTATGGACATAGTGGGAAAATTAAAAAGATACCCGAGATTGTCATGAACATGCATTGTACAAATTCCATATACACACTTGTGCATAAATGCATACTTATAATTGTACAATTATTAATGTGTGTGCATCGTGTCTTTGGTATATTGATGTATAGGATAAACGTCTGCATTCAAATGTTTCCAGATTATTGAAGCTAATGCTAATATGGAGCGTACTGTGAGTAGACCTAGATGGTCTTACCTTATTGTTTGATTCATTTATGTTATGACTTGAGTGACTATGAATGAGATGTGAATTGATTGTGCTAGTTTCCGGACAGAAGGTCCGACGAATGTGTTGTATGAATGAAATATTGAAGTGCTCCTTGTATGTAAATTGGATGGAATATGTGATACATGATTTGGTTGTTAAATTCCAGACTTAGTTCCGAAGGAAAGTGTGATCATGCATACAAATGAAAAGGCGGTACTCATCTCTAATGTTGAATGCCGGACTAAGGTCTGATGATATGGGAATATAAGTGAATAGGAATATGTAAATGTAATTGATAAATTCCATGTCATGAATGCATGAAACATAATGGATGTTGTGACCAGAGTAGCCACCGATCAGAGCTTAAAGCTCAACAAGTGAAAATGAGCCTCGAGCTCAAAAGTGATTCAGAGTCTCAGGCTCAACGTTTAATGAGCCCTATAGGGGATAGTTATCAATGAGCCCTTTAAGGGACAATTTAGGCACTCGGTCATAACAAAATAACAAATAGAAAGTGGGTCTCATGTGCACTGCATATGCATAATTGAGTGATTAAATTGTATTGAATGTGAAGTGTGAAATGTGTAATGCTGTGAATTATGTGTTACATGATTGGGTGAGCCATCGATGATGGTCACTAATTGAGTTCGCAAAACTCACCCAAAATTTGCAAATATTTTTCAGGATCAAAAGAATACCCCGTTAGGCAAACGGGAGTATACGTACAATATTTAAGTGAAGGATAGAGGTTGGGATCAGTTCGCGTCTGCATTCTTATTTCGTTCATTTATATCAGATTGTGTTTTCAGTAATGATTGTATCATGAGTAGCTAAATAATTATGTTCTGAATCAACATTCCAAATTGGAAATATTAGTAAATGATTTTGAAGTGTAATGAATTATAACTACAAGTCTTCTGTTTTAGAAATGGGGCCCAAATGGCATTGTAATTCTAATGATTGCATGGCTGTGATTGAAAAAGTTTCTGATTGAAACGGGCCAGAATTGATTATTGATTTTTCGCAAAAGTATGCATTGTTTCAATAAAAAAGGAAAAAAAAACTTTGTAATGAGATTTGACTGATTGAGTATTCTAGCACTCCACCCTCACGGGGCACAGACTCGGATATCACTCATCGATGTCAGGTTTGGGTCTTGTAGAATTGGGGTGCTACAAAGCATCCACATATTAACTCTAAACATCTCATGCTTACAGTTTATGAGATTCACTGTTTGATCAAATCAAGGAATATAACATGTGCTAGTATGTCTGGATTAATAATGTCCTGTCTTATTAATCCCATGACTATGGATTATTTAGATACTAATATAATTGCACATGATAGGAATGTCATTATTATGATCTCATCATGATTTCCTTAATACTATGTTTTGTATCATGAACTTCATTAATTCGATTTAAGATCAATATCAATTCGCATATAACGAATATAAAATTAATGAAAAATGCCTTTCGCTTTATTAATCAAAATAAACTTTGTATAAAAGTGCTAAAGGTGATTGCCTTTAGAGCACTACTCTAACACTTCGATAGGTAAAAATAAACTATTTTAATAATATCTTAATTTTTTAATTTTAGGGTTAGTTACTAAAAAAAACCTAAACTTTATGCAATTTTGCATTTATGACTCATATTTTAAAAATTGACAATTAAATACCTGAATTTTCAATTTTTCTCAAGTATAACCTGACACTAACATTCTCAAATATAACCTAACGTTAGTGCCTTCGTTAACATAATTGGCATGGCAAGCCACTTCAACTATGTCATGGTAAATGTAGGATGTCAAGTATCATGTTAAATCTACATCACATTTTAATAAAATAAAATTAAACAAAAAAATTCCAACCTACTCTTCTCCCCTCTTCAGCCATCCACCTAAAACTCTAATTTAATTGATTTTGATAGTAGTTAAAATCTATGTTCTTCTTCACTCACTCATTTCAAACACGATCTCAATTTTCTTTCGTTTGAAAACTTTTCTTTTTCTCATACCAACTTACTTTCTATTTCTAAAAAATTCTCAACCACAAAATAAGAAACATAAACTTTTATCATAAAAGAGAAGAACGAATCACAAAAATAACATAAGCTATTGCCTCGCCTTGATTTGTAAGGTTTGTATATATTTTTGTATAGAGATTAGTTTTCGATTTTGATTATTTACTTTTCCAGTCTATTTACTCTCTTCCCTTGTATGTCTAATCTTCTTACGGTAAATTAATAAGAATTAATTTAATTTAATTATAATTTGACATAAAAATTGACTTATACAGTTATACCTATATACAGTTATACCTAACATTCCACCTGTGACATATTATAGCCAACTTGACTTTGTGGTTACCTCTGATAAGAAATACACTAAGTTGAGATATATTTAAAAAAAATTTAAATAATTAAATATTTAATTGCCACTTTTTAAATTTTAATTTATAATTATAAAATTAGGTAAAATTTTAAAATTTTTTGATAATTAACTTTTAATTTTGTTTAATTTTTAGATAATTTTATAAAAGTAAACCATTAGTTTTTAATACACCAACCGAAGACTGGGATTCTGGTAGGGTTTAAACGAGTTCCTGTCTTAGATCACGGAAAGCGCATTTTAAAATGACGTCCTCATCCGCCGCCCTGTCCATTTTCCGGTCAAGCTCCGGCCGCCACATGTTAAGCCGCATAGCATCCAAACCCAAAGCTTCCACTGCGCCTCCTCCGCTGCGAGCTTCCCCGACCAGCCCTCTTTCTCAGCGCGTAATCAGGTCGATGTCACTGAATGAATGCATATCAATTCAATAATAGCACTGTTAAACTGTACTAATTTTTGTTTTTGGTGAATGAAGGCGTCCGGCCCAATTGAGCTTCGCTGTAGAATCGATGATGCCGTATCACAATGCCACTGCTTCTGCTTTGATGACTTCTATGCTCTCCATTTCTCGCCGCTCTTATGGCTGGCTTCCCGAAGGTATAGTTTCTGTTTTGAATCTCTCTCCACAACTTGAGTTATTTTGTTTGAATGATATATGTTTGATTTTAAACTTCGATTGGATGGTTAATTTGTTGGTCCTAAGTTTTGTGTATGGAAAAATTATTTCTTTTAAATGGTGGAGTAATTGAATAGAAATTAGGATGTGGATATTTTTAAGAATACTAATTATTTTCAATATTCAAGTTTTGAATATATCCTCGCTTGTGTATTACTGTTATGCATAAGCTTCTGGACGTCTGGTTTCAAGCTTCCGTATGTTTTAACCTTGGGCTTTTATCGGGCTCCTTTGATGTTCACTCTTGATTTTCATGTGTTTCGTGCTAAGTTGCAAGTAAGGTAGTTTTTATTGCATTTCTATAACTAGATACCAATGAATACAATTTATGATGCCTATAGAGATTCACTGAAGTGAAAAATTTAGCAGCTATATGTATTTACTGCATTATGAGTGCCTGGTTGTTCTCTCCTTTCATGACATTGCCCTTTTCACCTTTTCATAAGGGAAGTATGTCAGCGCATCATGTTGAATTCATTTACAGAAACTATAACCAATACCTTCCATCTTTATCCATTATCACTTGAAAACCATGGAAGTTTTTCCATTTCCTTTTTGTCATTTGACTGGTTGAGTATGTGCATGCTACTCTCCTTTCATCTTGTAGGAAGAGTCAAGACTAGATGAAGATGGAGAAGCAATGATGACACAACCTCCATTTATTAATGTCCATCATTTAAGCAAGTAGGAAGTATCTGATTTCATATCGGTGTACAAGGCAGAGCATTTCTATTGTACAAGCATAAACAGAGTTAAGATGTGTGATCTGTGTTTTGAATTACCCAGAATGAATTACCCTGCATGTGGGATTTGCATTTGCCTAAACATTGATTGCAAAGTCATCTACTTTCATCTGCGCTCGTATTCACAGTAAACTATGCATGAGCTGTTAGCTTGTTTCAATCTACTGAAAAAAGGAAAAAAGAATCAGTCTGATTATTACAAGACATACTAATTATTTTTATTCAATCAGCTTGCAATGATGATGTGTGACAGTGGACTGAAGCAAGTATTAGTACAAAATCAATATCTAGAAGTTTTGAGTCTGCTGCTGAAAGGATGAGTTTGATTTTGCAAGCGTCCAGATCCTTAATAAATTACTACTGGCTTACCTGTCATTCTCTCATTCCTAACACTACTACTTTTATGAAGATGTATTTCAACTGGATTAATGTACAAAAGATTTGAACAAGATTAGTTTTTACTTTGTAGTAGTTTCTTTTCAGCTCTGCTATTTCATTATCATTAAAGGATACTGACATCTAGTGTTTTATTCATTTTCCCCTACGGTATTTAATGAACGTTCAATTGATTCTTAAGAATTTTAGATTTTTGTTCACCACTATGAAATGAAGATTGCTAATTCAGAAATGTTGAACGAGTTGTCTATGCAAATTTCTATAAGAATTGCCCTTCTATTATTCTAATACCTTTGCTTCAATTGATGGTTGTGAATAACGTGAACAATGTCTGACACATATATACAACTCCTCATTAGTGCATTAGCCATCCACGTTTCGCACATGGACGTATCCTTTTGCATTAGCGGTTAGTTATTTCTTTACACAATAAGTTGTGATAAACCAGATAGAAGAGATTCAATAATGAACTTGAGCATATTGTATTATTGGGTCTAAGTTTACGGTAACTACATTTAGCATTTCCCATTCTTCCTTGGTATACATGTGTAGGACCAAACAAAAGTGAGAGAAAAACATTGGAACCAAGTTCTTGTTATTACTTTTGCTGCAACTTTTTTTTAATAATTCTACCATTCAATTTAGTCGTGTTTTTGCTCTCACATCAGGCATTATGTTCATCCTTCGCGGCTAGATTTTGCTTGCTGCTCTGATTTATTGCATTATGCATTTCATATTGAGACTTTTGTCATCTTTCTGATGTTCTGTTTTCTGTGTTTAGGGCTGTAATAATTTTTTGGCAATTCTGGCCCGAGAAGAACTATTTTTGATATCTCGTTTCCTCTATTTTGTATTTGCTTTAGTTGATGATTTTTTGGAATTCGTTGGAGTAGTACTTGACCACGAATTGCACCTTTTCTATTTGTACAAGAGTTTGGTTTCAAGAGGTGGCTCATGCATGAATATGCAGCCATATAATGATGTATTGTTTCAGCCTGAAGAAAGCGCCTACTAGCATTGAAATATTGGCAAGTGGCACTAGCATTGAAATATTGGCAAGTGGCAAACATTAGTGCATGAAGAGTTTCAGCAAATTTCCTAATTTCATGAAAGATGTTTTCGCCAGTCTACGAGCCTATTACTCTTAAACTATTCATACGCCGAAGCTTGTTTGTTGCAATTTCCATTCGTGAACAGAATTCTGCCACCAAAGCCGTTTAAAGAGCACTAACATCAGCTTTGCTTGCTTAGGTTTGACATTTGCCATGACATTGTTTACTGACTTCGACGTCGTCATTTCTTTTTATTCTACGTATGAAACAACATTATCCATTTCTTCACCAGCTCCCAGAACATCTAATATTAACCAATTGAACTTGAGCTTTAAATAAGTCGATACTATCCAGCAGTATGGCTAATCTGAAATAGTTCAAATCAGAAAACAACCGACAATTTGTGGATATTGAGTTTGAGAAAAATAGCTAGTAGAATTGGGCTAAATCAATCAGATATCATTCCCAAGCTGACACTTAATTGTGCAGGCAACAAACACTGACTAAATTCTGTACCATCCCTGGGCTAAAGTCACATTCTACCATACTGAAATTGTCTCAACAGCTCATAACCCAGGGGATAATATTAAGCTACTGAATGATTCAGAAATATTCACTTTTAATCAAGCTTGAACAGTAACCAGTTCGTACTCAACCAGTGAGAGATTGTTGCTTTCTTTAACTGCGAAGTTTGCAGGTTCTGCAACCTCAATGCGTCCCCACTTGTCAACTGCAAGCCGCATAGATCCCTTGAACATGTCAATTTTTGCATTACGCATAATCACGGTGGCTCCAGGCTTCATGATATCAACTGCATATAAAACATTCGTCAAAACCTTTGTTAGCACACAAACATACTAGAGAAGCTAAAACTGAAAATGGCACAGGCAATCAAATAACAAAGACTTTAACCCACTATCGCAGCTTCCTAAATGCCGCTATAGAAGTAAAAGTCAAGTTCTGCTCCCATATACAATTTGCGTATCTAAGCAAGAGGGTAAATTTAGTTCATTGATGTGCATGCTAATTAAGTGACCATAATTTCACTGACTAAAGCAACTAGTCTTGAGGCCTAGATGAACATATGTCCAAGAGTTTACATGTAACAAGTAATTAACTGGGATTAAATAAACTTAAAAATTAACTTGTGTAAAGACATGTCGATTGAAAGCACTACTCATCCCCTTGACAAAACAGACGATAAAATGGACTATTCTTTTTGGTACATCAGATTGGGATAATTACAAACACTCCTCATCCCCTTGTACCTACCAAGATTCTAAACCTGTTAGATGAGAAGGCACTCATACCTCCCCACCATCTGGCCAAGCCCCCTGGTGGTTAAAACATTAAACCACAAATAGCAATTGTGTGAATTCCAAATGCATGGTTCATTAAAACAAAGCATGCAGAAAAGAGATTTTAAACCAAGTTATATATTTTCTGTACATTGTTAAAGCATTTTCCTATTATATTATTTTTTATCTTATCAATATCGAGACACAAGTTTGCTTCCGAAGGAAAGTAGTATGAAGGTACAGACAACCGGAAAAGTTCTTAATTTACTTGGTCTAAACATGCCAAAATTAACACTTCAGCTGCCTCAAAAATAGTTTCTTTTCACAGGTTTTCAGGTTAGAAACCGAAAAGCCTACTAACAACAACAACCATGCGATAAATCAAACCACATTCTTAAAAATCAAGGACTAAAACAGATAAAAAGTTTCCCTACGTCCGAAGATTCTAACATTAATCCCAAACAAATGGTCTCAAAGGTCACATTCTCACATCAACAACATCCCAAAAGAAGAAGACAAACTAATAAAGAAACACGTAAAAACGAGATCGGTAACCTTGGTCGTTGCGGGCAGTGAAAACAATGGAGGCAGTATTGTCTCCGACGAGGCATTCGGCGATGCGAGAGGGGGGTTGAGGTCGTTGAGAGAGGGACGATGAGGGGCGGCGGGGCTTATGGGCAGGTACGACCTTGGAGCTGACAACTTTGACGGTGAGATTGTGACCAGTTGTACCAGGTTTGAGGTCCTCTACTTTCACAAATACTGGCTTTCTCTTCTCTACCGCTACCGTGGCCATTTGATTGATGGAGCTGTTAAACCCTAGCAGCAGCAACAGTCCACTTGGATGCAACAACAACGAAGAACAGATAGAGACCTAGGGCTTTTGGTTTGGTTAAAGATTGTTTGCTTTGCACACGTGTCCCCCCAAACTCTTATTTATTATTATTTCATATAAAAGTAAAACAAAGCACCCCCAAACGCACGCCTCCTAGTTTAACCCAAATCAATTCAACTTAAATAGGGATTCGGTCCGATCTGATCTGTGATTATTGGGTCAGGTCTCGAGTTCGGTTATATATATTTTTTTTTTGAAAAAAAGGCTTTTAGGTTTAAATATTTTAACAAAAATTATAAACTAGATTTTATAGTAATATATATTATCACTTTGCATTTTAATATTTTAAAAAAGACACTATTTACACCTTAGACCCTAGCTCCATTAAATAACTAGAATGTTAACTTGTCTAATGTGATATGCCAACATAATAATATAGATTCACTCAATACTAAAATGACTTTTTAAATATATAATATTTAAAAATAAATAAAAAAGACCATATCAATTCTAACAAAGTAGTTCTTGATTTTTTTTAATAGCTATCAAAGTTTTACACTTATACCAGAAATCTTTTACTAAGTTGGTCGACTTTTTTTATTAACTTAAGTTATGTTTGTTTTTATTTATGTTTTTGTTTTTAAATTTAATATAAACAAACATTTGAGTGTTTAGTTTTGGTTTCTTTTAGTTTTCAAAATTTATGAAAACCACAAAAATATATAAATTTTAAAACAAAATTTTATTTAATAATTAAAATATATTTAAAATAAATATTAATTTATTTTAATAAAATATAATAATATTTATCGATAATTTATTAATAAATATTATATAAGAGATTAAAATAATTTTAATTAATTAAAAAAATTATCTTTAAGTTTTATCTAATATGTACTTATCATCAATAATGAAAATATAACTATATTGATATTAACAACTAAACATAATTTTTTTAAGAATAGAAACTAAAAACTAAAAACAAAAATTAAAAATCACAATAGAAAATAGAATAACGAAACGAAACCTTAATAGCATTAAAACAACAAATGAAATAACGAAGCAGTTAGGTTAGATTTTATGATTAGTTTATGCATAAAAGCAACTTCAAATTTATACCCTGGTGAAATAAGCGAAAGATATATAAGTTAGCCATAGAGAATCTATTTGTATATCTAAAAATATGATAAATTCACAGAAAGGGAAGTGGACAAAGGCCTAAAACCAAAACAAAAAGATCAAACTACGCATAAAATGTTAAACCTTAAAATCTCATTCAATGATTCCATCTATTCAAATTTGTTAATGATAATGATGAATATGATGAAAAGAACATAATATAAGTGGAGAAGAAATAAAAACAAGATATGGAGAGGAATAATGGAACAAAACAAATGATTCTTTATAATAAGTGAAACATATCATAACAAATTACTGCAATATACTTATAACAAATTAGAATATCTATTTATATAGATGAAACATAGAAAGTTCCTACTATTCTGCAACTATTGCAAAAAAAATCATAGTAAAATTAGACTAGATAAACATTATCCTAATAAGCATCGACTATTTCAACATAAAACATATATCATAATGTTTACAAATTTGATATATATAATGAAAGTAAAGTGTATCAATTCTCCTTCATCATTAACTTCATCATCAAGACTTATAATCTTGTAAACATTTGATTCTGTCAAAAAATGTAAAAAAAATGACTCTTGGATAAAACTTGATAAGTTTTCTTCATTTATATTGATCACTACTTCTTCTTACTAAAGAAGAGAAAAAACACTTTCTTTTGGGTATTATCATTCCATTCCTAACCTTCTTCTTCGGCAAAAATTATGTCTTGGCTGATAATTACCTTCTTTGTGATAAGATTAAATAGCTTATACCCCTATGCACGTAACTAATGAAGATAGTTTTCTCTGCTTGGTTGTTTAACTTTTTTCTTATCTCTACTAAAATATGAGCATAAGCAATAGGAACCAAATACCTTCAGATGCTTCGCACTTGTCTTGACACCACTTTAAGCTTCTACAAGTGTGAGATTTAGGACTCTTTTTATCATTATCATAT
>JANZXR010000009.1:5307400-5330884 GCA_027575705.1 Erythroxylum echinodendron
GGAATCCCATGAAGCCTGATTATTTTATCCACATATTTCTTGGCCAAAGCATTCAAAGAATCTGTTTGCTTAATTGGCAAGAAATGTGCTGACTTGGTCAACCTATCCATAATCACCCATATTGCATCATGCTTCCTACTGGTCCTCGGTAATCCCATTAAGAAATCTATCATAATCTTCTCCCACTTCCATTCCGGAATAGACAAAGGCTGAAGCTTGCTTGAAGGTGCCTGGTGTTCAGCCTTGACTTGCTGACATACTAAGCATCTCTTAGTATACTCCGCAATATCCTTCTTCATTCCTTTCCACCAAAAATGCTCCTTCAAATCTCTATACATTCTTGTACTTCCTGGGTGCATAGCATAAGGGCCATTGTGTGCCTCATCAAGAATTTTATCTTTCAGTTCTTGCCTATTAGGAATACATAATCAGTTCCCTACCACCATCAATCCATTCTCCCTTACCTCTATTTCAGAAGGTTTACCAATTTTAATTTCCTCCTTGAGTCTGCTCAAATGCTCATCTTGTTCCTATAATTCCTTGATCTTTTCATTCAACACTGGTCTTACTTTAAAGTTAGCCAATATACACCCAAATTCATCTTGCTTCAATACCACTCTAAGTTTGGCTAATTCCTTCAATAAAGGAACATATACTGTCTCCACATGAGCCATAGTCGATTTTCTGCTTAATGCATCTGCAACTACATTAGCTTTCCCTGGATGGTAGTCTATCAGTAAATCATAATCTTTCAATAACTCTAACCATCTTCTTTGTCTCAAGTTCAACTCCTTTTGACTCATTAAATACTTGAGGCTCTTATGGTCTGTAAATACCTTAGTAGTAACTCCATACAAATAATGTCTCCATATCTTCAATGCAAAAATTATAGCAGCTAACTCTAAGTCATGAGTAGGATAGTTCATCTCATAAGGCTTCAAGTGCCTAGAAACATAAGCAATCACCTTATCTCCTTGCATCAATACACAACCCAATCCTTTCCTCAAGGCATCATTATATACAGTGTATCCATCATTGCTTGAAGGCAAAGTCAAAATTGGTGCACTCGTCAATCTATACTTAAGCTCCTCAAACCTCTTATGACATTCATCTGTCCACACAAACTTTTGATTCTTCCTTATCAATTTAGAAAGTGGAGCAGCTATCATGGAAAAGCCCTCCACAAACCTTCTGTAATACCCAGCTAAACCCAAGAAACTCCTCACTTTTGCCACATTTCGGTGCTTGTTTATCTTTTCATTCAAACAAAATGCCATGACTGATTTCAATGGCATAACTGAATCAAAATTCATAAATCACATGCATTTTCAATAATCACACATTTTAGCAAATTGAACATGCATGCACACATATATAGGCAAGAATTTGCCCAATCGCACAATAACTATAAATACATTACCCACCAAATTGCTTGACAATCAAAGTTCACTATTGTCTTTCCTCTTCGCCTTGGAACGGACTTGCTTGGTTTCCTACAACAAATCAAGTTCTCATTCAATAGGAATTCAACTTTGAGAACCCATAAAACCAAAAGCATTGAACTTATAGTAGAATGGTTAAACCCATACGTTTCTCAATCTCTTTGAACCAAAAGCCCTTCAAAACTCCCATAGATCTAGAAATCAACTTACCTTAAATCCTCACCAAACAATGAATTTCTTGGATCTAAAGAAAGTTCTTCCCTTCCTCTTTTTTTTCTCTTAATGAGTAACCTCAAAATCACTTTTCAAGACTAAGAAAAATCAAACCCTAGCTTAGCTTTCTTTCTTTCCTCTCAACCACCGAAACTCTCTCCTTTCTTTCTCTCTTTTATGATTTTTCTCTTCTTTTTCACTCCAATCACGTTTTTAGTCTTCCACTTCATAAGACAACATTTTTCTCTTCCCTTTTTACCCTTAATGAATGCTAAAAGTCCACTTTATCTTTCCTTATAAGCTTAGGTTCTTCTAAACTTAAGTCATCTTCCAAAAATGCCCTTATGCACCTTACAACATCCACACTTTAATTCCATCAATCCATGAATTAAATCCTCCTAAACTTGACATAGTAGTTAACCCCAATCAAAAATAATTTATCTAACAATACCAAAATTCATTCAAATCATGCTTACTAAAATTAAAAAAAATTCGAGGCCCAACATCATATCATCAAACCTGTCATAAATTGCCGCAGATCTTCCTATCCTTTTAGTGGAATCAATTCTTGCAGTCTTGTTGCTTTGTGAACTTTCATTCTCCAAAACCCTTTTGTATCTTTTTCTCTCACTCCCTTCATCATGTGAAGCTTAAGGGGTAGCAAGAGGAGTAGATGCAAAGGCTAAGGTGGTTTCTTTCCACACCTCTTCCCAGTCACCTGTCACTTGATAATTGTTTAGACCACTTATCTCATCTATATTCTCATGATCATGATAGCCTGACAATTGATGATGAGCATTATAGCTATCAGGTGGAGAAAGAACATATGCTTCCTCAACTTCTTGTTTTTCTTGTAGAGGGTCAGCCATAGGAAAAAATGTAATTTTTCCTCAAATCAAATATCCAAAAAGTTTATCCAACTTACATTCAAGCTCAGGTTCAAGCCCTTCCTCTTTAAATGTTTTAAAATTTTTGTTCTCCTACACAAAAATAATTAACTTATATTTAACTATTTATTTAGCATTAAAGTAAAGGAAAATAACTTAAAATGGGCTAACCTTAATCTTCAAAGTCCACCAATCCTCACTAGCAGCAATTATTCCTTTGTTATAGTCCCATCCTCATCCGGTTTCTTTCCCTTTCAACTGTTTCCAAAAACTCCATCTAGTTCTCATCCAATCAAACTTATTTTTAAGCTTAGTTTTATCCCATTGTAAGTTGGTTGTTTTGTGAAACTCTTCTTCCACCTTCTTCCATGGTATCCTTTGACAAATAACTCCACCACGTTTTCCCTTGCTCCTTTGAATATATTGGTTACAAATGTCACAAAAGAGAAAAAGTATTTCTTTTGGCCAACGAACCTGACCTATATCATTCCCCCTTGACTTTCACCTTTGTTCCTTTTTTGAGATGATGTCATCTCATACAAGATGAGAAAAGGTTGTATACTTGTTAATCAATTTGTAATTGGTTTCACTAGTGAGTTACTTTAGTTAGTTACAATTAGACTCTTCCAACAAAATAATTATATAAATACTTTTTACCATCGATATATTTTAATTAATTACTTAATTTAAAATTATTAGATCTTTTAATTTAAATTGAGTAATAAAATTAACTTGCGAATGTTATTCAAAACTTATATAAAATTTTATTGAAATATCTTTTTATTTAACCAAATAATTATTAAATAATTAAATAATATTAGAAGAAGATAAAAATAAATTTGTAAATATTAAATAATCAACTTTGAACGCATGATCAATTAAACCCAAATACTAAATTAAATTAAAGATTGAAATATAAGTATTTTGTAACTATAAATTAGAGATTGAATACTAATATCAACTATGATACAAAATGAATCAAACCATCCAAGATAAAATAAAATAGCATTGAAATTATCAAAAATCAACAAATACGAACCATCCATATCAACAAGAAATTTTAATTGTCCACGACAAGTTACACTCTTACTATCAAAAAATATAATAACTATCCAACTCTCTCTCTTTTCTCTTTTTTATGTATACCTTGATTTATATATTAATAAATGAATATCAACATTTATTGTACTAAACTTACTTATCTGTACAAATAAAAATAGTTGTATGTCTAAATTAGGACTAAATAAAAACTACACTAAGAGCGTGGAGAAATAATGTTTAAACTTTACACACTTGTGTGTATATAAACACATATTAAACCTTATAAAATGGAAAAGTAAAACTATTGACATTTTTTATTAATGGTTCTACTTATATTAAAACAGTCTCTAAACAAACATTAATTTAATTTAATAAATACTATCTACTTTTATTAAATAGATTATCAAATCAAAACATCCATTAATAAGTGACAACACTATTCTAGTGATAGAATAAATCTATAATAAACTAAAATCATATGCCATATGTTTCAATTTACATAATATTTTACGTTCTTTGACATATTTTTATCCATTGTAACTTGGAATTATACTATATTATTAAATATACAAGGAAAATAACTTCGGATGCTGTTGTTTTATGCAATACAATACCATATACAAATAGCTTTTTTATTAAAATAAGTGTGTGTGTGTGTGTGTATTAGTAATAGACATTTGATTCTGGTCAGGCTAGTGACCCAATCTCTTTGTATTAGTAACAGACATTTCAAAGTTCTAATTCTTACCACTCCACCCCCAGGGTCTTGACACCAATTAAGAACCAAAAATGATCACACATCAATTGTATATCTTGGGCCACAAAACTTTCAAGTTGATGCCTTATTAAAAGAAAAGGTTAGTGTTAATGCTTTTAATTTAACAGCAATTTAGCCTCTATGATTGTCTAAATGATTAAATAATTGTGAGTGGAGCCAAATTCATCCATGTATACATAAACAAACACAAAAATAATGACTTCAGTCAATTCTAGTAATCTTCACACGACCTAGTTATTATTTTACTCTAAACTTAGATGCTAAATCTCCTAACCCTATTCAAAATAACAGGAACACAATCGTGTTATATTTTTTAAAACGTATAGGTTAATTTCATTTTCCTTTTTGCTTCAATTTTATTTTCCTTTCTATATAAGTTCGTCAATCTCTTAGGACTATACAAGTTAAATATAGTCAGAATTAAATGCTTCAATGCAAATGGGCTATATAGTTTCAATAATGAAAATCCATGATGTTACTATAACTATCCAAGCACTAACACCAAAACAGTAACAAGTTTAAGAAACAATCCTTGAATCTTAACACCATGAACGAAAACGTAAGGTAACACTCAATACAACCTAGGAGATGATCAAAAAAAGCCTTTTCCTTGATTAATGAGAACCAATAAAGTAAACCAAACCTTAATCGATCTTAGTAACTATAAAAAAGCAAAGTAACAATCAGTACCCACACAAACCCGATAAGAACCCAAAAACATAAGATTAAATCAAAAAATAGGAACAATCCTGCTTTCAATCAAACTGATCAAGTATTGTAAGATTGTGTTAGTGTTTCCATTTTAAAGGTGAAAAGAGACAGTGGAGTAGTGAGTTATCAATGAAGAAAGTTAAATGCAATAAATACAAAGATCAGCTACTTTCTACTACAACTACTATTAGAATTCATTTATTGAAACTATATCTATCTTAGATTTCATTCGTTAAATCTTAGATTACATTCATTAAATGATGTTTCATTAAATCAATTACAGCTAGAATCCTAGTCTACTAAAGGAATATCGACTTAAATAATTATCTTGACAGAAGTAGACTTAAAGGAACATCGACTTAAATAAGACTTGCCAAGAATAAATTACTGAAATACCTCATCAAGACCAATAGTGAAGAAGTATATCATATTAATTACTGACAGAGCTGATTTGAACACTTCTATCCTCTCTTCAGGAGGATATGACTCCAGGATTATATGAGAATTTCCATCACCATCTTCCTTCTCTCTCCAGATTTCTAGAAGAGGGTTGTTTTCCTAATGGAAATTTGGACAGAACATCAACTTATATATAAATGGACATTCAATCAGCTGAAACATTGGAAAATGAAACAAAATATAAGCACTAAAATACGTAGATACAAGTCCAAATTGAAATTCACTAGAGCACTAAATTCATTATAATAATATACCAATAATGCCTTAAGGAACAAGATTGTGTATAAACTATTATTATAGAAATGATGAATGATCCCTAATCCACAAACGTCAAAATGGAAACAAAATTTCTACAACACTGAAGTGGGAAGATAGTTAACCTACTCCATGATACAACGCCCTAAAAGTCACAAGACATTTGAAAGGAAAAGATGACACAACTAGCTAACATAAAGCCCATAAAAAGATAATATAATTTTGCAATGCAACCTACTAGGTACATAAACTTATATTTATTTTTTCATTTGATTGTGCATCACAATGATTAGCTTTTTATGACACCAAAGCTATTTTAGAAACAAACAAAACAACAGTTTTGTAAACACACTTTACTGAGCAGAGGATTGATTTCAAGAGAGAATCATAAGTGGGAGAAGAGACTTTCAATTCAATAAACTAATTCTGCAGTGCCAGATCTTTAGTAAAGTTGCCGCAAACAATTCTATGGTATTTACAGAAAGGAAGAGAGGTTTCCAGGGTAAAAGGTGCTCCTGTTCCAATAAAAATTTACAAAGTAAGGATAATTTAGATACGATCGTGGCAGAATAGTAATAAAATAGGAGCAAAAGATATTTCAAGTCTGATTAATAGAAGGAATCAAAAGACGCACTTAAATTAGTACATAACTGTAGTGAAGAACCATGACGAGTAAGCACTAGAATGTAATAAACCTAAAGATAACTACAAGAACAGCTACCACTCTAAAAGAAACTAGAAATAGAATCACAACATTTGGAAGAATAGAAAATAAAAGATAAACCCCAAGTGAAGAATTCCCAAAGCCTCACTGCATTTTAGGTATTAACTATTATTCCATGTACCAATTATCCAATCAATATTCTGCAATTTTATTATTCCCAATAAGATTAAAAAACCATGTATGACAAATCAGATTGTAAGAAAAGTCAGATATATCCATAAAACACAAGTCGGGGAAGAAGCCATAAAGAAAAGGTTAACTTCAACATCAAACTGTATCCAATTTGGAGCTTTCTTTTAATCTTAAAAGAAATCAAATTGAATAATGAAGTTTAATTCGTTGAGGATAGAAACACTGGAACTAATAACAAAAAAAAATCAGAATTGCACTGAACTTTCACAAGAGGATGAAACATACCCAAAATCCTATCTCATATCAATCATGGAACAAAACCTAGAACCAAAATGAAAGAGAAATCTAAAAAGACTTACTTTTGATTGTGCTCTTGCACTGCGAAACAAGTGAGGCTTTCGATTTCTATCCCTTAGAAGAAGTTGCAAAACAAGAAAAGAGAAACAGAAGAGTATGATCTGTAAACACATTCGTAAACCGGCGATGGTGATCTGGTGGAGAAGTGAGAGCTAGGAGATGTGAGAGATGCAAGGAAAGAGCCAAAGAAAGTAAGAGGTTTCTAGGGAAAACAAGAAAGAAGTGGTCGAAGAGTAAAGAGTAAATGAGGGCAAAATCGACATAAAATTTAAAAAGCTATCAGCTGATTTAGGAAACACTCCTGTGAAGGAGTTACTAAAAAATTAGCTGGTTGGGTAGAAAAACAAGTTTAATAGCTTTTTTATAAGGTCAACCAGCTGAAATGGGTCAATCAGTTAAAAAAGAGCTTATCAGGTCTTTACCAAACAAGCCCATAACCTCAAAAATAAACAAACCAACCAACCTAAACTCCTAAATGCACCTAAAATTTCACGATTGGCATTGCTCATCTTAGTGGCTCACAGCTTTGTGCAAAGATGATAAGATTGAAATTACATTCAAGATTACTTAGTTATCAAGTTAGCAAGGAATCTAAACTCCTAAGTGCACCTAAAAATTTCACAGCTAGTATTGCTCGTCTTAGTGGCTCACAGCTTTGTGAAAAGATGGTAAGATTGAAATTACATTTAAGATTACTTAATTAACAAGGTAGCAAGGTTTTATTCCTATCTTCAACTCCATAATATCTGCACCCATTTTTCTTGTTTAGATTAAATAGAGATATAACATTTACAAAGCTCCTTACATACATTTCCTCCCCAACAAATATGAATTAGAGTCAAAATAAATGACTATACAATCTTAGTGTAAGATTTTCCATATAAATCAAATGTTTCTTAACGACAAATCACCTAAGTAAGACTCCTTGGAAACATTGAGCCTAAACCCTAAATTCTAAACCCTAATCCCTAATAGAATTTACCTTTTCTCTTGTGTAAAAACAGAATGATTGACATCATGTACACAGGAGCTCGACTTCCAATTTTATAGCCTGTATCAAAAGCTTCTGGTTTGCTTTACTTCTTCATGATGACTTTGGCAAAGCATTTGAGTTATAGGGTGAATAAAATTAGAACTCCATATCATGTTAAACAACGTGAAGAAATTGCAATTAAGTCAAGTATAATTGATTTTAATACATGATTAGTAATGCTAGTGATTAGATCTAATTTCATGCCATTTGTAGAGAATTTACTTGTAATGAATCATATTTAAGTGATAAGGGTTAAATAGAGTACTCGAGAGAGATCCAAGTGATCTTTTTTATGTTAAAATGAAATCTTTCATGAGATTTAACAAATCTTAATGCATTTAAAAGCGTGTTAACTTATTAGAGATATGAATTAACCAATTAAAAAGTAGATAGTTGTATTTTAAGAGTGTGGATTTAGCATCTAGGAGATTCTATTAGTCCAAATAGATATCCATTTTAGGTTAATTAATTCATGAAATCAAAAATAATATTAAGGGAAATATTTTTCTAAACATTGATATTTGAATGAATTCTTTCTACTTGTATTACTTACTAATGAAAGGTGCACTAACCTTAAGTGTCAAGCAATAGAATAATAATAGGGAATTTTTAACATGGATATAGAAGATAATTTTTATGTTACCTCAGAAGTATTGGCTCTGAAAAATTATATTGTTAAAATAACTCTTTTTCAAAATATTCTTTCAAAAGAGGATTTTTGAAAATTTCTTTTTGTAGATAATGTGAAAAATATTTTGATATTAGTTTTGGTTGGTGCTAAATAATTTTTGTGCTACATTTTTAGTCATTATTATTTAAATTTGTTTTGTGAGTTTTTGCCAAGATAATTTCACATCTTCAAAGCTTGAAATATTGATTTGAGATGAGGAAGATGAAACCTCACCTTGTATTTTGAGTAGGAATAAATGGTACTTTTTTCTCCTTTAGAATTTTCTGTCATGACCTAAATTATAAGAATTCCTGAATTAAAATTGAAAATAGAGACTTTATATGTGTGTGTGCTTGTGTGTGTTTTGATGAATATTGATTTTTTTTACTAGGTACAAAATATAATCTAAATTTGTTATTTTAAAAAGAAAATATCTTAATTAAAAATTTCCTTATAACTTTAACTTCAAAATTGTCCTCAAAATTTTTAAATTATTTATCATGATTACAACAAATCATTATCGTTTTTTTTACACAACAACAATAACACCCAGTAGAAATTCTATCGACGCTCTTTGGAAAGATCTAGTAGTACGCAGTCTTACTAGTAATTAGTACAGAGTTTGTTTCTAAATAACCCACCTGAAAAGGGAAAAAATAAATAATAAAAATTTCTTAAATAAATAATAAAAATTTCTTTGACGTCATATAATTATTAAAGAAATATAAGATTGATTAATCTAAAATTGAATATGATAAAAAATATTAAATAAAAACATAAATTTAGGATTTCTTTGTCTTTATTTCTACTTTTAAAGAAATTATTTGGTTGAATTTTTAATTTTGGTTTAATTTTTTTTGGTTTTGTTGTCATAATAAAAAATATTAAAAACTAGAGCCAATGGGGTCCTTAAAGAGATTATTCCGGGATCAAGCCATGGAAGTAGACCCCTTCGTTAGGAACTTAATAGACAAAATTAGACTTCACCTAAGCATCCACAAAGCTGAAATGCACCTCTCTACTCACAACGTAACTCTTATTTGTGTAACCTTTTGATATCCGCTTGGTAGCCACAGCTTGTTTCAATCTTCTAATTTCATAACCAAAAAAATCTAAGAATCCATTTATCAATTGAAAATAAGAATTACATATTGCAGACAGGAGATAGAAGATAGAAGATGCCTAACATCTGACATTCGAGATATCTTATTTGTATACATTGTAAGGAAATGCAGTTACTCATCCCATCCTACTTTACTTCTCAAGAAAGGGAAAGGGGCATTGGTTTCAGTAGAAGCCAAACTAGTGTTTCTCCGCCACCACTAACGCTAGATCATTTGGCACCTGTTCTACTTGTTCTGCTTCTCCTTCCTGCTGCATTGCGACCATTTGTTTCTGGCACCAGCGCAGGATAACCAAAGATATGAATGCTGCAAACAGAATCAAAACACAAGAAAACACATAAACTTTGGCTGCAGTTGTACTGTTCAAATGGTTTGATCTTTTGGCAATTGAAGAGCTAGGTGCAAGTTTCTCTTATATCAAAATACCATAATACTTCTGTCAGGATTTTTATAAACACAATAAATAAGAACCCTCATATTCTTACCAGCGAAAATACGGGTTTTGATACTTGATAGATTCCAGAAAGCTGAAATTGCAGATGCTGCCACAATCTTCTTATGAGAGCATGCGTGCCATGCCTCCACCAACCAGCATTTTGTGCTCTCGGCTGCCACATCAACAACAAATTCATATTAGCAAACTATTATTGAAGATGGTAAGTTACTGTAAGTGATGACAATGTGGTGTACAACATACTCATTACCTTTACAGTTTATATGGCTAGAGTAGCACGAATACAGTTTTGGAATGGTGAAGCTAAAAAAAAATCCTGTTCGTAAAACAGTAGTTAGTCACAGTCATTTTCTATAATGAAATGGGGGCAGTCACTATGGGCATTCGTTGACCTTACCAACTGCGCAGATCCTTCTCAGATTTAAAAGGTGGCCATACTCAGCTCCAAGAAGCAATAAGGGAGTAACCTGTTACCAATAATGAAGTCCGGCTTAGCCACTCATTTAAGCAATTATGATAACTTTCTTTAAGAACAACCGAGCAAGATTTGGCAATCACTTTTAAAGTCATGGAAGGCTCTCCTGAGAAGAGCTCCCTCATCTTTGCAATTGTGAGATTCATCGCTGGAAGCATCAATCTACCAACTTTCAAAATATCCTCGTCTTTAAGCTTGAATTCGCATCCCTTTTCAACATTGTTTCTGTGATTCAGTTATCAAAGCTTAGAAGGATGCAGAGTTGAATGGAATTTAATTACCCCAATACTATCATACCTTTGACATATCGAATTCGACAAGAATGACGCACCCAGAAACAGAAGCCCGAGTTGGGATATCACTGAGAAAATGCTGAAAAAGATGAAATTGAATAGATTTATATTTATTAACCAAAGCCAAAATGGGAATGGTCAAAACAAGATATACACACCTAAAGTTAATCCCTTTAGCAAAGCAGGAAGATAGGAAGCATAGACAACCAAGACCAAACCAAAGACTTGATTTTGCCACGTCTTTCCACATAATCAGATCATAAATGACCATCCCAATTGCATCCCAATTGCCTCCATCGCTACCGTCCACTTCTGAATCCCAAAGTAAAAAATAAGCACTGTCGATCCATATAAGGAACGCTATCAAAATTAGATTAGCATCTATTCATTATAAAAGAAAGAAACATACTAGGGATGCAACTTGAAGAAGGAAAAGAAGAAGCTGGGAAGGAGAGTTTCTCCTTCTTAGACTTCCCACTATGCCTTCTCTTCCTCACTTTGCCAATCTCATCCATCAGACCAACCAACTCTCTCTCTTCTCTACTCTCCATCTCTACTCTTCTCCTCAACCTCCGGTGGCTTCTTGGCGACGCGCAACCCAATGCACCAGTTTGATTGCCCCTGCTTCTGCATCTCCGGCGAGATGCAGTTGGCTCTAGGGCAACATCCTCCGCCATCTCAAGCCTGTCGGAGAGGCGGGTTCTTGGTTTCCGAGAAGGGGAAGGTGAAAGAAGTAGTTCTTGGAGAGGGAGGGAGGTGGTGGAAGACTTGAGAGACTGAGCTGAGGGTGTTGACGGGGTTTGGTTGGGTGAGGAGGGTACAAGGTCCAACGACAGAGTTGGTGGGATGGAATATGTGATTCTGGCCAAGCGAGAGGCTGACTTGGGGTTTGATCTGTGAGTATGAGAAGGTGGCGTTGTGGTTGTTGTTGAGTCCATTTTTCTGGTGTTATCAGGGATGGAAGAAAATGGGGTTGTGTCGTGTAAGAAGAGATGGGGTTTGTGTCTGAAATATGAGTATATGACATGACAGGGTTTTATGGTGGAAGTAGCCGTTAGGAATCGGAAGAAAGGGGGTTTATTTTGAATTGTGTGTGGATCGGACTTGGAGGCGATAGTAGTGGGGCCTTTCATTTGCAACGGTTAGGTATGCAAAGAATGCTCGGCTTTTTTACTTTGTTGAGCCTGTAGATTCAATAATGCGTGATCTTACTTTTAATTGGAGAGGTCCATCACTCGTCTTTTTTACTTTTAACAATTTAGTTGAGAGAGGGCAACCAGATTAGCTCTAATCAAAATTTTGATTAACGGAATCACAGCTCGCAGGTAAATAGCCAAAACTCATAGAATCACATAATCGCCCTGCAGCATTAAGGGAATTCATCTGCTTGTCATAACTCACATATCAAATGTCACTCATGGGACCAATCCTGTCTAAACATAGTCTTAGAAAAGGTAGATGAGATGATAAGCATAGGGTTTATACAATAACTAATGTACTCAGATTGGTTAGCTAATGTAAAAAAGGTCAAAAAGTTCACAAGGATATGATGAATGCTTGTAGACTTCATGGATCAAAGTACCAAAACACAACTACCCATTTTCGAATATACATTTGTTAAGTGGATGCGGCAACAAACCACTGACGTCGAGCTTTATTGCATTATTTTAGTTTGTCTCGTTTTCTCATTGGTAAAATAACAAGTTCTACCCGAAGGTACCTCCCATTCTTCACAATATTTAAACAATCTTAGAAGTTCATGTGGAGCAACTGAACGTTAGTAGGCCTTTAAAGACCTTAAAACTACATGCATAATCCCCTGCTAATTGTAACCTCACAAAAGCCCAACCCAGCCCTAGAAGAGCATATATATATATAACCTCACAAAAGCCCAACCCAACCCTAGAAGAGCATATATGTACATATATATATATATATCAGGGGGTTATGCATGTAGTGTATATATGGAGAGAGAGAGAGAGAGAGAGAGAGAGAGAGAGCACCTGGATTGTAAGAAAATCAACGAAAATCCATATTCTCGTTTTTCTTCTCCATATTTCAAACAGTAACAATAATATCATTCAGTATAAATTTCACTAAAACTCGAGTTACGAAGAAATCCTGTAATACACAACCTTACTTCTAACTAAAAGAGAGGCTATTTCTAAATTTTCAGGTAGTAAGTATACAAAAAATGGCATCTTTCTCCTTCATGTAAAGCTTTTCTCATATATTTCCTCATTTTATTTATTTTTTGATGAAATTGGAAAAAAAAATTAGAGAAAAGATCGCTAGAAAAATGAGAAAAAGAAGAGTTAGGAGAAGAGAATAGGGTAAAAATAGAGATAATTTTATAAAATTTTAGGATATATTAAGGGGAAATAGAAAATATTAATATTTAAGGGTAAAATTAAAATTTAAGCCGTAAAAGAGTGTCATAGTAATAATAAAGAATGTATAAGTAAAATAGGAATTTTTAATAGTTAAGAATAGTTTAGTAATTATGGTAGGAAGATAAAGTAAGGATATTTTTTAATAATTAAGAACAAAATGGTAAGAAAAGAAGTAATTTTGGATTATTAAGTATAGTTAAGTTTGAAAAAAAATTCACAAATGTAAAATTGAATTCACATTTGGGCCTTAGTTTTCCATGTGGCAAATTCTCAAAGAAATAAAGTGAACTAGTAGCCTACATAGGTAAAATATAGGTCTATATTTGACCTATGTTTTGAGTCATTCCTTTAAAATTATGTCAAAATTGCTTTGGTTTAACTTAAATATGCTCGATTTTGTTTCTTCTTCATTGAGATTATAAAAATACGTGCAAATATAATATAATCTGCATTAAGTACCAAAATCTATAAAAATCATCAAAGTTCAAGCAAATTTCTCTCAATAATGCTAAAAACATAGTCTAACTAACACTTATCTCCTATATCATGTCATGTATCAATATGTTACTAGTCTTTTCCTTCAATGTCAGCTAGCTAGCTGTGAACTATTAGATCTAAAAGAATCTAACAAATTTAGGGCATGACTTTCTTTAAAAATACAAAATTTTATCTCTATCTTTCCTCTATATGTCACACTCTTGTTAGCCAAAATTAGGCTCACATAAACCAAAAAAACAAGTCGTGGATTTGTCATAAATGTAGCATCATCATACTTATTCATTTAAAAATAATTTAAAAACCTAACATTTAAGTTATTTACCACATAATTCGTATCATCTTAGTCATCGATTTTGAATTGTTTAAATCTTAGCCATTGAAATAGATCTACACCTCAACTATTCAAAATAATCAAATGAATAGTCAAGATGAAGTAACTATATATTGGTGAGATAACTAAGTCATAAAGAAATATCTAGAAGCTCCACTGGTAGTATGATTTTTAGAGGTTTGAAAGGAGAAAAAGTATGATAAGAGTTCTTCTAAAGAAAAAATTGCTAAAGCCAAAAATTAATTCTAAACCCTTTTGAAATAGAGACATTAAATGTTCTTAGTGTTTAGGAATACGACATATTACATCCCAATGCCCAAATAAAAGAGTTATGATCATGAGGGATGATGGAGGAGTAGAGAGGATGGTTGACTCGAATGAAAAAAAAGCTATACCACCATTTAAATATTATAATAATAAGGTTATTAAATATGCTATTAAGAGTAATGTGCTTATCACTTAAAGAGAATTAAGCCTTAAAATTAAGGAGGATGGGATAGAGTAGTAGAAGGAAAATATATGTAATAGTCAGTTTCCAAAACATTACTGAGGGTTAGAGTCTTAGACTATTGAGTTACATGAGTTTTTGTCATTAAGAATTTATGAGGTGCATTTCATTCACATGCATACCATTAGCATAAACACATGAATTATGATTTTGTACACATTACAAAGATTGTTTATGCACTCAATTGACACATTCCAGGGTATGAAAGATTTAAAATGATTATTATGTATTGTTTATATCTTGAAATTGGTTTGATAGATTACAATTAGTAAATTGGAATTTATTGTTATAATTGGGAGATTTATGAATTAATATGTACATTTGGACTATGAAAAATGTCGAGTGGCAAGACAATTTGGCTAACACATAGCATTAGGATTGAGTGACAAATGACTCAGATAATTGGTTAACAAATGGCTTGGAGATTGAATGACAAATGACTTAGAGGTTGAGTGACAAATAGACTAATTATTAAGTGACATTTGGTAACTTAAGTGGAAGACATGTAGTTTGGTTCTTTAGTTGACAAGTGTCGTGACAAGTATCATGACACTTACCACACACCTACCCCACATGTTATAAAACACAAGACAACCATTTTCTCTTTCATTTTGCTACATGCCATCTTTTTCTTTCTTCTTTCAATTTTCAAAACTCACCCAATCCACACAACTTTGAGTCTTGATAAAATTATGCACTAGCCATTCCAATATTTTGTTATCTTTTTCTTATTGCTAAAACCCACTTCTATTCTCATCTTGTTCTTGAATTTGTGATGAACATGTAAACTAGGAGGGCTAGGTTAGCTTGATGAAAGGAGGAAGCTTTTTAGCTAAATAAGTAAGTAAAGTATTATTCTTTATGGCATGCTTTAATAGAAAGATTATGATGATGGATTGTGATAATGGTGGTTAATGAAGTGTGCTGGAATTTGATGAACAAATGGATACACTTGTGTTCTATTTTTGTTTAAATGATAAAAAATAGTTTGTGAGTTATTGTATAGATGATTTTGAGTTGGGATTGAGGTGAATTTGATGAATAATTAAAGTATAATTAATAAACTATTAAGAAAATATTTATGATTTGGTATGTAGATGTTGAAAATCTGGAGAAATTAAAGGAGAAGGGAGAGAGAACACTACGTTCATTCGTCCCACGATCATGGGAAGGTCCTCCATGATTGTGGGAAATGCTTTGAAAATGAAATTTTATGTTTTGTGTGATATTTGAACCAAATAAGGATAAGTTACTTTACTTTGGTACATTTAGACTTGATTAAGGCTTGAAATGAACCTTGCTTGATGTTGGATAAGTTGGTTAAGTGTTTGATAATTTTAGGTTGTTATTTCACGTTATAACTTAAGGAAAGGATGGTTTGATATCAATGTATCTAAATCTGGAATTTGCAAGTTGTCTAAGAAATAAAGGTGTCCTTATGAATGCAAATGTGGTTCAAAGGGTCTGAGTAATATGAATTAGGTATGAATGAATAAGAATTTGGATATTATGTTATTATATAATGCTAGAAAGGGATTGGTGAATGAATGATTGATGAATCTAGAATAATCAAGTTTACTTGAGGTATAAACCTAAATTGCAAACTAGTTATATCCAAGTTATGATGGATAAATGATTAAGATATGTGATTTAAAGATACATACCTGGGAAAGTCAATTGAGCATGCATTAAACATGACACACACACACACACACAGTATGTGTGTGTACATGATTAAATATATATATGATTGATCAAATTAGTAATAAATGTACAATATGTGTGCATTCCATGACTAAAGAAGCACAAATTGAACGTTAGCATCCAGGCATTGCCGGTTCATCAAGGTAATAAATTATCTAGAGCATACTGTGAGCTAACCTAGATGTTTTCTCAACCTCATTGATTTGTTTCTGTTTAATTTTCAATTATTGAACTGTTATTGTTATGATTGTGATAATTTTGGACATTGATGGTCTGAGGAGTTTGATATTTCGGATTATATTGGGAGTGTTTCCTAAATTATATATAAATTTGAAAAAATATATGTACTTAACTAAATGTTAAATGACAGACTCAGATCTGATGAATATGATAAATGAGTGTGTACATCGAATGAAAGTTTCTAATAACATATTATATAAATTCATGAATTCAATCATATTGTTATGAATGATCAGATAAAGGAGCTGTGACCAGAGTGACCAGTGTGAAAATGAGCTAAAAGCTCATAAATGTGCATAAAGAGCCATAGGCTCAATTATTAGTGAGCTCAATATCCATAATAGATACGGGAAAGTAAATGAAATAAGCCCTATATCCACAATAGATACGGGACAATAAATAGGCACTTGGTTACAATAAAGTAAAAATGAATAGAGTCATATGTGCATTTGCATATATAACTTGATATGTATCATATGCATGATTGAATTGATTTATTGGAATGTACTGAATAGTGATGCGAAATATTGTATACAAGTTGTACTTGTTAAAAAATTTTAATATTGGATGATATGATTTGCTAATGAATTGAATTGTAAATTGTTCTTGTGTTTTGATATGAGTGAGCACATCAATGATAGTTCACTCACTGAGTTTGCAAACTCATCAAAATTGCAAATGTTGACTTTCAGGTATGAGAGAGACCTAGCTCCTAAGGCAAACTAGTAGAAGTCTACTTCTGTCAATTTTGGAAATCAAGAATGGCTCAAAGGTCTAGTCAGCTGATACTGAGAAGTTTAGATAGAATACTTTTATATGGTTTCTTACTTCATATAGAACATTTTGTAAAAGAGTAGTAAACTCTCAGATGTTTTTGGTAATGAAAATATATGTATTATGTAGTACAATGCTACAGTGTAAATCATGTTGGTGAATGAAATGGGAAAAGTTGATCTTTTGACTACTTATGTTTTGTTTGATCCCTTAATAAGTTAATGTGATTGGTTTAATATGCCATTTTTGTATAGTATGTTCTTGAATGACCTCTGGATGTTTGGGCATATGCTCTATGGTAGTGGTTTGTTACAAATTTTGGTATCAGAGCATGGTTTGGCATCCTCAGGGACATATAGGAACATTTAGATATGATATATAGTGAGAGACTCATATAGTGATCACAATTATTTTTTGTTGAGGCCATCCGCTATAGAATATTGGGTCGCATAGTTAGCTGACCTTGAGTCCATAGGAGCTAATAGAGAGTCTCCAGTACCTCAATTTAAACAAATGTCTCTGAGAATTCCTAAGAGGAGAGATGATAAACTTAGGAAGTAGGGGGCTGTAGACTTTTATAGAAATATAGACCCTACAGAGGCAGAACGATGGTTGGAAAGAATGGAGCGGATCAGATGGACTGTAAGTCTAACGAGAGGTTTGACTACGCAATCTTGCTACTGCAAAATCTGGCTTATCAGTAGTGGAAGACTGTTCCCGATAGTTTCGCCGGACCTTGTAGACTGATATGGGAAGAATTCCTGAAGGTTTTAAGGAGAACTATATGCCAAAGATTTACCTAGATAGGAAGATGAAGGAATTCCTATATCTGAAACAAGGAAGCCTTGCTGTAGCTGAGTATGAGGTATTGTTCAATGAGTTAATGAGGTATGCTACTGCTTTAATTCTGATTGAGGAGGATAAATTTAGGCGATTTGAGGATGGACTAAATATGAAAATCAGGATGAGATTAGTTATTACCAATCTGAGTAATTTTATTGAATTGCGAGCTGCCTTAATTTGAATTGAATAGTTATTAAAAGATGAACAAGGAAAGTATAGGCAAGAGTTCAGAAAGAAGAGACATAGTGAGTCTCAAACTGATTCTAGCAGGAGATTCAGTAAATGCCATAATAGATCGTTTCAATCACAGACTAGATCGAGACAGTCAAGGTTTAGACTGAGAAGTTGTTTTGTTCATGCTGTAGTGGTAGAAGTCAAGTATCAGGAGGGTAGACACAACAGATGCTTAGTTGTGAGCATTGCGGAAAGAAATATGGTGGGGAGTGATTGAAGATATCGGGAGCTTACTTTTATTATGGCTCTTTTGAGCATCAGATTAGAGACTGTCCAGTGACTTTAGGACAACAGTCTGAAGTGAGAGGAGGATCAGTGACTGAGACGACTGTCTAGCAAATTAGAGCTAGTAGAGCATAACAGAGAGACAGAAGTAGAGGCAAAACAAATTCAGTAGGTCCTAGTGTCAGGACTGAGGTACGAAGTAACTAACCGCAGTATAAGGGCAAAATCTTTTCCATCACCAGATAGGAGGCACAGAAGTCCCCAGATGTTGTTACAGGTGTGTTACATGTCTTTATTTTTGAGGCATTTGCATTGTTAGATCCAAGATCTACACATTCATTTATCACACCACATTTGGCATCTAGACTGCATTATGAGAGAGAGACATTGAAATGTGGCCTAAAGGTGAGTACACTGGTAGGTAGTACTACAGTGATTAGAGAAGTATGCAAGGGTGTATGGTTTGGGTTGATCAAGTAGTGTTGAAAACCGATTTGATAATGTTGAGTTGAAAAAAATAGACCTTATTTAGGTGTGGACTGGCTTACTGCACATAGGGCTGTGATGAACTGCTACACTAAGGAGGTCATTCTTGAATCTCCAAATCAGTCGAGAGTAATATTTCGAGGTGTTAGTCAACCAGTTCCAACCATATTGATTTCCTCAATGAGTGCTTTTAAGTTGATTCGAAGTGGATGTGAGGCTTACTTAGCCTATGTGACTGATACTAGGAATGAATAGACAATTCAGGATATTCCTAATATTAAGGATTTTATGGATGTGACACCTATTGAATTACTGGGTCTACCCCCAAATAGGGAGACAGAGTTCATTATTGACCTTATTCCAGGTCTTGCTCCTATATCTATTACTCTATATAGGATAGGACCTATGGAACTCAAGGAACCTAAGACCCAGTTACAAGAGTTGTTATATAAGGGTTTTATTAGACCTATTGTGTCACCTTGGGGAGCTCCAGTTTTGTTTGTGAAGAAGAAGGATGGGACTTTGAGATTATTTATTGATTATAGGCAATTGAATTAGATGACAACGAAGAACAAGTATCATTTACCGAGGATAGATGATTTACTTGATTAGTTACAGGGAGCTAAGGTGTTTACTAAACTAGATTTGAGATCAGGGTACTATCAGTTGCAGATAGTAGAAGCTAATGTACCAAAGAGTGAATTCAGAACCAGATATGGGCCCTTTAAGTTTTTGGTGATGCCTTTTGGATTGACAAATGCTCTGGCAGCTTTTATTGTTAAGTTAAGAGGACTTCACAATTATTAATTTTGGTGACAATCAAATAATAATAATATTAGAAATAAATGAACTATTTTGACAAGTGTGTTAAGTGTGCAGAAAAATACAGAAGAAGCGAAAAACACAGAAGAAGCGCAAAACACAGAAGAAGTGGAAAACACAGAAGAAGTGAAAATGTAGAAGAAGTGGAAAACATAGAAGAAGCAGAAAACACAGAAGAAGTGGAAAACACAGAAGAAGTAAAAACACAGAAGAAGTGGAAAATACAGAAGAAGCAAAAAACAAAGAAGAAGTGAAAAAACACAAGAAGCGGAAAATACAAAAAAAGTGAAAACACAGAAGAAGTGAAAAACACAGAAGAAGCGGAAAACACAAAAGAAGTGCAAAACACAGAAGAATAGGAAAGCACAGACGATACAAAGATGAAGATACGCCAGTACGTCAGACAGTTAGTTAGTTAGAGTTAGTTACAGAACTCAACTGAATAGCGGGTTCTACAAGAATCAAGAAGCAGTTATCAAGAATCAAGAAGCAGTTGGAGACTTAGGCTATATATATAGTAGTCATAGTCGAAGATTAAACAATCTTTTAATCTTTTGAGCTTTCAAGTGTTTACTTTCAAAGAAAAAAATTATGTATTCAAAAGTGCGATACTAGAGAACAAGCTCTACTGTAACAAAAAGTTCACAATATCTTTCTAGTGAGAGAAAGAAAAGGCTGAGAGCCTGGAGAGGCTAAGATAGAAGAAAGAATAATTTGTATAAGAGAACTGAAAAGGCTCTGGAAGGGAAGAAAGAATACTTATAAAATTGTCAAAGTATAGTGGAATCTGAGACGAACTCTGAGGACTGGATGTAGCACATGGTTTGGGGTGAACCTGTATAAAAATCGCAGCGTCTATGTTCTAACCTTTCACTTTATTCTATTTTGTTTTTAGACAAGTATTAGAAGTTATTTGCTATTTAACTACGTAACTATTTTTGTATAACTTTTGTGGTATTCTTTTAACAGTTGGAAAAGTTCTTAACAAGATATATTAAAGTTTTTGTATTCACGAAAAGAATACACAATTCAACTCCCCTTTTGTGTATCTCGTATATTGTACGTGAATTCTATATTAATGTGTGATTTACTTCAATTGGCATCAGAGCTCGATTTCCAAGAAACACCTTTACAAATTGAGGACAAAGATCCATGGATAAATCACATGTTTTTATAGCTGAGGGTGCCTCCATCACAAGACCTCCTGCATTCAATGGTGAAGATTATCATTATTTGAAGGACAGCATGCGACTCTTAATAGAATTCACATATATTGATCTTTAGGATATAATCGAGAATGGACCATATGTACCAATAGATGATCAAGGAAATACCATTCCTTGTAACAGATGGTCAGCTGATCACAAGGCCAGATTTCAACTAAATTTAAAGGCCGAGTTCTTTTTGAGTTGTGCTTTAAGCATAAGTGAATATGATAAAGTTTATGGATGCGAAACTATGAAAGAGATGTGGGACACTCTATCCATCTCACATGAAGGCACAAACCAGGTGAAAGAGTCCAAGATATGTATTCTTGTACATCGGTATGAGCTGTTTAAAATGAAAGAAGATGAGTCTATTGATCAGATGTTTGGACAATTTCAAACTATCGTTAATGGACTTAAAGCTCTTGAGAGAATCTACGATAATCAAGACCATGTTAGGAAGATTCTCAAAAGTCTGCCGAAAAGATGGAGACCCAAATTCATTAACGATAGACACAGAAGAAGTGGAAAACACAGAAGAAGCGAAAACACAGAAGAAGTGGAAAACACAGAAGAAGCGGAAAACACAGAAGAAGTGCAAAACACAGAAGAATAGGACAACACAGATGATACAAAGATGAAGATATGCCAGTACGTCAGACAGTTAGTTAGTTGGAGTTAGTTACAGAACTCAACTGAATAACGGGTTCTACAAGAATCAAGAAGTAATTATCAAGAAGCAGTTGGAGACTTAGGCTATATATATACTAGTCGTAGTCGAAGATTAAACAATCTTTTAATCTTTTGAGCTTTCAAGTGTTTACTTACAAAGAAAAATTCTGTATTCAAAAGTGCGATACTAGATAGCAAACTCTACTTTAACAAAAAGTTCACAATATCTTTCTAGTGAGAGAAAGAAAAAGCTAAGAGCCTGGAGAGGCTAAGATAGAAGAAAGGATACTTTGTGTAAGAGACCTGAAGAGGCTCTGGAAGGGAAGAAAGAATACTTGTAAAATTGTCGAAGTATAGTGGAATCTTAGACGAACTCTGAGGATTGGATGTCACCCATGGTTTGGGGTAAACTAGTATAAAATCGTAGCGTCTATCTTCTTGTACATCAATATGAGTTGTTTAAAATGAAGGAAGATGAGTCTATTGATCAGATGTTTGGACGATTTCAAACTATCGTTAATGGACTTAAAGCTCTTGGTAGAATCTACGATAATCAAGACCAAGTCAGGAAGATTCTCAGAAGTCTGCTGAAAAGATGGAGACCCAAAGTCACCGCAGTACAAGAAGCAAAGGACTTAGCAAATTAAAGCCAGACGAATTGCTTGGTTCTTTGAAGATGCATGAAGTAGAGCTTGATGCTGAAGATAAACCTAAAAGAGACAAATCTATAACATTAAAGGCTGGTCAGAAAAATTACAAGACTCAGAGAAATAGAAGTTCATCATCAAAAGCCTCAAAGTTCAAAGAAGTCAAGAATAATGATACAAGTGAATCTGATCACGATTCAAGTGAAGATGATGATGAATTATCTTTCATTTCAAGAAATATCAGAAGGATGTGGAAAAAGAAAGCAAAAGGAAGTAAAAAGTTTTCTTTTAAGAAAAATAGCAAAGAAGAAGTCAAGAACGAGAAGACCTCTATCATTTGCTACGAGTGTAATAAACCAGGATATTATAAGTCTGAATGTCCGTAGCTTAGAAGAGAACCGAAGAAGAATAAAGGAAATAAAAAGAGTATGATGGCAACTTGGGAAGATTTGGAATCATCCGAATATAATTCTGATTTGGAAGCATTAGAGCAAGCAAATATATACTTGGTAGTCGAAAAAAAGGGTGACGAGGAGGTAACTTCTAACTTTAATGAACTTTAAGATGCATATTTAGAATTGTTATAATATTCACATGTTATACTAAAGCAGTATAGATCCTTAAAAAGAAAGCTTGTCGAAAACTTGAAGAACACGAAAATGTTAGAAAAAGAAAACGTCTGCCTTAAGAAACAAGTAGACGTTATGAAGAAAAATGTATCTATTGATACCGAGGAAATTAGTTAGTTGAAACAAAGGATTAATTCTCTCTTAGCAAACTTATCAACCTTTACTGAAAGTATGAAGAAAATGAATGACATGATTAGAAATTATAGACACCCTAATGATAAGAGT
>JANZXR010000009.1:5330984-5374620 GCA_027575705.1 Erythroxylum echinodendron
GAGAGTAGTATAGATGATGTTTTCATGTCTGGAATTAATGTATAGAATTCGTATAAGCATGAAGGATGAAATGTTCAACTTCTTCTATTTTCTATATCGTCTGTTAAGACATATCTCCTGTGATGATGTCAGCTTCCTCTGGGTGAGATCATCTTCCTCTGTATTATTTCGTCTGTGTTTTGGTTTCCTCTGTCATTTGTTTCATCTGTCTTTTGCTTCGTTTGTGTATTGCTTCTTTTGCTTCTTGGTAGCATTAATAAGTATAGAGTAGTAGTATATTTACACTTGTGTATCTCGGAATTATGTTTTGTTATTCCTTTTGCCCACTTTTTACTTTATGAATGCTTATGTTAAACCCTTTACCTGTTTTACCCACCTTAACCTTTACCACATTACAAACTGAAATAAGTCCTTTTGATTTATTTATGCATGTAATCATTGTAGAGAATAATTGGTGTATTAGCAAGCCTATGGTAGTGTCGTTTCCTATAGGAAGTTTGAGCGAAACACTAACCATCAAACACTTAAGAGAAATGAGTGAAACCATAAGGAAGATTCATTTTGCATCTATACTTATCTTTGAGTGATGGTACTATATGTTGAGTTTGCTTATGTACACTAATGAAAAGTAGTCATGATATGTGTAATAACATCATATTTGAGTTGACTAAAATTTGAGGGATTGTATGTTTTGATCTTTATGAAAAGGAAGTGCCATATTGATTGGTTGTGTTTATTTTGCTTGAGAACAAATAAAGATTTAAGTGTGGGAAAGTTGATAGTTATGCATTAGTGTATGTTTTTCTAAGTATTTGGCATGTGTTTCTTGCATAATAGTTTATTATTGTTGTATTTTATGATTCAATTTGTATGTTTTCGTTTAGTTTGATCTCCATTGTTGTTTTTTTATGTTTGATGTTAATTTAGGTAAGAATTGATTATTTTGATGTAGGAATGGAGGTTGGCAACTTTGAGATTGAGCTAGAGACCAAAAGAGGAGTAGAGACTAGGACACATTCTAATGCAAGAACTCACGATCATGGGAATCATGCTAATTCCCACGAATGTGGGATGTCTAATCCGAGAACATATGCGGTTCACTTAATTTTTAGGTTTTTTGGACTATATAAGATAATAAACCCCTATGGGTGAAGGGAGGACATAAGTCCTCTGTGTAGAAGAGCCTCCTTGAGTGAAAAATCTAGATTTGGAGTCTTGAGAAAGGTGGAGATTCAAAGATCATCAATCACAATAGGAAGAAGAGTTTACCAACACTGAAATTTCCAGATTTTGGCAGAGAAGTGGAGTTCTTTTTATTTGATTTTCAATTTCTTTATCTCTCCTAGTCATTGTATGATGGAATATTCAATTGTTAGGAATGTTATAGACATCATAAGTTGATGATTTACTTTTAGGGATTACTTTTGAACTATCTTATTAAACTCTTATTTTATTGATTTGAATGAAAGATGTCTTTGATGAATGTTGAATACATTTATACTATGCAATAAATTGAGAGATTGAGTAAGGTAATCTGTGTAGGATCGTATAATGAGAGTTGGCATTCTATAGACTTACAAGCATCATGTTAATTGATTAGTTGAAAGAGAGATATTGGCTAATTTAATTGCTCACCCTTAGGATAACTTAATAACTAGTTAAATTGGTGGAGTGATTTAGTAGATTAAGAGATTTCTTAATCATCTTTATTTAATTTGATGAGGGACAATTAATTACACCTTGAGAGAGCGTAGTTAATACTTTTGAACATCTTAGGTGAGACACAATTCAATTAATAAAATAAGAGGGAGATAAGATACGTAAAAAGTGATTTGTAGTTGTTAAAATCTTGAATTCCAATTTTTTGCATTTTGGTATTATCAATTGTTCATTGTTAGTCATTTAATTTTAATTTAATTTTTCATTTTATTTCCATAAAACAATTTTGAGTCTTAAACAAAGATTGATCTGAATTAAGTGGTGCCTAAGCACAATCCTTGTGGGATCGATATCCTCTTTTTAACTACAAGGCACGACTCGTATACTTATAGTTTTTAGCGTAAAACTAGTAGACTGTTTTGCAATCAACAAATTTTTGGCGCCTTTACTAGGGATTATTTGTTTAGCATCTTGTTTAGTTTAGATTACTTTGAATTAAGAGTTTTTGATATTTTTCCTTATGTATTTGCAGGTGTATGAACACAAAGAACAAGACATGAATGAGAGTTAAGAAGAGAGAAACGTCAAAATCTTATACAAAGAGATATGGTTGAGCAAAAAGAGAAAAGAGGAGCTGAGAGGACTCTGATGGACTTTATGAGGCCAAGATTCAGTCCTCAAAGAGTTGCGAGGCCCGTGGTTCAAGCTAACAATTTTGAGATCAATTTGGCACTCCTCAACATATTACAAAATAGTGTGCAATTTTATAGGCTATTCAACAAAGATCCAAATGCCCACATTGCTAATTTTTTGAAGATTTGCGACACTTTCTGGTTTAATGGAATGTCCGACGATATAGTAAAACTGAGATTATTTTCTTTCAATTTGAAAGATTGCGCAAAGGCATGGTACAATTCGTTACATTCAAGGCAGATCATTACTTGGGAGTAGCTAGCCTAAGCATTCCTCGCGAAATATTTTTCGTTGACCAAGACAATGAGGATCATAAAGGAGATTACGAATTTCCAGCAGAGTGATAGGGAACCTCTCTATGAAGCTTGGGAGAGATTTAAAGAATTACAGAGAAGTTGTCCCCACTACAACCTTCCGACGGAGTTCCTATTGTAGACGTTTTACAGTGGTCTGAATCCGTGCATAAGAGGAATTGTAGATGCAGCCGCTGGGGGTTCTTTAATGTCGAACACTATTGAAGGAACTCATGACTTTTCGGAGGAGTTGGCGAGCAACAGTTGCATGTGGTCAAGTGAGAGGAATAGACAAGGGCAAGAGCAAAAAGGTATGATCCCTATTGACTCTGTTACTGTTTTGCAGGCACAGATCAAGGCCCTTACAAAGCAATTGAGCAACATGCAAGGAGCATCGTCATCTACGGCGAAAATGATGCAAGTATAGTGTGAGCTGTGTAGGTAAAACAACCATGGCTTAGCTAGGTGTTTCTTGTTGGGGGCTAGTGGTACAGAACAGGTAAATTACCTCGGCCAGCCATAAAGAGTTAATAACCCTTACTTGAATACTTATAATCCGAGTTGGAAAAATTATCCGAATTTTTCTTGGTACTAACAATACAAGTGGTCAAGCAAGATTGCAAGGGCCTCCTGGATTTCAACACGATAGGATTGAGTTGATAGAAAGAAAAATGGACAAGTTTATGGAGATTTTTTAGTCCAAACTAGCAACTCAAAAAGAGAATCAGAAGAGGATGTCTGCCAGTCAAGAGGATGTTATTGGTGATTTTGAATTCTCTAAATGTTTATATGACTTAGGTGCAAGTATTAACTTGATTCCTTTGCCTATTTTTAGGAAATTGAGATTAGGAAAGGTGAAGCCAACATCCATGCTAATTTAAATTGTGGACCAATCCATAAAGAGACCATTTGGAGTTGTAGAATATATATTGGTAAAAGTGGATAAATTTATTATTCCTGTTGATTTTATTGTGTTGGATTTTGAAGCTGATAGAAATTATCCATTGATTTTGGGTAGGCCTTTTATGAATATTGGTAAAGCATTAGTTGATGTATATGAGGGGAAACGTGTGTTAAGAATTGGTAATGAGTAGATTGAGTTTAATATGTCAAAATCTTTGAAGAAACCGGTGGATGGTAATGTTTGTATGAAAATTAATGTTGTGGATGAATGTGTGAAGGAGGTTGAGGGGGAAGTTGATAAAATTAATGAAGTGCACAGAGATGAAAGTGTGAAAGAAGTGGAATTAGGTGAGGAAGTTGATCTAGAGAAGCTGGAGAGAACAGATACACCCACACCACCTTCAATTGTTAAGCTCACCACTTTAGAGCTTAAACCCTTACCTGCCCATTTGAGATACACTTTTTAAGGTAGGAACCATACTTTATCTATCATTATCTCCAAGCAATTAGATTGTGAGCAAGAAGAGAAAGTGGTAGAGAGCATTAGGACGATAAGAGCTGTGGTGTGGCAAATTTTTGATAGTAGGGGGATTAGCCCCAATTTGGTTATGCATAAGATTAACCTAGAAGAAGGATGTAAAACTGTGAGGGAAAGACAGCGGAGGTTAAATCCAAAGGTGCAAGAAGTGGTGAAGAAGGAGGTAGTAAAGTTGTTGGATGCGGGGATTATTTACCCTATTTCTAATAGTGAATGGGTGAGCCCAGTACAGTGTGTGCCGAAGAAGGATGGCATGACAGTGGTAGAAAATGGAAAAGGTGAAAAGATTTCTACTAGGAACATCATGGGTTGGCGAGTGTGTATTGATTATAGGAAGCTACATTTGGTCACCAAGAAAGATCGTTTCCTTTTACCTTTTGTGGATCAAATGATTGAGAGGGTGGCTGGTCATTCTTTTTATTGCTTTATTGATGGGTATTCAGGGTATAATCAAGTATTTATATACTCAAAAGACCAAGAGAAGACCACTTTCACCTGTACTTATAGAAGTTTTGTTTATCAGAGAATTCCCTTTGGCTTATGCAACGCACCTGTCACATTTCAAAGGTGCATGATGGCCATATTTGTGGACATGACTGAAAACTTTATGGAGATATTTATGAATGATTTCTCTATCTTTGGAGATTCTTTTGGTCATTATTTGCTTAATTTAGACAGAGTGCTTAAAAGATGTGAGGAGTCTCATCTAGTTTTAAACTAGGAGAAGTGTTATTTCATGGTCTAAGAAGGAATTGTATTAGGTCATAAGATTTCATGCAAGGGGATTGAAATGGATCGCGTTAAGAAAGAAGTAATTGAAAAGTTATCACCATCCACCAGTATAAAGGGTATATAAGCTTTCTTAGGTCATGCAGGGTTTTACAGACGATTTATCAAGGATTTTTCCCTTATTGCTAGACCCCTGACTCATTTATTAGTCAAAGATGTGCCTTTTTTTTATGATGACTGCTTAGATTCTTTTAACAGGTTGAAGAAGGCACTTACAATAGCACCAATTCTGACATCGCCAGATTAGTCGCTTCCCTTTGAGATTATATGTGATGTAAGTAACCATGCTGTTCGTTGTGTACTTAGCCAGTGGAAGGAGAAGAGGTTGCCTGCTATCTATTACGTAAGCAAGATGTTGATGGGAGCACAATTGAATTACACAACTACTGAGAAGGAATTGCTTGCGGTGGTATTTGCTTGTGAAAATTTTCGTTCATATCTTTTAGGTTCACAAATTATTATTTTTACAAATCATATAGCATTACGTTACCTCTTTGCTAAGAAGGGTGCTAAGGCTAGGCTCATCTGACGGTTGCTTCTGCTCAAAGAGTTCAACATTGAGATTAAAGACAGAAAGGGAGCAAAAAATATCAGAACGGATCACCTTTCATGACTTAATGGAATATTCAATTGTTGGAGATGTTATAGACACTATGAGTTTAATGTTAGATTAGTTAGTTAAGCGTTTGATAAGTTTAGGTTGTTATTCGATGTTATAACTTAAGGAAAGGATGGTTTGATATCAATGTGTCTAAATCTGGAATTTATGAGTTGTCAAGAAATAAAGGTGTCGTTATGAATGAAAATGTGGTTTAAAGAGTATGAGTAATATGAATTAGGTATGAATGAATAAGAATTTGGATATTGCGTGATTATATAATGCTAGAAAAGGAATGGTGAATGAATGATTGATGAATTTAAAATAATCAAGTTTACTTGAGGTATAAACCTTAGTTGCAAAGTAATTATATCTAAGTTATGATGGATGAATGATTAAGATATATGATTTAAAGATACGTACCTAGGAAAGTCAATTAAGCATGCATTAAACATGACACATATATATATGTGCAGATTAAATATATATATGATTGATCAAATTAGTAATGAGTGTACAATATGTGTGTATTGCATGACTAAAGAAGTGCAAATCGAATGTCAGCATCCAGAAATTGCTATTTCGTCAAGGTAATAGCATATCTAGAGCATATTGTGAGTTAACTTAGATGTTTTCTCACCCTCATTGATTTGTTTCTGTTTAAATTTCAGTTATTGAACTGTTATTTTTATAATTGTGACAATTCCAGACATTGATGGTCCGAGGAGTTTGATATTCGGGATTGTATTAGGAGTGTTTCCTAATTGTATGTGAATATGAAAAAATATGTGTACTCAACTAAATGTTGAATGTCGAACTCAGATCTGATGAATATGATAAATGAGTTTGCACATAGAATGAAAGCTTCTGATAGCATATTATATGAATTGATGCATTCCATCATATTATTATGCATGATCAGATAAAGGGATTGTGACCGAAGTGACCAGTGTGAAAAATAGCTTAAAGCTCAGAAATGTGCATAAAAAGTCGCAGGCTCAGTTATTAATGAGCTCAATACCCACACTAGGTACAGAACAGTAAATGAAATGAGTTCGATATCCACAATAGATACGGGACAGTAAATAGGCGCTCGATCACAACAAAGTAAAAATGAATGGAGTCACATGTGCATTTGCATATATAACTTGATATGTATCATATGTATGATTGAATTGATTTATTGGAATGTTCTAAATAGTGATGCAAAATATTGCATACAAGTTGTACTTGTTAAAAATGTTTAATATTGGATGATATGATTTGCTTATGATTGAATTGTAAATTGTCCTTGTGATTTGATATGAGTGAGCATATCGATGATGGTTCACTCACTGAGTTCGCAAATTCATCAAAATTGCAAATGTTGAATTTCAGGTACGATGGAGACCTAGCTCCTAAGGCAAACTAGTATAAGTTTAGTTCTATCAATTTTCGAAATCAAGAATGGCTCAAAGGTCTGGTCAGCTGATACTGAGAAATTTAGATAGAATACTTTGTATAGTTTCTCACTTTATATAGAACATTTTGTAAAAGAGCAATTAACTCTAAGATGGTCTTGGTAATGTAAATATATGTGTTATGTAGTGTAATTCTACAGTGTAAATTATGTTTGTGAATGAAATGGAAAAGTTGATCTTTTGACTACTTATGCTCTGTTTGATGCCATAATAAGTTAATGTGATTGCTCTAACATGCCATTTTCATAGGGTATGTTCTTAAATATCCTCTAGATGTTCAGGTATATGCTCTATGGTAGTGGTGTTTTACAATATATTCCACATTAAATTTCATATTTATGACAAGGTATATATTGTGATTATTGATGGATGAAGTTGCCATAATATGGATAACAGTACCATTGTAGAGAAATTGAGTTTACTTACTATAAAACATATAAAGTCATATAAACTTCAAAATGTTAAAGAGTGCAAAGAGATCAAGGTGAACAAGTAGGTGATGATTTTCTTTTCTAATGGAAGCTATTAAGATGAGGTATTGTGTGATATCATACCTATATTAGTTGGTCACATCTTATTAGGAAGGTCATAGAAATATGACATAAATGTTGCATATGAAGGCTTTAAGAATATGTACACTTTTATAAAGGATGATAGACCTATTACTTATTTACTTTTAACACCTAAGTAGGTCTATAAAGTCTAATTAAGAATGAAAATAGAGAATGAAGGAAAGAATAATGAGAGGGAGAAAAAGGGGAATAAATTAAGAGTGTTCTTTACACTAAACTAGCCATGTTGTACCTTTATAAAAAGAGACTTATTTCCCTTTTATTATAAATGAAGGTTTAAGAATGAATCATTCGAAGAGTGAGGGTATAATGCAAATACGTCTAGCCCAAATCGGTGATCCATTTCATATGAGTTTGGGTTAATTAGAAGAGCTAGAGTTGGAGGAAAAATAATCATCTTTGGATGAACATAATTTCCAACATAGGCGTTGAAGAAATTTTGCCAACTTATCAAAGTTATAAGAGTATTCCAGACTGTGTCTAACTTCGCAAGCATTTTTTAGACCATGCCTACTAATGCTTAAAAGTTAGTAACTAACATGATCTGGTCCATGATCATATCTAAGTCTATGCATGTTCGAAGCCTAGGTTCTTTTATTTAGTATTTAAAGGCATATTTCTTTTTAATTATAAATTTTTTTGACATATTTGTTATTTGGAAGTAGTAAAAACTTATTTTCCTTATTCTTCATTCAGTTTCGAACTTATTGAAGAATTCTTTTTTTGTGGCATTCAAATTCTTTTGGTTCTCGATTCCTTATAAGCAACATATTACTTCCTCTATATGTTTGTTTTAGCTTTAAGACTAAATTAAACTTGTTCATGGGTTCTCTAATGTATATTCCTAAGTTAGTTAGCATCATTTTTCCCCCACACTAATAAAAGCTATATGATCACAATTTTAAATAATATGGTCTACTTCAATAGTCTCTTTCCAATAGCTCATCACTAGATTAATACCTTACTTTATGATTGTTGGTCCCCAGATTACATATAAGAGGAGGTGAATTATGTGTATATACTTGTTGACCTTTTAAATTTCTAATGATTGAATTGTTTATTCTAATGAATGACTATGAAATATATATATATATAAAAGGTAATATTAAGAGAAAATAGGGAAAGAAAGACAAAACTAAATTTTAATGGTTAAACCAAACAACATTGCCTACATTAACTTCCTAGGATCCATTAGGAGTTTACTATTTGCTTCTTTTAATGGGTGAAGAGTATTCCTCTATACATCATCTCCTTTGTCATAGGTGAAGTGAAGCTCTTTTAATCATCTTATTTAATCACGAGTGAAGAGAAAACCTTTTCCAACTCTTGTTCAAGGTCAAGAGAAACCATCACAATGTATATTCTAGTACTTTTCCTAATTGCAATAATTGCATAATCATATATAACTTAAGATCTTCTTTCTTATTCACACAAATGAACTGGGGCTTAATATATGTCATACAATGAACAAATGCACTCTTTAGCCTCTCAGAATTCTTAACAATTCTTTAGTATGCGCCTCTCAGAATTCTTAACAATTCTTTAGTATGCAAGATGAGTTATGTAGTATATAGATATACAAAAAACAACAAATATGCCTATTAGAGATACATACTAGTTGTTATAATAGGTATTATAACGACATTAATTGACCAATGTACAATATTGATTGACTAGTATATCAACTAGTATCATTACACAAACTTTTCATACATAACAATATCTTTCTTTTAAGAATAATGGTTGATTAGTATCTCATACTTAGATATGTCAATTTCGGCCCGGATCGGCCCTACCGGCCCTATTTTGGCCCGGGTTTGGCTGACCGTGGGTGGGCCACGGGCCGCGGGGGCCGCGGGCCGACCATGGTCCACCCGTGTGGGCCGGACCATCCCGGCCCAAGGCCCGTCATTTTTTAGGCCGGGTGGCCCGGCCCGGCCCCTTAACATCTCTATTCATACTGGTCAATCAGTGTATGTAAAAAATATAGAAATCACTTTAAAACCATATCATAAGTTAACTCCAACATAGGTCGATCAAACCTCCTAAACACAAGCATTTTAAACTCAAGTCATGTGCATGTAAAAAATATAGAAATCACTTTAAAACCATAAGTTAACTCTAATATAGGTCGATCAAACCTCCTAAACATAAGCATTTTAAACTCAAGTCATTTCAAAGATCAAAACACACTTTTAATAAGAATTTAATCCAAATCCATTTTAAAAATTCCTAAAAAGATATTTTGGACGCATTGAGAGGGTTTTCATGTATCATTAATTTATAAAGATCAAGTTTCACTATTCTATTTTCTCTCCCTCTTATCAATATTAAAAAGGTTATATGGTTAAAAATAAATAGCTTTACTCTTCCTTTAAAAGAAATCCTATTATACGGGTAAAATGTATAAACAAAGTAATTGTCAAGGAAATGAACATTTTTAAAAATGTTTAAAGATTAATGTACCTTTTTTAAAAATGTTTAAAGAATGAAGAAATAATAAGAGAGAGAGAGAGAGAGAGAGAGAGACAGAGGTGAGGGAAACAAAACAAAGAAAAAAGAAGGTGAAGAGAGGAGCAAGCAAGCAAGGTCATGGGCTCAGTCCCCTGGGCACATTCTCAGCTCCAACATCGCGGCCGTGATATGGACTCCTCCGGTAAGGTAAATGTTTTCATCCATTTTACACACAACCACGTACACACTCTCTTTCTTGCTTAGTTTAAAGTGAGTTTAACTTTGATCAATTTACTCCATTTCTTCTCACAGATCTCCTTATTTTACCTATTTTTATCCTTTAATTTCATTTTTTCCCGTTAATTCGTTAGATTTTTAGCAGCCAGTTTGCTGCTTTTGTTGTTCTTTGAGTTTCGCTGTTCTTTAATCGTTTGTCACTTACTTGGAATTGTTGTTTTCTATGATTTTTAAGCGCTAGAATACTAATTGATCGACATGCACTTAATCCTTCACTCTATTTTGTTTGGCTTTCAAGTTAAAATCCTCTAAACATTTAATGTCTAAAGCCTTTTGACTCCCTGTAAGATTCTTACTTTCTTTTACGCTATAGTTTCTTTGCTTGCTACTTTTCTTGTTGGTTAGGAGAATTATGTCTATGAATGAGCTGTAGCTTGGTTTAGCGGAAAAAAAGAAAAAGAAATAGTGACTTTATATCACAAGTCTCTTCCTTTCAAATATTTAAATGGTTGTGATATTGTTGATGCTTTCTTGACATGTAGTTTTGGTTTCCCTTAACGATCAACCTTCTTGCGGTCTCCTTTCCTTCGTCTCTCTTCAATCCAGAACCATCCTGTCTTTTTCTTTCTCCTCTAAATTCATTCCTCTTCTCATTAGCATAACTTTCAGATGTTAGTTTGTCTGTCACCTTCAAAATTCCTTTCTACTAATTGCCTCGTCTAAGAAGCAAAGAATGTATTATACATCCAAGTTAGCTGCCTATGATCTCCTTTTTGTCTCGATGCCACCTTAGCACCACCTTAGTTGATGAATGGTGAACTTAAATGGCAACTTATGTCTATATGAATATTTATTATCTTTTGATCTTTAATTGAGTTGGCACAGTCATACAGATTAATTGGTGAAGAGAAATTGGTTGTGCGGTTGTTTCTATGAACAAACAAATAGATGGGTAAAATTTTGGCAATTAAACAGTGGAGCTTTTCATAAGGTTCTGATTTGTGTTAATTGAGACATAAGTTTTGTTCTCACAAACTTAGGAAGTGCTACTCGTTTATATCTAGATGGCTTGAGCGGTACTTGTAAAACTGGTTTCTCGTCATCAGTAGTTTGATGTTATATTTTGAAATGCAGGATAGGACAGCAGCAGTCATTGAAGGAAATGATGCAGTTACCGGCCACATCATCTCGACCACCATTGGAGGGAAGAATGGTGAACCCAAACAGGTTGGGACTTGATAAGGCCCTCCATTTCTACTTTTGTCCTTTCCTGTTCATATTGATCTTATGTTTAATACTGCCCTTTGTCTCTCCTACACACTTATCATTTGATGTATGATTTTTTGTGCAACTTGAGCTCTGTTTTAAGAAGATTAAATAAATGCTTATGATGGCTTATGGTCTATAGGAGTTCTTCCATTACATTGTTTCCAATTATTCTTCTAAAAGAAACTACCAATGAACGTGCCCTTAATTAAGTTATTGATGAATTTACTATTTAATTTCTTGCGTAAATTTACCAATTTGTATTTAGTTCTTTCTAATGCTGCTTGCAGACAGTCAGTTACATGGCAGAGCGTGTTGTAGGTACTGGATCATTTGGGATTGTCTTCCAGGTATCTACAGTAGCAAAAACAGTTAACTCATTCCTTATCGTTTTTAATCTCTGAAATAACTCCTCTGCAGGTAAAATGCTTAGAAACGGGAGAAACGGTAGCTATAAAGAAGGTCTTACAGGATATGCGGTACAAAAACCGTGAGCTGCAGTTAATGCGCTTGATGGAACACCCCAATGTGGTTTCCCTGAAACATTATTTCTTCTCGACAACAAGTAACGATGAGCTTTTCCTGAATTTGGTTATGGAATTTGTCCCTGAGACATTGTACCGTGTTTTGAAGCAATATAGCACTATGAACCAGAGGATGCCCCTTATATATGTGAAGCTCTACACCTACCAAGTATGGACCTTTGTTTATCTGTGGCTGTATTTTATTTTAAAACCATTCCTTCTTGTGATTTGGGTCTTGAAAGCAAACACATTTCAGATCTTTAGAAGTCTGGCGTATATCCATACAGTTCTTAGACTTTGCCACAGGGACGTGAAGCCACAAAATCTTCTAGTATGCGTTTCTCTGTTACACTTCCCCACTGCCTTCTCTTCTCGCTTTCCTCTTAGTTAGTTGACTGGTTATCTTAACCTAGTAACATTATACAGGTTGATCCTTTTACCCACCAAGTGAAGCTCTGTGATTTTGGAAGTGCTAAAGTTCTGGTAGGCATTTCCATTTGTTAACTCTGCCTCTTTTAATTTATTACAATAGGAACCTAAATTAATGCAAAAGTAAGAATGGTATGTGATATCTGACTTGGACAATTGACTAAAACTCTTAAATTTCTTGGGTTTAGGTAATTTGTTTAATTTGTTTGGAGCTTTATCTGCTCCAGTATGGTTCTTACTCATAATTTTGTCACGAGCTATTATGTTTTTTTTAATAGTTTCAAGTGGCAAAGTATTTGTTTAGTAGCATATAGATTCTGAAGAAGCAATTGAAAAATGTTAAAACTGAGTCCGAAGGTACTTAATACTTCTGAACTCTTATTGTTGATATACTTTGTATTTTGTAAACCTGTTTTTCCAATATGTTTTATGGGAAGTTATATACAAACTTTCTTGGTGATTTAATACCTTGATGAACTGTCCTTGTTCCTCTTACCTCTAAATGCAGTATCTTGAAAAGATGCATCTGATTTTTTTTGGTTGCATTTAAGAATTTAAGTGGCTTAATTCCCTTCCTTTTTTCCTTGTTTTGAGGATGCATCTGGTGTTTCTGTAACATTTAAGTTAGTTGACTCATTTCCTCATAAGAAGATTTCTATATTTTGAAGGATACGATTTGGCAGTTTACATTGGCTATAATGGAGAAACTAATCAGTCCATACCACAACATGGATAATGCATGAGAACCTGAATAGGGGAATAGAAATGTTCTAACTGTCAGGGATATGGACAATTTTAAAGTATTTATTTCCCTAATTAAATTGTCGTGTTATTCATCTTTCTCACATTTTTTCTTTGCTATTAGGTCAAGGGTGAAGCAAACATATCATACATATGCTCTCGCTATTATCGAGCCCCAGAGTTGATATTTGGTGCAACAGAGTATTCGACATCAATTGATATTTGGTCGGCTGGTTGTGTTCTAGCTGAGCTTCTCTTAGGCCAGGTTTGTGACTTTTTGGCAATTTATTTTACTGCACTATAAAAAGCTATCTGGTTAGCCCTTTCTCCTCCTTTCTTCATTTCATGTTCTATAGTATTTTTTGCTACAGCCACTGTACTTATTAGAAACTATGTCTTTTTTACAGCCATTGTTTCGAGGAGAAAATGCAGTGGAACAACTTGTTGAGATCATCAAGGTGAAGTCATAATTCATCTTTTGCTGGAAATTCTGAGGTTCAAAGAACCTTACAAAAGCATCCTTAGCTGCTCTCTTGTAGGTTCTTGGTACTCCAACTCGAGAAGAAATTCGGTGTATGAATCCCGACTATACAGATTTTAGGTTTCCCCAGATTAAAGCACATCCTTGGCATAAGGTATGTAATATGCCATGCCTATGATTTCAAATGGCTTCAGTTATATTCCTGATAATGCACAATGAGTCAGTGACAGAAAAATATTGTTGCCACCCTAATTGTTTTTGTTGGAAATAATATTTTACTAGTGGTTAATATAAGAATGATGATGAACCAGTTTCAACTCATAGCTTAAACTGTCTATAGTTAACAAGAACTTAATCTGACAAGAACAGAAAAAAAGCTCTTTGCAAATAGTTGAATTAGGAATTTTGTTTTGCAAGTATGGTGACGATATGAAGTCCTCTGTAGTACATGAGTGTGTGTTATCTATTCTGCAAATGTATGGTTTGTGTGCTTATGCTTAAGGGGGCATTAAAATTTGGATGTTGCAAAAGCTAAGATATTTAAAGCAATGTTAGAAACACAGACCTAGGCCTTCACATGCTAAACTGAGTGTGCATGAGTACACATACATACATTGACCACTCTTCTTGGATCACTGTGTTGCTGCTGTGGCTATCTCTGTGCATGCAGAAAGTTATTCAATCTGAATTTTCTATTTATTTTTCGTTTGACACATATGGTAATTGTTTCGGAGTAAGCATGTAGTAAATCAACTGTAATTATCATTGGTCCAGGTTTTTCAGAAATGGATGCCTCCTGAAGCAATTGATCTTGCTTCACGGCTTCTTCAATATTCACCTAGTCTTCGCTGCACTGCGGTGAGTTTGTTTCCTTTTCTTGGAGATTCATCGAAGATGAAGTACTTGTAAAATGCAATGCTTCATCATTTACTATTCAGTGAGCACTGGATCAAAATTTATTTGGTATGTCATCTTCTGTTGGGTTGAGACTGCAACTACTCCTTGGCTACATTCTGAGGTTTCATATTTTATTGGAGATACATCAAAGAAGTACTTGTAAAATGCAATGCTTCATCATTTACTTTTCAGTGAGCATTGGATCAGAATTTATTTGGCATGCCATCTTCTGTTGGGTTGAGACTTTAACTGCTCCTTGGATACGCTCTGACGTTTCATATTTTCACTTGATGTTAATGAACTTTATCTTGACTGATATTTTCTCTCCTTGTTATTGCAGCTTGAAGCCTGTGCACATCCTTTCTTTGATGAGCTTCGTGAACCCAATGCCCGCCTTCCAAATGGCAAATCAATGCCCCATCTTTTCGACTTTAAAGAGGAAGTATGACAAGATTAAATTATTTCTCAACTGTTCATACTTGAACTATCTAAGATATGGAATTAAAAGATTTTGTGTTCGCATGACTATCTCATCTATGTTCTAAGTCCTTTGCTGAACTACAAAATATTTAATTATATACGCTTACCTTACGCCTTGAGTTCACTGGACTCAATCATGTGATTTGAGCTAGAATTAGTGGGCACGTCTTCTGTAACTACTGAATGTAACTAGTCTACATATGGAGTTATGATTGACCACTATCAAATAGCTATAACCTTGGTTGAACTGGTCATGAGGTCGGAACCTCACCATTTCCTTTCCAGTCGCCACACTTGCAGCAGAAAACACTTGACTTTTTATGTTCTCAGCCTCCAGGGTTTGCTGCTTTGGTAACATTTGTGAATCACTTCACATGGTTTGTTGCTCTGTTCAAGCTTCCTCAATTTAATTTTCTGGAGTCATCCATACTGGCCTGGGTACTGTTCATTCATCTTTGTAGCATGCCTGATTGGGTAGAATACCGGTGCTAACCATTGGTCCTCCTCGTAAGAATGCTTAGACGAAGTTAGGCATAATGCTGCTGCTAACTATTGGTCCTCCTTTTATGAAATTAGCCATAATTCTGCTGCTAACAATTGTTGCTTAGGTGACAGCCTGTAAATATTTTTTCGGGAGATTCCTACATTACCTACCTATGTGTCTGGCCATGTCCTTATTTTTCTGCTGTTTTAATGAATACCCTACTTCTTGTCAACCCCACCAATATGAAGGATTGCATTTGGGTAACTTTTGATAAGAATTGGCAATGACATCTATGATGCCTTCTTTCCTGGATGAAGGTTGTGGGTACTGGATGAACACTGGTATATTTTCTTTCGTCTTCAATGTTGCAATTATTGTTAGTTAATTCACTTCTTATTTATATCTTTTTGCAGCTAGTCGGTGCTTCTACTGAACTAATTAATAGGCTAATACCTGAGCACTTGAGAAGGCAGACAGGCCTTGGCTTGTGGGACGCAAAGTTAAAGACATGAAGACCTTGTACGGAGTAGTTTCGTGTTGGATCGATGTCAAGTAACGGGGATGCCAAAAAGTCAATCTATTACCAAATGGTTGGGCCTCTAAAGACGTGCACATAGTTACTCTTGAATGGTGATTGTCTATCCTGTTATTTAAAGTTAGAAGGTACTAGTTTGATGCTTCTGTACATTGTTTTGGTTGTAAAGACTCAGAAGGCTGGAAGTATAAAGTGATGCAATGTCTGAACCATTTAGGGGCGAAGACACCCTTTGGGGAAGCTGAAGCTTGGCGGTTTTCAAGAGTAATGTGGATTGTTTACATGAAGATATATGCTGTTCTTATAGCACCCCCTATGCAAATATAAGGTTACATAAGAGGATTTGTTCTGTGAGTTAACTAATATATACGATGAGTAGCAAATATTATCAAAGGATAAAGATCAATGTTTTACAGATAAGAGAGTGAGTGGGTGTATTGCTGATAGTGAGTACGGCATGGGTATATGGATTATATGCTTGGTATTGATGATAGTGAATTAAGGTCAGAGTAGTATATGGGGTGTTGGGACCAAATGATAAAAAGCATCTTAAGGAGTAGTATTAGCAACGTCAGTGGATGAATAGTAGCAAATAGCTGGGTTTGGTTTGCTTGTAAATGTGATAGATTGGTCGTTACTAATACATATTATTACATAAATATGCTGTACCAATACTCTTTGATTTTCCAAGCCCCACAAATCCTTCCACGCCCCAGCACCCCCGTCCCCCCCACGCTCTCCCCCTCTTTTAACTCCAGTGTTCACCACGTGCATTCAAATGCGCGTCAGTCTACGCGTCCACACATCATACTTCCCCACCACGACGAATGCATATCAACCGTACACCTGTGAGATAAGGATATAGAGAGAGAAGTAGGGTTTTTTTTTTTTTTTTTCCAGAGAGAGCGAAACGATACGAGAAGATCTGCTCGAATCGTAAATAAGGTAACGGCCTCCAAACCCTAATCGGGTCTCAATCTCAATCTCTTTTCGTAGTACCAAATCTTACTTCTTCAAGCTTCTTCTGTACATCTATCTATCGTCATATATGAATCTGCTAGTGGGAGAGGGCGAGTAAAGTGAGTACTTGTATTTGTCTTTTACAGGTGAGATTAGATCGAATAAGCTTCTTTGTTTATTGTCGTCTGGTGGGTTAGAGTTGTGATTGATTTGGGTTTGTTGGGGGCAAAATTGGGGTTTTGGGTGGGAAAAACCCTAGTTTGAGCCTAGTAATTTGAGTCAGATTTGCCGGTGAAGAAATTAGGGTTTTGGGGGTACTTACATGTATGGCTTCGGGGAGTGTAGTAGGAGAGGGAGGAGGAAGTGAAGGACCAAGGGAGAAGCAGAGATACAGTGAGAACAAGGTTTATACAAGAAAAGCCTTTAAAAAGAACCTTACCAACTTAACCTCCCTCAACACTGTCACCACCGCCGCCACCACCGTCACCACCACCACTACCACGACCGGTGCCGATGCTACCAGTTACAGAGACGTCAATACGGAGGACATCCAAAGCTTAACAACGCCGACCACCAACACTAACAATACTGCAGCAACTGCCACGACTGCTACTTTGCTCACGTCTGAAGGTGGCGACCAGGATAATGACCACAGCAACCATGATGCTGATGTTGATAACAACAACCAAAAAATTGTTGAGGAAACCTCAATTCAAAATCCAGAATTGCAGCCCTCAACTGTGGACAATGTGAATTTAACGCAGCAACAGCCTACTTCAGTACTGAATGCAACTCCTGATGATTCTTCAAGTTTGAATAGACCGCCAGTTGTAGAAGTGCCAAATGCTCGAGATGCTCCCTTCAGTGAGGGGCCACCTGAGGAAGTATCAGATGACAGGGTGAAGATAAATTTGGCTTCAAAGTCAAAACAGGAAATGAGAGAGCTGAGAAGGAAGTTGGAGAGTGAACTTGATGTGGTTAGGAGTTTGGTAAAAAGGATTGAGGCTAAAGAAGTTCAACTTGGTGTTGGTGGTTTTAGTAATCCAAAGATATTGATAAATGACGGGTTAAGTAACGGGCTGAAGAGGGTTACTTCGGATGTTGGTTCAGTGGTTGTTCCTCGTGAGAGTACTTCTATTCCTACTCCTACACCTAGGCAGTCTAGGCCTTTGAATCAACTTAGCATATCTGTGCTGGAGAGCCAGAGCATTGGTGAGAATGTGGAGAAAGAGAAGAGGACTCCAAAAGCCAATCAGTTCTATAGAAATTCTGAATTTTTATTGGCAAAAGACAAGTTTCCACCGGCAGAGAGTAACAAAAAGTCAAAGTTGAATGGGAAAAAGCAAGGGAGAGGAGATCTGGGTCATGGGTTTGGACCTGGTACTAAAATTTTCAAGAGTTGTTCTTCTTTGCTTGAAAAGTTGATGAAGCATAAGCATGGTTGGGTGTTTAATTCTCCAGTTGATGTGAAAGCTCTTGGTTTGCACGATTACTTTTCCATTATCACACATCCTATGGATTTGGGAACAGTAAAATCAAAGCTGACCAAGAATTGGTACAAGTCGCCTGAAGAGTTTGCAGAGGATGTCAGACTTACTTTTCACAATGCTTTGACGTATAATCCCAAAGGGCAAGATGTTCATATAATGGCAGAGCAGTTGCTGAATATATTTGAAGACAAGTGGCTTACAATAAAGGCAGATTATGATCGTGAGATGAGGTTTGCTCTTAGTTATGACATGGGCTTTCCCACACCAACGTCAAGGAAGGCCCCTCCATTGCCTCTTCCACCTCTTGATATGAGAAGGATTTTGGACAGATCAGAATCAATGACATATCCACATTTTGACATTAGATCTAGAGTCATTAGTACTACTCCTTCAGGAAGAATCCCTGCACCGAAGAAGCCTAAAGCCAAAGATCCAAATAAAAGGGACATGACTTATGAGGAGAAACAAAAGCTTAGCACAAACCTCCAGAGCTTACCTTCTGAGAAGTTGGACAATATTGTACAGATAATTAAAAAGAGAAATTCAGCACTTTTCCAACATGATGATGAGATTGAGGTGGATATTGATAGTGTCGATGCAGAGACTCTTTGGGAGCTAGACAGGTTTGTAACCAACTATAAAAAGAGTCTTAGCAAGAAAAAGAGGAAAGCAGAACTTGCGATGCAAGCCAGAGCTGAAGCTGCACAGAATGTCCAGGAGAAGGTAAAGTTATCATATTACCTTAGTCTTCAATTATTTTAGGAATGCACAGTGGCTAAATGTTTTTTATGTTCTTGTTTCTTTGTAGCCTTTGGCAGCAGTTGTTGCAGATACTGCAAAACAAAACAAAACAGGTGAAATTGACTAGGTTATGTGATCCAGTGGAACTTCTGATATTCTGTTTGATTTTCATTTGACAGTTTTACCTTTTGGTAGATGAAAGAAATGTTTCAACTTCATCCCCTGTTCAAGATGGAAAAGAGGGAGATGATGGGAGTAGGTCTAGTAGTTCAAGTAGCTCGAGCAGTGATTCTGGATCTTCTTCAAGTGGTATTTTGTGTGCTTATTTAGTTGTTATATTATACTAGTTTCACAAGTTGGTATTCATGATTTTTTTTTTTTGGGTTTATGCATTCCCTTTTTGCAGACACTGATAGTGATAGCTCCTCAGCATCTGGATCTGACGTAGGGAATTAAACTAAGGGCTTTGGTAGTTCAGGTAAACCTATTTTGCTATGCTTGCTACCAAGATCTGAAGCTACTTTTGTTTTGTATATAGTTTGTAATGTTTTTTTGTCTTATGATAGGTATCAACTATGAGATTGACTGTATAGGCATTATTCGCTTTCTCTCATGAATTGACTATTTAGTGAGTAGATAGTGAAGATTGTGATTTTGCTATGTTAATAAGGATTTGCCATAAGTAATTGGAATAATTGATTGTGAGAGCCAAGTTTATCGAAGTAATTGTGTTTTGTGGGGGGGAGGGGAGGGGTGTTTCTACTTTAATTTAATGCTCAAATAGATAGTCTATGGTATAGAATTTTGACCAGCGCTTTGGATTCAGAAGAACTATATACATGATAGCAGTTTCTAGGTTTGGAGAAGCTTGTAATTGAGCAGAGGTATGGTTATGACTGTGGATCTGTTAATTGCTTATATAGAGTATAAGATGGAATTGGGATTTTCAGTGTTTATATATTGTTGTTGTTGTTCTCATAAGCATGTGTTGTTTGCTGCTGTTGAAGGTTAATAGTGGTTAATGACAGTTCTATGTTATATTATGATACTTGGGAATTTACTTACTTGAGTATAAGTAAAAGAAAGAAGCTCCTACAAAGAAAAGATATTGCATAAGATTTGTTATGGAATTGGTTTATCATTACTGCAGATCTCTTGCATGTTCACCTCTTGCAATGATACTACTGCCATGTGACATAAAAACTGGCTAAAACTCTTGTACAATGTAGAAAATATGTTGCGCTAAATATTGTATAGCATCAAAAGAATACTACACAAGTGTTTGTACCTTTGTTTACTGTGCAAACGTTGTTACGGCCTGAAACTTTGTTGAATAAGGTTTGACAGTGGCTTCATACCTGGAGTCATAGGCTCTTGTTTGTCATTAATTGGTGTTTATCCTTAATTTTCTTTCAAATTGTATTTAATTCTCATTTTAGGTGTGAGCATATCATAGACATATAACCATTTCATTTCAAGTTCTCACATTTGTCTGTTTCGAGGTTGTTTTAAAGTTTATGGAAGAGCAACTGTCTCTTTTGGCTTTATACATTTTCCCTCAATACTATTTCTGTGTGTTTTGTGCATCAGCCCTTTCTTTTTAAAATAAAGGGGAGATGCTGAGAGAATGCTGTTTATCATATATTAAGAATGAATTATTTATAAATACATCATATGCCAAAAGTTTTGATTGGATGCCCTTGTAATGGGACTTGTGGTTAGTTTCGTTTTTTGGTGGAGGGGAGTGCAAGGTACTGGCTTGAAGTAACACCCCTGCCTAATAACTAACAAAACAGTATACATGTTACTTTTAGGAAGTTCATGGTGTTTTTATGACTTTTACAGAACAAAGACCATGAAAAAGCCGTAACATCGGTCGGAACTTGATGTATAGTATAGACATTAGACATTTCCATGTCATGTTCCTAGTCCTTTCTCCACTTCTGTTAATGCCAACTAAATAAATAAAGTCTTGTGCACTGTTTTGAAGTGGTGATTGGTGAGAGCATTAACAACAAAATCTTCTCTTGATGTATGTTTGCTGACTACTGATTGTATAAATCTCCTATCAAAATCAACGAAGGATCGCATCGAGTTATAATTTTTAGAACTGTAGGTTATAATTCAAGCATGAACTAAATGAAAATGGCTCATTTGAGTTGCCTTATAATGGCCTGAATCACGCGCAAGCTGGGTAATTTGCGGATGGTTTTGGTTATTTAAGCAATTTTGCTTACATTGTTTCAGTTAACTGCTGCCCTTCTGGCATTTTAGTGTCTGTTATATTTGTTATCCTAATAGTTTGTACTTCACATATGGACTAACTAAACATTGCGACTTTGTGTCACATAGCTGCCTATTCCATAAAACATTACACAAGCATACTTTGTGAATTATTTTCAAGTTATTTTATTGTTTGTTTTTTGATAAGCGTACTTCTGATAAATTACCACAGTAATGACTTGTTTCTGCTGTCAGTTGTCAATTAAGGCATCTCTATAATGACTTGTTTCTGCTGTCAGTTGTCAATTAAGGCATCTCTATGGCTTTCTTTTGGCCCTTTATTTGATGTTAGCAAGAAATAATAATAATTCTTTCTATTTGACCGACATTTTACCTGATCTTGGATATTAGCAGGACGTAAATAATATATTTTTTTTACCATTTGACTAATGTTTTACCTTTTCTTTACTTTGGCAGCTATCTGGCATTATAGGGTAGACGTTGATCCCAAATTTAGTGATCTGATGAGCCCCAGACCACGTCTGCGGTTAGGAATCTGCTTTTGGTGTACAGAGAAGATTGCGAGACCAGTTATCCTACTACTGCAATTGGGCCCTTGTTTCGTGTATTGTTGGGACTGGTTTATTGAATCTACGAATTGCTTAGTTATCTGATCAGAAATTTGTATAATATCCTGTAGGATTTGTTTATGATTAGATACAGATGGTTTGGTTTCCTAGGCACGTGTAAATGGCTAACTAAGGCTACTGCTGTAGTTTCAGTGATACATTCTGTTGATTTTGTGGTAGCATATTCAGGATTTATCTTAATACAAAAAGCAAAGTGTGTAATTCAAGCTCATTAAATTGAATTGCTTCTCAGAAGTTTGTGCTCTGGCCAGCTGTAGGGTTTTGTTTGAGAGTTAATCCTTGCCGAGCAAGCCGATCTTTCTTGTGCAGAAAAAGTTGTTCAAAATAAAGCATTTACCCGTTTCATTAATCTTATGTTTTCAATTTTTAACGAGTAAGTCCATAATATCCTAATGCTAACAACTCTGGAGACACCGTATACGGATCTGACTCATTAGGGCGATTCTCAAATGCTTCAAGGGTCCATTCTCACAAGCTAACCTTGTACAATTTGGTTCGGGTCATAGAGGTTATTCCCAGAGCTTCTATAAACTCTATGGCTGATTTTAAAGACAAGTTGTGTTGGATCATTTATGACCCGGAAATACACAATACGCAGCAAAATAGATCATAGGATTTCAGGTTTTGTGCCTTGGTTAAGTAAAATTTCACAACAAGAAGTGTATAGAATTACGTCTTGAAATGAGCAGATTTGGATTCTTTTCATATATGTTGACATTGCAGCTTGCGAACGTCCTCTACCGATATCCACACGAGGATGAACCATCCGGACAATAGCTAATGTGTGCTAGAATGTTTTAAAACACTTTAAATCACCGCACAATTTTCTCTCGGAAAAAAGGAACGAGTGGCTAGGCGACTAGGGCTTTCATGTGTATTCTAATGAGACATAAGTCTTTTATTTATAGAGAAGCTCTTATCCCTATTTCTAAAGAGAATAGGACAATCCTAATTTAATAGGAATAGGAATATCCTAATCCTAAACCTATTAGGAATAAGAATATCCTAATCCTAAACTCATTAGGATTATTGGAGTTCACTAAGTTTTGACCCATATTATATCTCATATAATAAAAGCCCGATAACTTAATTAAATCTAACCCAATAAATATATCCACATATATTTATTCAGTATCTTATAAATTAGGCCTAAGAGAATAAACCTAAATCACATCGCTCTTTGTGTGCGACCCTGTAGGCTCATTTGATGTTGGCAATGGACTTGATCACACTTCAAGGCCCATAAGTCGTAAGCGGCCTCTAGCAAGGCATTAAGACTACCCAAATCAAATGAGGATCGATTATCTGATTTAACTTGTAACCATGGTTACCAACTCAGTCCTTTTGTAACACGATATCAAGATTAATCATAAGGCATGATACATGTCAACCTTTAACTAATATAGTTTCATGATTTCCAAGTTGACTGACTATAACAAATGACATTGATGACTCCTCATCAATTCATTTGAGCACGACCATGCATTTCTTTAGTCATACTTATCAAAAGGCCCAAATGATATCTCTCTCATTTAAGAGAGGTACAAATCCCATCTACGTCATTCACATCCCTCCGCATGATTCATTTAATGTCCAACATAAGACTACTTGTTATCCGGTTAAAGATAACTTAGTCTAATGTCAAAACACTTAATTCCTTATGTAGGGAACTATGATGATTTCAGGTTAAAGGACTAAAGTCAAACCATATTGAGAATCACTAATGACATAAAATCATGTAATGTTCTCTCTATGGGTCGGTCTAATATATGTTCTCTAGCATATATCTATATATTTGATTTGATAACTCATATCTATGATCAGTAAAACGTGATCATCAATCAAAACACATAATAGTCTTAATTCATTATTATTTCACCAATAATGATGGACCAAGGATATTTTAGAATAGTATTATAATGCTTATGGTTTTACTATCAAGTCACATACTTGATAACATAAGCCTAATACTATTTATGGAATGTAAATCACATTACATAAACAATATACATGTATATATAAAAGAATATCTCATAATATATAAATAATAAGTCATAATGTCAGTACAAAAGTCACATATGACTATTGGCCTAGGGCACACTACTAGCAATCTCCCACTTGCACTAGGCCCAATCGATCAAATATCTAATACCCATGGACCTCGAATGACTCTCATGCTTAGTCTGTGGAAAAGGCTTAGTAAGTGGATCGGCAATGTTGTCATTTGTATCCACTTTGCATATCTTCACGTCTCCTCTCCCAATGATCTCTCTAACCAGATGGAAACGTCTGAGTATGTGTTTGGATCTATGATGTGAGTTTGGTTCCTTAGCATATGCTATAGCCCTATTATTATCACAATAAAGGTCTATAAGACTTGCAATACTAGGAGCAACTCCAAGCTCAGTGATGAACTTCCTGATCCATACAACTTCCTTAACTACATTCGAGGCAGTAATGTACTCAGCTTCAGTTGTAGAATCAGCAACAGTGTCTCGCTTTGAACTCTTCCAGCTCACTGCACCTCCATTCAAATAGAACACAAACCCTGATTGCGATCTAAAATCATCTATGTCAGATTGAAAACTAACATCAGTGTAACCATTTACATCTAGCTCTCCTTCAAGTCTTCTATAGACTAGGAGTATATTCTTAGTTCTTCTCAAGTACTTAAAGATATTCTTAACTTCTATCTAGTGACTCTCACCATAACTAGATCGGTATCTACTTGTTATGCTCAAAGTATATGAGACATTTGGTCGAGTACATAACATGACATACATGATAGATCCAATTGCAGATGCATATGGAATCTTATGCGCTCAAGCTCTTTACCTAAAGTAGGACAGTCCTTCTTAGAAAGCTTGATTCCATGTGACATAGGCAAGAATCCTCTTTTTGAATCTTGCATACTAAACCTCTTCACTACCTTATCTATGTATGTACTCTGACTTAGGCCGATAAGCTTTCTTGATCTATCTCTATAGATCTTAATGCCTCAAATATAAGCAGCCTCACCTAAGTCTTTCATTGAGAAACATTTCCTTAACTAAATCTTGACACTCTGTAAGATCAGAATATCGTTTCCAATGAGCAATATGTCATCAACATATAAAGCTAAGAAGACAACAACACTCCCACTAACCTTTTTGTAAACACAAGGTTCATCTTCATTCTTGATGAATCCAAACTCTTTGACTACTTCATCAAAATGAAGATTCTAGCTTCTCGATGCGTGCTTCAATCCAGAAATGGATCTTTGAAGCTTGCACATCTTTTTAGAATTCTTAGGATGGACAAAACCCTCAGGCTGTATCATATATACATCCTCGAGTAAGTTTTCATTAAGGAAAGCTGTTTGGACATCTATTTGCCATATCTTATAATCATAGTATGCAGCTATAGCAATAAGAATTGTAATGGATTTGATCATGACTGCTGGAGAAAATGTTTCATCATAATTAATTCCATGAACTTGTTGATAACCTTTAATAACAACTCTTGCTTTATAAGTGTGCACATTTCCATCCATGTCGAGTTTCTTCTTGAAAACCCACTTATATCCAATGGTCTTCAAGCCATCAGAAGGATCAATCAAAGTCTAAACTTGATTGTCATACATAGATTGCATTTTTACTTTCATGGCCTCTAACCATTTATTAGATTCTGGACTTTCCATAGCTTCTTAATAGGTTGTGGGCTCATTATGATCAATAAGCATCACATTATCATCATCAGTAATGAGAAATCCATAACTCTCAGGATCATGACGAATCCTACCAGATCTACGTAGGCCTTGTGTTGTTAAAGGCTACTCATCAACAGCTTGTGGCTTGCTCCAATCTCCTTCTTAGGCTCAATGTCATTTTGTGGAACTTGAATTTTTTCAAGTTGTACTTTACTACCACTGTTTCCTTTGGAAATAAATTCTTTTTCTAAGAAAACACCATTTCGAGCAACAAACATCTTGTTCTCAGATGGGATGTAAAAGTAATATCCTTTAGTTTCCTTAAGATATCCCACATATAAACATTTTTCAAATTTGGGTGCCAACTTGTCAATAGTAGGACGCTTTATGTAAGCCTCATAACCCTAAATCTTTAAAAAAGATAGACTAGGATATTTCCCAGTCTATAACTCATAAGGTGTCTTTTCTACAGCCTTGGAAGGAATACGATTCAGTATGAATGCTGCGGTTTCTAAAGCATAACCCCAGAAAGACTTTGAAAGATCAGTTTGACTCATCATTGATCGAGCCATATCTAATAGAGTTCTATTTCTCCTTTCAAAAAAACCATTCCATTGAGGAGTTCCTGGAAGAATCAATTGTGAAACGATTCCACAATCCTTAAGATGATCATCAAACTCTTGGCTTAAGTATTAACCTCCTCAATCAGATTGAAGGATTTTAATTGTCTTGCCAAGCTGATTTTGTACTTCATTCTTATACTCTTTGAACTTTTCAAAAGATTCAAATTTGGGCTTCATTAGATAGGCATATCCATATCTACTGAAGTCATCTAAAAAAGTAATGAAATACAAATAACCTCCTTTAGCTGATATGCTAAAAAGACCACATACATTAGTATGTATAAGGCCTAATAGCTCATTGCCCCTTTCCCCTTTACTTTTAAAGAGGGCCTTTATCATTTTTCCCAGTAAACAAGAATCAAATGTCTCAAAATATTCAAAAGAATCAATGAATCCATCTTGATGGAGTTTTGAGATGCGTTTCTCATTTACATGGCCTAAACGACAATGCCAGAGATAGGTTGGGTTCAAATCATTAGACTTAAACTTCTTGGTATTTATGTTATACATGGACTCATTTGTGAGAGGCTCAGTGTCTAGAGTATAGATGCCATTTAGTTGACGTGCAATGCCATATAAAATGTCATTTTTATAAATGGAAATACTTCTATTCTTAATAGAAAATCTAAATCCATCATTCTTTAAACAAGCAAAAGAAATAATATTCCTACTCATAGTAGGTACATAATAACAATTCCTAAGCTCTAAAATGAGTCTAGTAAGTAAAGTAAGATCATAGGTCCCCATGGATAAAGCAGCAACTCTTGCTCCATTTCCCACTCGTAGGTCGATCTCACCATCAATCAATCTTCTAGTCCTTCTTAGATTCTGCACATTAGTAAATATGTGAGTTGCACCTTCAGTATCCAATACCCAAGATGAAAAAGGGGTAAAATTGACTTCTATAACAAATATACCTGAAGAAGTAGTCACACTATTCTTCTTCTCTTTCAGCTCTTCCAAATAGAGTTTGTAGTTCCTTTTCCAACGACCAGGTTCATTGCAATGAAAGCAAACTCCCTCCTTGGGTGCCTTAGTCTTAGCTTTAGGCTTGAGCTTTGGCTTGGGTACTTTACCTTTGCCCTTGCCTGTGCCCTTCTTCTTGAAGCCCTTTCCCTTTTGAACCACAAAAACTTCATAGGTGGTCTTAACCTTTCCCTTCAAGTTCTCTTTAGCGGTCTTGAGCATCCTATGCAATTCTTCAATGGACTTCTCCATGTTGTGCATATTATAGTTAAGAATGAACTGATCATATTCATCAGTCAAAGATCCTAGAATAAGATCAGCTGAGAATTCTTGACTAATAGGTGCACTTAATTTCTCAAGATGATGAATATAACTCTTTATCTTGAGAACATGAGCACTCACAAATTTGCCAGGAGTCATCTTGTATAAATTCAATGACTTAGTGGTTCTAAACCTCTCTTGGTAGCTTGCTTTTGAAACATAGATTTTAGTTAAGGAAGCATGTCATAGGCATCTATTTCCTCTAAATCCTTCTGAGGGTCAGAGATCATGGCGCCTAATATAAGGCATGACACATCCGTAGAGTCATTGATATGTTTCGTGTAAGCATCCTTTTGAGCTTTAGGTGCATTTGCTGGTGGTTCCTTAGGGATGGGTTCTTCTAAGACATAAAGCTTTCTTTCTTGCTTGAGAACAATTCTCAAGTTCCTATACTAGTCTAAGAAGTTTGTTCCATTAAGCTATTCTTTCTCTAGGATAGATCGCAAGGATAGATTGTTGGATGGAGTGGACGCCATAATCTACAATATTATGCAAAGTATGTTAACATTCTTATTATTAAGAGGTATAAGCTCCCACTCAATTTAATAATCCTCTACTTAAAAGTGGGAAGAAACAAGATCCATATTTCACTACGTCTTAAGAAAGCTTTGGCTTAACACTCAATACTTAGTTATTTAAGTAGAAAACTCTTTTCAATTACATTAAATGTAACTCTTGATGGGCTTATGTTTAATTACATCTTATGTACTGCATGTATGTAAAACCCAATCTTATACCCTAAGCCCAAAACCATTTCGATAGCTTAACTATGCATGTATGTAAAACCCAATCTTATACCCTAAGCCCAAAACCGTTTTGATAGCTTAACTAAGTCTAACCATACTTTACCTATGAATAGCAACATTGTTCAAATGTCTTCCCTAGGTGATTCTCATATGCTTTGCTTTGGCAAACCCACATAAGGATAATCTAGAGATAAACATTGGTAAAGTTTTATAGAAGGCATATAAACTTAATATTGTCATAAGGGTCGTTGTTAGTACATTATGGAAGTTACTAATCCTATTAGTAAGGGTATTTGTCCTATGCTAGTTCTAATCCTATACTACAACATACTTGAGTATATAAATTAGAAGCATAGGATAGTAATTTACACATGCATATAAATATTCAAATAATATAAATAAAACATATGTAAAGCCACCCAAAATATATGACACATAACGAAGAATTAAACGTCAAAAACGGCGGTCCCGCTAGCTGATTAGCTGGTGGTGGTTAAGGGGAAGCTGCCCCTTGGGGGGCTCGGGGCAACGCCCCGGACCAAAAAATCGTATCCATTATTTATTAATAAGGAAGTTCTTAAATTCCCGAATCCATATCGAATATGGATACCTTTGTGGTTTCCATTTTTAGAGTCTTTTAGAATCCTTATCTAATAAGGAAGTTTTTCTTTTCCCGAATCCATATCATATATGGACTCTTCTTCTTCCCTTTTTAGTATCCTTGTTAAACATGGATACTTGTAGTTTCCTATTCCAAACCCATGTCCTACATGGTGGAAACCCTAGCAGCCGTCACCTAGGCTTCCCCAGCCGCCATCAAGCCGCCACAACAATGATGGCTTCGATCAAAGCCTTAGCTACCACTATCATGGGAGCCATGGCTGAGAGCTTTGCCACCAACATTGAAGGAAGTTTCGAGAATCAACATATGTCTTAGCCCAAACTCTTTTGGCCGAGACAAACATGATTGAAACATCTCCAGACTCGAACTCTTCCTTTGGTCGAAACAAGCCATGGATGAAACACATCTTGATGTAATCAACTTCTATGGATGAAACTTCTCTCTTGTCATATATTCACATTAGTACCAAGAGAAAAACAAATTCGAAAACAACATGCATGAACATAAATCACATTCCTATCATGCATTCAAATTCAAAACTACATGTCATCAAAACATGAATATTTTTGACTATCCAAAAGCACATAACCTAGCTCTGTTACCACTGTTGGATTGCTTATGGCCTGCAAATACACAATACGCAGCGGAATGAACCATAGGACTTCAGGTCTTATGCCTTAGTTAACCGAAATTTCACAACAAGAAGTGTATAGAATTACCTCTTGAAACGCGTAGACTGGGATTTTTTCAGATATCTTGATGCTGCAGCTTGCGAACATCCTCTACCGGTATCCATATATGGATGAACGATCCGAGCAGTGGCTAATGTGTGCTATCACGTTCTAAAACACTTTAGAACGCCGCATAGTTTTCTTTTCGGAAAAAGGAATGAGTGGCTAGGTAGCTAGGGTTTTTCGTGTATATTCTAATGAGACATAAGCCCTCTATTTATAGAGAAGCCCTTATCCCTATTCCTAACGAGAATAGGACAATCCTATTTTAACAGGAATAGGAATATCCTAATCCTAAACCGATTAGGAATAAGAATATCATAATCCTAAACTCATTAGGATTATAGAAGCCCAATAAGTTTCGGGCCATATTATATCTCATATAATAAAATTCCGACAACTTAATTCAATATAACCCAATAAATATATCCATATATATTTATTCAGTGTCTAATAAATTAGGCCCAACAGAATAAGCCCAAATCACATCACTCTTTTTGTGCAACCCTGTAGGCTCATTTGATGTTGGCAATGGGCTTGATCACACTTCAAAGCCCATAAGTCATAAGCGGCCTCTAGCTAGACATTATGATGACCCAAATCAAATAAGGATCGATAATTCGATTTAACCTGTAACCATGGTTACTGTAACATCTCATTACCTTTGGGAGGTTAGAATAGTAAAAATGAGTGATTAATGAGAGCTTAGAAATGCATTTTCATGTTCATGCATAAAATGGCATACACATACAATTGAATAGTGAATTTTTCTGTACATGAAAATAATTGTACATGCATTAATGAATAATTCCGGGTATATTTGGACTGAGTTGTGCTTTTTGGGAAATTGTGAATTTGGAATTTATTTATTTTGAAAATTTTATTGACTAGTGGAATTATTATATTTATGAATTTTGGTAAATTTAGGATTTATTTTGGAATTTATAGAGTATTATGGAAAATAGGAAAAAGAAGAGAAGAAATCAAATGAAGATTTGTAGATAGTTGGATTGTAAAGATGAGAGTTAAAAGGAGTTAGTTTCAAAAGAAACTAAGTTAGAACTTAGACCTTAGGAAAGTGACAAGTGTCACTTAATAAGTTGCCTTTATAATTTTTTTCTGATAGTGAGTTAAGATTCCCGAGAGTAAACAGAACTAAGTTATATGTCTAGGTCCCTTCTTTGTAGTCACTTCTTCGAATTTCCTTTCCTCTCGCACACACAAAGTTTTCTATCAAATTCCTTCATAGGTATTTCTTTGTTTTTCCTCCTCCCACAACTCTACCACTACTACTACTTATTCTTCTACCCTAACAAAAACTAGAAGTTGGTCATTTTGCATAGTAAATACGTGAGTTTTTCATGGAGTTAGGGCTTGAAGATAGTTGAAGCTTTCAGAGTCTTCAACAAGTAAGCAGTGAATAAATTTGTTAGAGTTGTGAATTTATGATATAAAATTATGAATTTATTGTCAGCGCATGATAATAGCATATATGTATGTATATATATATATATATTCATGAACACTGTGGATGAGATGAAAAAACAATTGGTTATAATGTTAATTTAGTTTTAGTAGATTGTTAGTGATCAGGTGTTGTGGAAATGGTTCTTGGAGTTGAAATAGCAATGAAATGATGTATAGGATTAGTGTAGAGAGTTAGATATGGAAAGGTGATATGCTCTGTTTTTTCACTAAGCATGTATGAATATCTAGGTTTTTCTACGAGAGTTGATGAAGAGTTGGAGATGTTCAAGAAAAAGGTTTTTGAGTTGAGGAATATAGATAGTATCATCTATGATGACGTCATATCGTCTGTGAAGAGGTATCGTCTTAGGTTGACTTATGTTTTGTCTTAAGTTGACCATCCATATCGTCTTAGGTTGACTTCTGCTTCGTCTTAAGTTGACCATTTGCTTCGTCTACTTTCTGTTTCATTTGCTTTTGCTTCGTCTGGATTCTATTACATCTGCTTTTTGCTTCGTCTTCTTTCTATTTCGTTTGCTTTTTGCTTCATCTGTTTTCTACTTCATCTACTTTCTGCTTATATGACCGAAACTTCTTCTTCTATACACTATTGTCTAAGGCTATCGTCTGGTCCATTTTTCACCCTTCAGACGATATAATTTTTCTTCAACATCTTACAAAATTTATAGATCTCGAAGTCCTCTTTGAAATCTTCTTAAGATTATCTTAATTTGACATCTGTAGAGAGAGTTATGTCAATTGTCCCAAGATAGGTTCTGTATGATTGAGGAACTCTTTCCTAGAAGAGGGTATGACATAATTATATCAATTGCACTCTCTGATTTAATGTGAACAATAGACCTGAAAGAGTGTCGTGGAAAAATCTGAAAGTAAGCCAATGGGAAATGAATTGTGATTTTAATGGTTTTAGTAAGGCATAAACCTAAGTATGAATTATACTTAGATGAGTTTTGATAAGAGAGAGATTTTTATGAAGAAACTGCTGGAAGGATACACGTGATTGTCATGAACATTCATTGTACGTAATTCATTTCCTACATGGGCATTATTGAACAATTATACTTATGTATGTTATGATATATGTGTATGTTTTGCATAATATAGAGGAACAAATTGAGCGCCATCCTCCAAATGTTGCCAGGATTTCAAGGCAATAGCTTCTGGAGCAAATGATGAATAACCTAGATGGTCTCACTTAATTACTTATTTGCTTAAATTTTATTTTGAAATGATTGAATGAATGTGGCTTGATTGTTGATTCCATACAATGAAGGTCCGATGACTGTGATATTGGATTGAGATATTGAAGTGCTACTTATATGTGAATGTGTAGAACTATGTGCTTCATAATATGATTGATTGTAATAGATGCATTCCATACATGAATGTACATTCAGAAAATGGCAGTTGTGACCAGAATAGCCACCGATCAGAGCTTAAAGCTCAAAGTGTGAAAAAGAGCCTCGAGCTCAGAAAGTGATTAAGAGCCCAAGGCTCACTATGTAAAATGAGCCGTGTATCCCCATCGGATAAGGGACAGTTATCAATGAGCCCGGTATCCAAAATGGGTACGGGACTATTTAGGCACTCGGTCACAATAACGTAACAATTGGAAAAGAGTCTCATGAGTACTCCATATGCATATGTTTTAAGTATGTTTGATTGATTGAAATGCAAAAAATTGCTTTTGCTTAAGTGAAAATGTGATACGAAATCAATTATGCAAAAATGTGAATATGTGTTATGTGAAATGATGCGTTGCATGAATTGAGTGAACCATCGATGATGGTCACTTCATTGAGTTTGTAAAACTCACCAAAATTGCAACGTTGTCTTTTCAGGACCAAAAGACGACTCTAGTTATTGAGAGGTTCTACCAGCTGTGTAGATTGTGATTTGACAAGAGAAGTCATGACTCGAAGGTCTATCAGCTGGGATTTTTGGATAGATTAGATAGACTTTGCATATTTTCCTCTTTTATGTAGTACCTTTGTACTAGGTTTTGATGATGTACATATAGGAAGTGTTGAAAGATACAATGTAGACATTCGGTATTTATGAAATGAAAAGTGGAAAAAGTTGGTTTTAAAATATTGTGATTTCCTTAGGATGCTTTATAAGAGGATAATGATATGATGCCATGTGAAGAGAATGTAGTGATCAATAGTAGGTCGCCCTTATTGTAGAAAATATACCTGAATGACCTCCGGGCATGCCGATGTGCACCCTGCGGTAAGGGGGCCCTACATTTAAGTGGTATCAGAGTATAGTTGGCATCTGTTGGGACATATAGAAATATCGTGGGAAGTCCAGAAAATTATTAAAATTATCGTTTGTTATAGGTCATCCGTTCTAGGTGATCAAATTGATCAACCAGCTGACCAAGGATCGGTAGGAGCCTGTAGGGAGTCCTCAATACCTCGATCTGAGGAGGTGCCTCCTAGAGTTCCCGAGAGAAGGGAGAGGAGGTATGATAGGTTACGAAAGCAGGGAGCTATGGACTTCTATGGCAGCACCGACCCTGCTGAACCTGAAGGATGGTTGGAAAGGACTGAGAGGGTTTTTGATCAGATGTACTGCGAGCCGGATGAGAGGTTAGACTATAAAGTTTCCTTATTGCAGGGCCCAGCTTACCAGTGGTGGAAGACTACCCCAGGTAGTACCCCCAAGCCTTGCCAATTGAAGTGGAAAGACTTTCTGAGGGTCTTCAAAGATAATTACATGCCCAAGATCTATTTGGACATGAAGATGAAGGAGTTCTTGGAATTGAAGCAGGGTAGGATGTCCGTGGCTGAATATGAGATCTGGTTTAATGACTTGATGGGTTATGCTACTGCTCTGATTCCTACAGAAGAAAACAAGTGTAGGAGGTTTGAGGATGGACTCAAGATGGAGATCAGAACAAGGTTGGCGCTTTCAGATTTGGGTACTTTTACTGAATTGAGAGCTGCTTCAATTAGAATTGAGCAGCTACTGAGAGAGAGACAATCAGAGACTGAGCAAGGATCCAGAGGAAAGAGGTTTAGTGAGAGTCAGGGCAGTTCTGGCAGGGGTTTCAGTAAGTGCCAGAACAGAGCATTTAGACCATTAGGTGGATCAAGGCAGTCAGGATCTGGGCAAAGGGGTAGATCTTCACAGACTGGCAGTAGAAAGGGTGAGGTACATAATCAGTTTCCAGTATGTGAGCATTGTGAGAGAAGGCACGGTGGTGAGTGTTGTAGGATAACTACAGCTTGCCTCAAATGCAGCTCCTTTGACCACCAGATTAGGGATTGTCCTACTACTTTAGGAGCTCAATCTGGTATAAGTGGGCGATTTGGGAGTGATGCTACAGTCTAGTAGAGCAGAGGAAGTGGACCTAAACAGAGAGGTCGAGGTAGAGGCAGAGTGAGCTCTAGGAGTTCTTCTATGAGGACTGAGGGGTGGGGTAGCCGACCGCAGTCTCAGGCTAGGGTCTATGCTATGACTAGGCAGGAGGCTCAAGACTCACCAGATGTTGTGGTAGGTGCGCTTCTTATTTATGACATTGAGGCATTCGCACTGCTAGATCCAGATCCATAAACTCTTTTATCGCACCGCATGTGGCATGTAGGCTGCATTATACTAGGGAGATGTTACAGTATGGGCTAGAAGTGAGTACACCTCTAGGTAGTACTATCGTCATAGGAGAAGTCTGCAAGGGGTGCTTGATTAGGATCAATTAAGTAGGGTTAGAGGCAGACTTGATTATATTACAGTTGAGAGAGATAGACATTATCCTAGGCATGGATTGACTTACTGCTCATAGGGCCATTATGAACTGCTACACCAAGGAGGTAGTGCTGGAATCTCCTGGTCAGCCGAGAGCAATATTCAGAGGAGTTAGTCAAGCGGTGCCAGCCAGGATGATATCTTTCATAAGTGCACTGAGATTCATGCAGGGAGGATGTGAGGCCTATTTAGCCCATGTCATTGATGCTAGAGCATAGCAGAGTGTACAGGACATTCCCGTGGTTAGGGAATTCCTGGATGTGTTTCCCAATGAGCTACCTGGTTTACCACCAGATCAGAAAACGGAGTTCACAGTTGATCTAGTTCCAGGTGCTGCTCCTATATCTATTACTCCATATAGGATGGCACCTGTGGAGCTGAAGGAGTTAAAGACTCAACTTCAGGAGTTACTGTTGTGTTTCTGGGATATATAGTGATTGGGGATGGTATACAGGTTGATCCAAAGAAGATTGAGGCAGTGATGAATTGGGAAGTTCCGAGAAATGTGTCTAAAATCTGGAGCTTCCTAGGATTGGCTGGATATTACCGAAGGTTTATCGAGAGGTTTTCTTTGATCTCAGCCCCTTTGACAAAACTTCTGAGGAAGAATATAATATTCAGATGGAATGAGGAGTGTCAGAAGAGCTTTAAGGAGCTGAAACATTGGTTGACTATTGCATCGGTGTTGACTATTCCATCGAGGACCGGAGGATATGTAGTGTACAGTGATGCGTCGCATCAAGGATTGGGATGTGTATTGATGCAGCATGGCAAGGTGATCACCTCTGCATCGAGATAATTAAGGTCTCATGAGATCAATTATCCAATACATAATTTAGAGCTAGCTGCAGTTGTCTTTGCTCTAAAGATTTGGAGACATTATTTGTATGGAGAGACTTTCCAAATATATACAGATCATAAGAGTTTGAGATATCTGCTGAGTTAGAGGGAGTTGAACTTGAGACATAGAATATGGATTGAATTATTGAAAGATTATGATTGCACTATCAAGTACCACCCAGGGAAAGCTAATGTGGTGGCAGATGCTTTGAGTAGGAAGTCTAATATTAGTGCAGCTAAGATTCAATTATCAAGGCTAACTAATTTAATTCATTTGAGAGCTCTGAATATGGAGTTGAATCTAGAGCAGAATGAGGCACTGATTGCTACATTAAAGCTGAGACCAATGTTGCATGATAGAATCCGAAAAGTTCAGGGGAAAGATCCCAATATGGTGAAGTTTATGGAAAAGGTAAAGATGAATCCGAGTTTTGAGTTTTAGTTGAGGGATGAGACTTTATGGTTAAAGCAGAGGCTATGTGTGCCTAATTTGGACGATCTGAGGAAGCAGATACTTGAGGAAGCTCATATGGCCACCTATGCTATGCATCCTGGTACTACTAAGATGTATAACACACTGAAGCAGCATTTCTGGTGGCCTGGAATGAAGAAGCAAGTGGCGGAGTATGTATCTAGATGTATGACTTACCAGTAAGTTAAAGCTGAGCACCAGGCTTTGATAAGGAAGCTCCATTCGTTGCCCATTCTGGAGTAGAAATGGAAACAAATTACTATGGACTTCATCATGGGACTGCCTAAGACTCCAAGGCAAAATGATGCTATATGGGTGATAGTGCACCGGTTGACTAAGTCGGCCCACTTTTTACCGGTGAAAGAAAATAATTCACTTCATCAGTTGGCCCAGAGATATGTGAATGAGGTGGTGAGACTACATGGGGTTCCAGTGTCAATTGTATCGGACAGGGATCTCAGATTTACTTCGAGGTTTTAGAAGAGCTTGGAGTCTACTATAGGTACTAAGTTGAACTTCAGTACAACATTTCATCCTCAGACAGATGGACAGAGTGAGAGGACAATCAAGACTGTTGAGGATATGCTCAGGGCGTGTGTATTAGAGTTTAGAGGAGCTTGGGATCAATATATGGCATTGATAGAGTTTGCCTACAATAACTATTATCATAGTAGTATTGGAATGGCACTATATGACGTGCTGTATGGTAGAAAATGTCGGTCGCCATTATATTGGGAAGAAGAAGGCTTGAGAATAGTTGAAGGCCCAGAGTTGATACAAGATACAGTGGATAAGGCAAAGTTGATTCGAAGCCGAATCAAAGCGGCTCAAGATAGATAGAAAAGTTATGTGGATCAACATCGACGTGATATGGAGCACAATATGGGTGACAAGGTATTCCTAAGAGTGTCACCTTGGAGGAGAGTTCTGAGATTCGGTAAAAAGGGCAAGTTAAGCCCTAGGTACATTGGTCCTTATGAGATTATTGAGAGGGTAGGACCTTTGGCCTATAAGTTGGCCTTACCGAATGAGATGTATCAATTGCATAATGTGTTTCATGTGAGTATACTCCGAAGATACCGATCAGATTCGACACATGTGACACCGGCTCAGGAGATTGAGGTTGCTAGTAACTTAAGCTATGTTGAGGAGTCGATCAACATTTTGGGATCACAGATCAAGCAGTTGAGGAATAGAGTCATTCCATTGTTAAAAGTACTTTGGAGGAACCACTCAACTGAGGAAGTAACTTGGGAAACGGAGGAGCATATAAGAAGACAATACCCTCACCTGTTAGAGCAAACAGGTAAGAATTTCGAAGATGAAATTTCTTTTAAGGAGGGGAGAGTTGTGTAGTCATTTCTTTGTCTAAGCACCACTCCAATTGTGTAGTCATTTATTTGACATATAAGATCAAAAGGAAGATTCCAATATGGTGCTTCCATAATAAGGGCATTGATTAGCTTTTGTTTCAAGATTTTGAACACCTATAAACAAGATGGAAAAAAGTTAAAGGGCATATTCTTATGATGGAAGTCAGTTAAAGGTTGAGCTATTTTAAAGAAATCCTTCATGATATTTTATAAAATCTAGTATATCCTTTGATCGATGTAGATGGTACAAGTTTCCTATTGCTTCAACTTTTTCCTTATCTATCTCAATTTCTTGATGTGTAATTTTATGCCCTATCACTCTACTCTCTTATACTATATAGTAACTTTGGCTAAGAGATGTAGATATGAACAAGATTTGCACTTAGTCCCATTTTTATGAGGACAAAATGGTACCAAAAAATTTGTTTACCAATTAAAAATGACTAATGCAAATATTATAAAACAATAAGGAATATTTTGATGAAAATGATGATTTGGATAGAGAAAAATGTTAGCATATAATTGGCTTAATATTTAATATAATCTAAATTAAAATAGAAAAAGGTGGTCAAAATTGAGCATTTACCCATTTCATTAATCTTATGTTTTTAATTTCTAATGAGTAAGTCCATAATATCATATTGCTAATGTAATATCCAGTTTTCGAAACAAGTTTAGGGTTAGAACCCTAGATCATTGTGAAAGAGTAATAAAATTGAGAGAATTTCATTTACATGATATCATTAGCAAACAAATATGAATTATAATTTGTACACACTACAAAGATAGCATATGCACTCAATTGATATGTACCGGTGTATGAAAGATTTTTAATGACTATGACGTGAATTGAGAATTATTATATCTTCAATTTTTATTTGATTGGACTAAAATTAGTAATTTGGAATTAATTGTGATTAATTGGGAGAATGATTAATTAATATGTACATTTGGACTAGGATAAGTGCCAAATGGTAGAATAAATTGATACATGAAAAATTAGGTTGACTAAGCCTATAATTGAGTGACATTTGGCATAGTTAAATGTGTGAAATATGGGCTAATAAATAAATGACAAATGGACCAACTATGGCATGTCATATGGACCAATAATGGAGGGAAAAGAGGATTAATAATTAGGAGACATATGGAAAAATTATTAGGAGACATATGGAAGCTTAAAGAGTGGATTAATGGCAGCTTAATAACTAGGAAAATGTCTTCCACACATTAAGACGTATGTCTTTGAAAAACGGCGACACTTAGCACGTGAAGAAGTAGAGTTTTTGCTGTTTCCTTCACCAAATTGCTCCTAAATTTTTTCTGAATTTTGCTTGAACCCTATCTAAATTTCTACACCAAAACCATATGAACATCCTTTACAAATTAGCTAAGAAATCTATTTAACGTGGTCTTCACCTTACTGCCAAAGACCATCTCATTTTCACCTTAGAATTGTGTTGTTTTTGCTTGTTCGGAGGGCTAGTATAATATGGAATTTTGAGCTGAGTTAGAAGCCTAATAAGTAAGTAACAATTTGATCTTTGTGGCATGATTAATAGTATGAGAATGATGCTTGAATTGGAATAAAATGTTTATGATATTGATCATGAAGTGTGCCAAAAATTTGTTGAATAAACTTAGAAGTTTTCATGCTTGTTCTTGGTGTAGGAAAAATCATGGATTATATAGATTGATTCATAGATGAATTAGATCTGGATTTGAAGTATAATAAAGGTAAATTTATGTTAGAGAAAGATGTTAGTATAGTGTTCTTGAATTGAGAAAGAATTATGACTATATGCATGATAATGTATGATAGTTTCTGGTTTGATTTTTGATGCATGAAAGACCGTGATTTATGAGCTATCAAATGAGTATAATTCAGGTCTAAATGAGAATGCATAAATGAGCATGAATTCTAGAAAATTGGAAGTGTAAATGATGTTTCTAAGTAGGTAAATTTGTGGAGAATTAGAGGGAACAATACAGTGCACGATCATTTCCTGATTATTTGGGTTCTGTCATGTTCATGGTAGAGTCCCCATGATCATGGCCTGTTGTATAGGGCTCTGTCACGATTGTGGAAAGGATTACAATGATCATGGGCTAACATAAAGAGTGAAATGATGTCTTTTAAGTGATGTTTGAAACAACTAATGACAAGGTACTTTCCTATGATGCATTTAGGTTTGAAATGAAATAGTTTGATGATTGATTCATGAATTTAGATTAAACAAGTCAATTGAGGTATAAACCTAAGTGCAAACAAGACATATTCAAGTGACAATGTTTGAATGATCATGAATTGTGATTAAGGAACCATACCTGAGAAAGTCATTGACCATGCATTGAACATGACACATATATCTATGTGCATGATTGAATACGTATTTGATTGAGTGACTTTGTAATATGAATTTTATGTGTTTTGAATGATTTTAGATGCACAAGTCGAACGAATAAATCCAGACATTGTCGAACCATCTAGACAATAGTGTAATCTGGAGTGTACTATGAGTAACTTTGATGTTCTCACTAGGATTGATATATTTCTATTTAAATCCTAGTTATTGAATTGTTAATCATCTGTATGTGATAATTTCGAGCATTAATAGTCCGAAGAGTTTGATATTTGGGAATGTATTAGGAGTGTTCTATTTGCATATGAATCTGAAAGATATCTGTATACTCAATAAAAAGTTGAATGCTGGACTTAGGTCCGATGAATATGTGAATATGACTGTGCATCATGAATAAATATTATTGATGGCATATTTTGTGATTTGATACATCATATTGATATGCATGATTAGATAAAGGTATTGTGACTGAAGTGGCCAGTCTAAAAGAGCTTCAAGCTCAGAAATATACACATAGAGCCACTAGCTCCATGATTAATGAGTCCGGTATCCACAATGGGCACAGGACAGTATCTGAAAAGAGCCTAATATCTACAAGGGATATGGGATAGTGAAAGGCTCTCAGTCACAACAAAATAACAACGAAAGTGGAGTCATATATACATATACAAGATGATATTGTGATATGCCATATTTGTGTACATTTGATAATATGATTAAATTCTTCTGAAAAGATCATATGAAATAAAGGTAATCCATGATGAAATGCTAAGTTAAGAAATATTGTGAATTTAGTTTGTATTTAAAATGTTTGATGTTCTGAATGAGTGAGCACATCAAGGAAGGTTCACTCACTAAGTTTGCAAAACTCATCAAAATTACAACGTGATTTTTCAAGTACAAGAGAGGAGACCTAATTCCTAAGATACTTAAGAAGAACATTTTGGATTAAGAAATGGCTCAAAGGTCTAGTTAGCTGACATCTGAAGAGCTGTAGTTTATGTTTACATAGTTATTCATGTCATGTAGAACTTTTTTTCCAATAAAGGAGTAAACATCTCAGATACTTGTGATGATGTAAATATTTGTTTTAACGACTACTATGCAAATTATCCTAGTGAATGAAATGGAAAAGTTTCCTTTGAATGTTTGTAAACTGTGTGATGCAATAATAAGAGTATAAGACTGCTCTAACATGCCATTGTCATAGGGGATGTTCTTGAATGTCCTCTGGATGTTCGGGTATATACTCTATGGTAATAGGGTGTTACAATTTTTTGTATCAGAGCATGGTTTGGCATCCATAGGGACATATATAGACAATTAGAGATGATAAATAGTGAGAGACTCGTATAGTGATCACAATTATTTTTGTTATAGGTCATCTGCTATAGAAGATCAAGTTAGAGTGTCAGCTGACTTAGAATCTGTAGAAACTAATAGGAAGTCTCCTACACTTGAGTTTGCACACATATCTCTGAGAATTTCTGAGAAGAGAGAGAGGAGGTATGCTTAGAAAATAGGGGGTTTTAGACTTCTATAGAAGTACAGACGTTGTTAAGGTAGAAGATTGGTTAGAAAGAATAAAAAGGACTTTTGATCAAATGGACTGCGAGTCTGACGAGAATTTTGACTATGCAGTCTCACTTCTTTAAGGTCCAACATATCAGTGGTGGAAGACTGTTCCAGGCAATGTCGTCAGGCCTTGTAGTTTAAAGTGGGAAGATTTTCTTAAGGTATTCAGAGAGAACTACATGCCTGAGATTTATTTGGATAGAAAGATGAAAGAGATTTTAGATCTGAAACAAGGCAGTCTCACAGTAGCAAAATATGAGATAAGATTTAATGAGTTGATTAGGTATGCAACTGCATTGATTCTGACTAAGGAAGACACGTGTAGACAGTTTAAGGATGGGTTAAATATGGAGATTAAAATGAGGCTATTTATTACAAACCTGAGCAATTTTGCTAAGCTGAGAGCTACCTCAATCAGAATAGAACAGTTGTTAAAAGATGGTCAAGGAGAGTAGATATGAGTCTAAAGTAAAGAGACAAGGAGAATCTTAAGTTAATTTTGGTAGGAGCTTCAGTAAATGCCAGAATAGATTATTTCGATCCCAAACTAGATTGAGACAATTGGGATTTAGACCAAAAGGTAGTTTTGTTCAGGATGGTAGAGGTAAAGGACAAGTATCAAGAGGGCAGGCTCAATAGATGCCTAATTATGAACACTGTGGTAAGAAACATGGTAGGGAATGTTAGAGGTTATCAGGAGTTTGTTTTCATTATAGCTCTATTGAGCATTAGATTAGAGATTGTCCCGAGACTTTGGGACCACAGTCTAGAATGAGAGGATGATTGGTAACTGAGACGATTGTTCAACAAAGCAGAGCTAGTGGAGCAGGACAGAGAGGTTGAGGTTGAGGTAGAGGCAAAATAAGTTTAACTGGTCCTAGTCTCAGGACTGAGGTGTGGAGTAACCAGCCGCAGTCTCAGGTCAGGATCTTTACCATCACCAAGAAGGAGGCCAAAACTCCCCAGATATGGTAGTAGGTGTGTTGAATGTCTTTAATTTTGAAGCATTTGCATTAGTAGATCTAAGATCTACACATTCATTCATCACATCGCATCTAGCATCTAAGCTACATTATCAGAGAGAAATGTTGAATTGTGATTTAGATATGAGTACACCAGTAGATATTACTATATTGATTGGAGAGGTGTGTAAAGGATGTAGCATTTGGATTAATTAGCGAAATTAAAAGCCGATCTGATAATATTGCAATTGAGGGAGATAAACCTTATCTTAGGTATGGATTGACTCACTGCACATAGGTCTGTAATGAATTGTTACACAAAGGAGGTAATCATTGAATCTCTTAATCAGCCAAGAGTAGCATTTTGAGGAGTTAGTCAAGCAGTGCCAACCAGATCACTTTCATTCATGAGTGTCTTGAGATTGATTCGAGGCAGATGTGAGGCTTATTTGGCCCATGTAGTTGATATCCATATTGAACAGACCATTCAGGATATTCCTATTGCTAGGGATTTTTTGGATGTGTTTTTCACTGAATTACCGAGTTACCCCTAGAAAGAGAAGTGGCATTTACTATTGACCTTGTTCCAAGTACTGCTTCAATATCAATTCCTTCATATAGGATGGAACTTGTAGAACTTAAGGAACTTAAGACACATTTACAGGAGTTGTTGGATAAAGGTTTTATCAGTGATCGGTGTGTGGTTGAGTCTTTGGATCACTCCCTTGAAAACCGAATCAAATATTTAATTCCAAGGACTGCAATATAGAGTGCAACCTCGGGTTGTATCACTTAATCGGAACCTAGAGCAAATGGTCTAAGCTAGCCTAATTGTCATGAAATGCAAACTAAATTAGTTAAGAGTGGGGTTTTGGATTGTTTTGATTAGACTAAATGAAAGAAAAGTATATAAAAAGGGTGTTTTTGGATTTTTTGGAAATAAAAAGTGAAAACTCAAACAATGATCAAATGTGATAAAATCCTCTTAAAAACGAGCTTTGGCTATCATGGTTCAAAAC